>JAXQQM020061882.1:0-519074 GCA_034641835.2 Pinus albicaulis | reverse complement strand
GCAGAGGTCAACGCTTTCAAAGATCGAATTTAGGCTACTGGTGCTGAATGTCCCAAAGAAAAGGAACTCCTTTCAACAACCTTGTAACTCTTTGTAAATTCAAAAGCATAATTGACGAGCAAACCTCCGAAGAAAATTAGACTTTCCTTGTAGACTTTGGAACATGATGAGTACTGGGGAGGCATTTCCTCATGTGCAGAACTCCTCAAGGGATCTACTCCTTATCCCTTCCTCGACACAATGAATCCCAATAGCCGACCGGATGTAACCGCGAAAACGCACTTGTTCGGATTCAATCGAATTTTATAAAAACGACATCTTTCAAATATTTGCCAGAGGTGACCTGGATGATCCATCCTCTTTCGATAATGAGCAGCTAAATCATCTAAGTATGCCTCGATAATCTTCTTGATGTCGTGGAAGGCATAAGACATGGCCCACTGAAAGGTAGCTCCAGCATTTTTAAGACCAAAAGGTATCTTTCGGAAGCGCAAATTCGCATCTTCGTGACAAATAAATGCAGTCTTATGTTGATTTTCAGACGGATAGTAATTTGATTATATCCGGAGAAACCGTCCATGAAGGAGAAAATCTCATTACCGGCACACTCGTCAATGATCTGATCGATAAATGGTGTGGGGTAATTGTCTTTAGGACATGCTTTATTTAGGTCTCTGAAATCGATGCACACTCGAATTGTTCCTTGCTTTTTATCTACAGAATGGGATTTGAAACCATTCGCTTAAAGGAACCAGAAAATGAATCCTTACTTCTTAAGTAGCTTCTGAAACTTCTACTTTGATAGTCACGCTTTCCTGTGATTAATCTTAATGTTTTATGTTCTTCACTCAGCGCGAATGCTTAAGTGTCACTTGATCTCATGCTGGACAATAGATGGGTCTATTCCAGGAATTTCCTCATAAGACCAAGCGAATACATCCCTATACTCTTTAAAGAGCTCGGTGTAAATTTTAATCTCTTCACAGGAACATTCAGCTCCAATGAAGACATTCTCAATAATATTGGGATCCCTGGAAATGTTCACTGGGATAGTAGGAGAAATCACAGCCATGTTCCCTTCAGCATAAACCTTGTTGGTGCTAAAGGGTTCAAGACTGGGTGAACAGGACCAGGAGACTGAGGACTTGGAAAACTTGTTTCAACTTTGCTCAAGTCAGGTAAGAAGTAAGACCGATGATGCAAATCATCCCACGGTCTATCTATACCAATCATGGCTTCCAAGATGGCCTCTTCAGATGGAAGAGTGGTATCAAGGAAATCCTGGGCCGAAGAAGAACTAAGCGTCCAAGCTGGAGCCACATCACCATCCAACTCTTCCGGTGAAAGAGGAGCTGGGATGGTTTCTGCAGAGTCAACAATAGACTGATACACAATCTCAGCTGAAGAAATCGAAAATGCCATTCCACCCACTTGACTTTCCGCTAATGTGGCAATAGGGGAAGGTAAGGTCCAAGGGTCCGAAAAATAATGAGTTCTGAAGAACTCTCTTCGAAGAGGAGCCTTGGAGGATGAAATAGCATTAATATGAACCGTAGGAGGAGGAATATCGAAAGTACCCATCAAGGAAGAATACATTCCAACTCCTAAATTCTCAACAAGCGCCTTAGTATTATCCAACTTTGGAACAGATGAGTCAGAAGACGCATTCAGGTCTACAGGAGGACAGTCCAGTTGATCCACTGTAACGATCCTCCCTTCGTGGGGGAAACATACAATCCGAAATAATGAGGATGCAAAGGCATCCATCTCATAAATCCAATCTCCTCCCCCAATGTGCTGCCAGTCCAAGCCAGCATCCACATCCCTGCTAACCCTCTATGTTGGGCGCTTTCCCCAACACAAGGGCAAATGGGACAATACCAGTGGGGTCTCGTGAGAATGACCACGAACTGTACTTTCTGACAGCGGTCATGGGAACAACATTTGGGAGATCCATGGTTCTCCAACATGCGCACATCACGCATGTGGAAGCACCCCCATCAACAACCGTCCGAAAGATGTTACACTTCCGGTATGATGATTTAATATGAAAAGCCATGTGATGAGGAAGTCTCTTCTTAAAATTAGTCATATCAAAAGTAATTAGAAGAATTTTTTTTGGATCAATAGCCCCGATGGCAGTGAGCAAAGCACTGTGCTGAGCCGGACAAGACTGGAGTACCTCTAAAGTCGACATAGCACAAGGACTGCGCTTTATCTTTCCATAATCGAAAGTAGTTCTCGGGCAAAATTTCTAGCATTCGATTAATCGACGTCAGAAGATGCTTTGGGCATCCGGGAGGCATAGACTCAACAAAGAGGTCGTAATGTGAAGCGTTCGCAGCATCAGAACATCCTTAGTCAAGACTCTTCTCCGCCATAATCATGGGATCTCGTAGCGATATCCGCGTGAGCACTCATTATGAAAATGTTTGATGGAATTTCCCCTTCCTGGGTGCCCCCAGAGGAAGCCCCAGGATTTTGATTCGCGCCAACAACTAATTGTTGCCCTTGGGGAAAAGGGTTTGTTAACACAGCCCGGGAACTAGAAGAACCTTGCTGGGCTAACAAGCGCTGCGCATCCTGAATTTTAGGGCAAAGGTGTGTAAGATGGTCTCCAGCACATAGCTTGCATTGAAACTTCACTTTCCTTTTCTCCTTTGGACCCTCACCAACATGCTTGTTGGTTTTATTTGCATTACCCTTCCCGTTCTTGCCCTTTTTCTTATTATTTTGTCCCTTCTTCTTCCCTTCGGATTGTTGATTTCCTTTGGGATCAGAAGCTTGGACAACATTTATGGACAAAGACTGGGAAGGTGATGACTCAGCAGGCACAGCCTGACCAGAAGGAGCAGATTGCAAAGACAACTGCTGCAATTGAGTAAGCAGGCTGGCTGCACCACTATTGATCGATCCAATCAGTCCGTCACCATGAGGACCGGCTTAGTTTTAGATAAATCTAATTTGGAGTGAGGAGCATTGGGCAGATACTTATGGAGGACCCTAGATTGAGAATAGATCAACTCAAGCTGCTGGGCCCTAAAAATGGCCTGCTCCTCGGAAAATACCCCGGAGAGGGATACATCTTTCGAAATATCTGACTGCATGGATTTCAGAAACCATTCCAAAAGGAATTCACCTGGAATATGAGCTTTAATAAGCCTCTTCCTTCTTCTCCATTCCTGAATATGATCAGAAATGTGGGTTGTGTCGTCCTGCTTAAAATTGGCTAGGAGTTCAGTCCCAGCGTCATATCGGACAGGCAACTGAAAATGGTTTAGAAATGTAACATCCAGTTCTCCAAATGTAGCAAAACTGCCCCCAGTTAGCTCAATATACCATTTGGCAGCGTTTCCAGTTAGGGTGCGTTGAAATAATCTCAACCTAATCGAATCATCGATCAGGGAGTTCGAAGAACACCATAAATGGAAAGTAGTGATGTGGTCAGCCGGATCTTCTCCATTCTTACCTTCAAACTTTGGAATGTCTAAAGGAAGTTTGGTGGGAATCGGAGGCCACCCCGGACCATAACGAATCGGATCATTAGTCAACTTCGACAGATCTGGCAAGTTTAACGTTGCCAGAAAAGGTAAGCGAGGCGGAGCCTGAGGATTCCATCCTTGATGGGATGGATTCCCAACATTTTGAAAAGAATACCCTGGATTTGATGAGGCACCAGGTTGCCAAAAAGGACTCGTAGAAAAAGGAGAAGAACCTCCTCCCAACGCAGAGTTACCAAAGCCTAGACCAGTTCCCCCCGCTGAAGTATGAAATGAAGAGGAGAGCCCCTGATAGGGGTTCCAGGCATTAGAAAGAGGAGAAAAGGTCTGATAAGCACTCGACGAAGGGAAAGAAGTATTCCCTTGATGACCTGCGTAAAACTGATTCCATGCCCCCGCTGTAGTGAACACAGGGTTCCATCCTGTAAAAGTAGTCGAACTTTGCCCCCCAGACCAAGGGTTGAAACTCTGGGTCTGATCAAACCAATCAACCCTAGAAGATGATTGGAAACCAGGAATGTGCCTGGGGCCCAAAGGGGAAACTCGAAAAGAATGTATCCACCAGCATAAGACATGGTGTAGATCCACTCAAGCAAATGGAAGGAGAAAAAGAGGGATTCCACTACATTCTGTAATAGACAGGACCGTGAATGAGAAGCATGCTCGGGTGAAACCAGAAGAGCCAAACAAGAAGGCTCAGGAAGCAAACGAAGATGAAGCAGCCATGCTCCCCGCTTCAACAAGGAGGTCCAATGCCTCGCAAAGACTCACAAAGAGAAGCCGCCCCAATGTAGCCACCGAAAAGGTTCTCGACCTAGATGTTGGAAAACGGTCTCTGACTCAGGTCCGATGTATTGAACAACGAATGGATAATCAGGAGGAAGAGGAGATGGACCTGACGTAGGAGGTTCAGGTACGTCTTCTATTTGAAAATCTTCTTCCCGAGGAAATAAAACTCGCGAGGTGAGCGGAACGCTCCTCTCGGAACCGACACCAGAATCAGCTATGAAACCTTCAGACCTTCGTGGAGGATCTCTCTCCACTGCGTCAGACGCCACAGGGTGGTAACCACCTGCTAAATCACTCCTACGCCTTCTCGAAGAAGGCTCTGGACTCTCGGGAGATAACCCCCGGATTCTCCTCGATCGACGAGGCGCTTGATCAACCACTTTTATAGATTTTAAATTAGACTCAAAAAAGTGAAAAGCTAGGCAAGCTAGGAGCAAAGAGCACTCACTAAAATAAAAATCCCTGAGATACAGTCAAGCAAACAGCCTCCAAGTATTTCCGCTCCGGGTGATGAGGACCGGACACCAAAATACAGGAAAGCGAAATATAGGACCTCCCGAAAGCAGTCTGGGATGATTAGGGCCCATAACAACTAGCGAAGGTATCAGAAACAGTTACGCCGACCTCCTAACGACAGCCTTTGCCGGCTCAAGCACCCAAGCTTCGTAAGGGCACCCCCCAGAAGTACTGCTGAAAGTGATGCGACGTTTGTCTCAGGTACCACGGGTATTCCCCCCCGCAGTCACCTGTGTGGAACCTAGGAGTGGCAACTATGGGCACCAATCCGTATCAGAAGCCGGGCGGAACGGTCTTGAGGTCAGATTCAGCCAATCGGAGAGGGGGTATCCCTCTTCTCAGCCTTCACTTCCCCTCGCGCTTGACTCTCGGATGAGAGCTTTCCCGGTCCACCTAATGGAGTTGGATTTCGCTCAATTAATCAACTTCTATGTTTGTTTGAGCGGCCTTGGAGAGTTAACTCTCCACTCACCTATTCCAAGGCCCTACAACCTAGCTAGTTGGTGTATGACACTTAGAAAACTTGCTAGTTGATTTTAAATTATATCGATTATTTTAATGGGCTGTTATGTTAAGTCACAAGGATATGGAGATGAAACTTATGGTGTTTTGACGCAGAAAGAAATTAATAAAAACCTAACTACATGCAAATGCAGTTATTGTCTTTCGATGAAAAGAAATCTCTATACAGGTTCTACGAGATTAAAAATTGTATTTTTCTTTTCAAATAGCAAACTCACACTCACAAAAACTATGAAACTGACTAAATGCTGAAGTGCACCTGATGCAAATCACTACAAGCATGCAAATCCTAAGATGCAAAATCTCCTAAAGCAGAGTGAAATTTCCCAAAAAGTCCTTCAGTTTTAACTCTTTTTGGTTGTCCAGAAAGATAGTTCTCGAAATCAAGAACTCTTAATATGAAGAGACCAAAACGCTTAAAAAACAAGAAGAAGAAATTAATGACAACTTCTTTCCACAATCAAGCCAAAATCCAAAGGCAAGAAACCTCAACCAAGCTTCAAAAGATACAAATAAACGAAAACAAAAAATGCAAAAACAAAAGCAAACAAAAAAGAAAAATGTTTTTTGAGCTTTTGTATTTTATAAAAGAGTTCGAAAAGACCAAGTAAAACTATAAAATTTCAAGCCAAACAATACTGAATTCCAAGTACAAACTTCAATAATGCTCCAAATCTTATAAGGCTAACTCGTAGGAAGATCGATATGAGCAAAAGAAGACAAGAAAACTCAGCCACTCAGCCTAGAAGGATAGTGCAACCTTGCCGCAAACAAAAACTCCAAAGAACCAAAAAAGACTCTTCAAAAGTTGCAACAAGACCTAGCCAACTGAACTCAAGAAAACCAATCAAGAGAAGGGAAAAAATCGTAGTGCCAAGAAAATCACAAATATAGGAAAGAGTAAGTGAGCAGGAACTCTCTGTTCTGATAAAGTAGAACAGCCAAGAATGCTCAGAAAGCGATCTTGGTACTCAAACCAGAAGTGCCAGCACAAGAAACAACACTTTTCCCAAAAGACTAATTTTCAATCAAACGAAAGAGAGAAAAGACCAAAGACCACTTCCTTCACAATCCAGAAGGTACAAAGACACTGCAGGAACAGGTCTCCACAGACAGAAAGGACTGAAAAGTCAAGAAATCCAAAAAATTCAAAATCTGCCTAGGTATACGCTACTTCACAGTTTAGCAACAAGCGTGCATACGTGACTGTGCTAAAGGAAACCCGCTTATACGCGACTCCCTTTAGACAAACTTGTGTGTATACGTGACTGTGTGCAGAAAAAAGCGCGTATATAAAGGCAAATATTGAAAAACAAAAAGGATCAAGCCTGGATAAGAAACCGGGACTTCAGATTGACTGAGAAAAAGTAAACTGAATTGCAAATGAAAGTTAAAACTGCTGGAAACCTACCAAACAGCTGAAACCACCCAACAGGGGAATCACAAGAATGCAATCCCCAGTGGAGTCGCCAGTTCTATTTCGGGGAAAATCACCCTAGAGGTTCATTGGGTTACAACCTCCACAGAGCAGGGGCATGCTACTTAAGAAGGACTCACACAACCATAGATGTTCATGAAAACTAAATAGAGTAGATCGAGGAAGTTACCCATAGGTCCTACGGTTGAAGCAGATCCCGCGGGGTCCAAGCCCCCAGCAACCGTCCTTCCTTCTTAACCTGAAAGACAAGAAGAAACAAGCACGAAGAACTGGTTGTACAGCATATATCTACTCTAAATGTTAGTGAAATCCATAAGAAACATCAGATAAATCATAATGAATGCTTAAATAACAATATTCTCATATATGTAAGCAGACACTAACACGTATATTTCGGGAACAAGATGGTACTTCTGTATTATAAATAGCATGTACAAAATAACGAGTGGAGAGATCACCTGAATCCTTCCACGATCTTCGAGCAGACCGTCGTCCGGATCCGTCCCGCCCTTGCCTCGCTAAGACTCCTTCCAAACTGGTGCATACGAGAGGACATATAGGGAGATGAGCATCTCAAGGAAACAAGGGTTTCCTGTAATGAACTGGGAAAGTGCAGGAGGCACGGGGAATCAGACTTGGATAGGGAATACCAACAGAGTATAATATCAATAAATTCTCTCTCCCCCTTAGGCCATACACATGAGGTGCTTTTATACTCCCTCAAAGTAGTTTCAACAGTTGGAAACAGTTGGCCACGTGCTGGGGTGGTTGAACTACCTGAGTAACCATCAACCCAGCCCGAAAATAGGGAATTTTTATATATTTTTTCATAATTTTAATGGCATACGCGAAAAAGTGCATACAGACTCGCGTATACACGCGGAAAAAGCTGGGCATAACCGCGTATGGGGATTTTTACACTGTTTTTAAGTGAATTTGTCCAAGTCTGTAGGAATGGGTGCCCAAAGCCATAAAAGAAATCATGAATCATATGAAGGTGAGAAATGATGCTATAACAACCAATTTACCCAAACGGGGCCCATAGTTTTGGCGCTTCATCTCCTACATTTAGGTTTTTGGATGTTTAGGATTTTGCATTGTTTCTCAACAATAAATAGGCCTTCAAGCCTCATTGTAACATAGTTCAAAGGCATGTAGCTGTCACATCTCTTCTCAGAGATAAGTTACCATCACCCGAGCTAGTTTATTTCCATTCTGTTTGTAAACATATTTCAATTATTTGATATTAATGAAATGACGTATTATTTCCACCGCATCTCTTTTTTTATTTCTATTTCTATATTTTATTGCATTCCTGCATAAATCCGGATCACAAAGCATCGAGAAGTCAATAGGCATGAGGCTAATTTGACACAACACCTCTCAACTTTATCACCAAATCATATTTTTCCACATGGAAAGGATGAAATGTTTGACAAATGACATGTTTGACATGTATATCATGTTATGAAGGTAGCAATGATTTCCAAGATGTAGTCCTCCTAAAACTTTTCTATGTTGATATGTCTATATAAAAGTAAAAATAAAAAAATAAAAAGAAAAAGAAAAATGGTAATAAAAATATGGTATTGAGAACCAATTAATGTGGAATATAGTCTATTTAAAGGATGAAATTAAACCAAACTAAATTCATATTAACTCTAAAAATAAAGAGAATTGAGAGATCAAATCCTCTTTCACTCCAAAAGAGGTTTCTGTTTTAAAAAAATTGATCCATCTCAAAGCCTGGTAGTTATGGTGTTAAGATAAAATACAGATTGGTTATACTAGTTTCCTACTTATTTGTTTTATCACATATTTTACAATAATAAAATTCATTAATAAAATTTTAAAAAATTTATAAAATACATATTTAATAAAAAATATAAATATATATAGATTATATTCAATGAAGAAAATTAATAATCATATATTATTTATAAAGAAACTTTAATTATTAAAACATAATTATAATACCATATAATAAAATTTAAATATATAATAATTTTTTAACTACAAGTTCAAATATAATTAAGCCATTTAAAGAAAAATTTAAATAATAATAATCATATACTATTTTTTGGGGGGCCTTCATTTTGAGAAAAGATAAAATAGTTATGGGACCTATGGACCAATAGTTGCGAAGGTGGCGAGTTGCAGATAGCTGCGGTGAAGGTGGTGAGTTGTAGATAGTGGTTGGGTAGGGGGCGAGTTGTGCTTCATTTCTCCCACATCTGGATTGTAGGCCAAGCATTTCTCATAGTTATAGTGTTATTTCTGTAGCATAGGACAATGTGTTGCTGGGCAGTGCAGTGGGAGGGTTGTTTCATCTACTCTTGTGCATTTCTATGCAGTGGAGGGAGTTTCTCTTGCATTGAGGGAGTTGTATAGGAGATTTCAGAGCTGATTTCAGATCTTGGCATGTGTCCAATTCATGTTCCATCCATTACAATGCAGTTCACTGGGTAAAAATGTTGTCCCTAGTAGGAATACAATGCAGTTTACTGTAGAAACTCTAGTAGGAATAATGTTGTCCTTGTTTCAGTCTTTTACGCATAAGTTAGACTCTGGGGTTTTGAGCTAGATTGAGGCATATTGTTTTGGGAGATCTGTTTATATGAGCTAGATTCATTTGTTTTACCTATGATTATGTAAGTGAGTCATATATTGAGTCATCTAAGGGAATTCAGTCCCATTTCTCACTTATACAGTGTTATTTTCTGGAGACAACTATTTTGTGCTTACATGTTGCTGCCATTTTGAGCTAGTCCACTGTGGGAGATTTGAATAACCTGCTTAAGGTTATTTATTTGAGCTTACATTATGCAAGGAGGTCGAAATATATATGTTCTAAGGCATTCCAGTAATGGGTGGCCTTATTTTCAAATTTTCTTCCTTATACAACGTCCCTAAGGAGCTTACTGCAGCAATTCCTGAATAGGAATAATTACATATCTGTAGACAGAGACTGAAAAAGGCCAGGTAGCCTCTGGTTCTCTCCCTTATTTGGAAGGAGACATAGCCAGTAAATGCCTCAGCAGTCCATCTCTAACACAAACTTGTGATTTTTTTGAAAACGAGACATTACAGTGGTATCAGAACATGATCTTGGCTCAACTTGTGCCCAAGATCTATTGCCATCAGCAAGAGGAGGTTCTCTCCAAGGAGAGGAGATTGACAGAGGAAACAAGGAAGGAATGAAGGAAGAGGATGTTTCCCTTCTTATTTTCCAGACCATTGAGCCCACCATATCAGCAGTTGGATCTGCCAACAAATCAGAGAGAGAGACTCTTGTAGCCATACAAGATGTCTCAAGGATCCAAAAAGATATGCAAAAATTTCCATGCAGTGATATTTCAGAAAAGGTCATCGGAGGTTTGGGAAATTTGCATTCAAATGGCCCAGGATCGAAACTTCATGTTCATAAAGAGGAGCAAGGTTATACAGCGCTGCACAAGAGGGGATTGATCCAAGAAGGGATCAACACTCATTCCTTTGCACCCTTATTGAGTTTCATGTAGTATGAAGAGTTATGGTGCAAGGATTTGGAGAGAATCATGCATGATGTGCCATCTCCTAAGGATATCTTGTCCTTAGCACTCTTGGATTCTTGTGGATTCGAGGGTTTGATTAATGAGAGCCTTTTCCTGGAAATTCTTCAAGGGGTTACATCTCAACATCCCATGAGGTGGAAGGAGGGACACTTGCTTTGGGATAATGGCAGTCTTCACTGGGAAGATGCCAAAGGAGAGAAGGATTGGGGACATCCATACCTTGATGGAGGAGAGTGGTTGGAGAGCAAGAGGCTTGTGAGCCACTTGCATATCTATGACACAGGGCAGCAAGAGGCAAAGCTGTGTTGGCTACTTAGGAGAGAGTTTGGCAATCATGAGACATGTCCTTTTCTCAAGGGTATGAGGATGGAAGGATCTTGGTAGGGTACTTTCATCATGGGACAGTAAGGAGTGTGGATGCATTATGATGGTAGGGTCATTTTGTTTCCACCACACATGATGAGTGATGGAGGTATGAAGGGGCAGCAAGGATATTTGTTGCTTTGAAGGATTGGGAGAGAGCAAGGGAAAGATTGCTCTCCCACTTGGCATAGTGTTGCAAGGGTTAAGTATGGTACTATCATGGTGCAAGAGGTGTTTTCATCATCAAGGAGACTCCTCATATATGGCAGCATTATGGGGAATATCTTTGAAAAGCTACATGTCAAAGAATGGAGCTTGATATGGATGAGAGCCTATGTGTATAGGCCAATAGCGTTATCTCTTTGGAGCAATAACCGATGGATGAAGTGTGCCCAGCGGAAGTGTGGTGGATCCATAACCCACGGGCCACAAGATCATTTCACATTGGTTGCACTTGATGAAAATAGAGGAGGTGAGATGGATGAAGTAGAAGATGGAATCATCTATTACTATGCTACATTCTTCTTGACTTGGATTCCCAAGTATGAGAAGAAGGATATTCTTGTAACACCTAGCTCATTCCTCTTCATGGGAGCATGCCAAACATATATGGAGGGTTCATTCATGGATCCATACATCATTTTACTCCCAGCATATGGTAAGAATTCTGTTTTTACATTGGTTGATTTGTATACTCTTACCATTATCTTGCAGTGCATGGCTCTATAAGAGGGCAAGCTGACCAGATTGCTCCCTGGGAAAAGTTGGGCCAAATTATATGATGGAGGCAGCCATATTTCACATGGCCTATGGTAGATGTTTTTCCATTGCATACATGATTAGCTAATTTACATTATCAGCCATGAGTCACGGATCATTTTTCCATGTAAATTTCTGAAGCAGCAACTTGGAAAACTGCGTTGCCACTATTGGGGAAACTGTTGGTACTTCCTTGCATCACATGAAACCTTCAGAATTTTCCTCATTTTGTTGCTGATCATGACTCCCCTTGCTGATGTGGATCTTATTTACATTGGGTGCATTATTATAAGGATGATACATGAGTGGGGAGTGTCCTTAAAGGGGAAGTACTCCCACACTTTCTGCATTGCATGTTCTAAAGGGAACATGAGAACAACTATGGCCACTACAGCTAAGAATTTGTCTCCTTTTGATGTGGGCCATAAGTATGATGATCATTCATTGTATAATCATGGGAAAGTGACCAAATATGACTTGTATGTTCAGCTGATCCATTCAGCCATTTACTTTCTACTAGTGGATGTGAGAATTCTCACCACTAGTCATTTAGCAACATACTACTTGCCAAGCCATTTTCTAAAGGAGAAATGCATGAGATTATGCTGTGTCCTTTTGAGACCTTTTTTGTATCATACATCAGCATTTAAAGCCTACATCAAAGATCTCATTTGGACATTCTATGATGATCATGTCCTCTTCATCATGGAAGAAATGTTTTGGGGCAGCTTGTTCTTCACTGTTGGAGGAGAAATCTTTGGTGGATTGCTCTATATTTTGCCACCTGAGGGAAATAAATTTGTATCCCATGAACAACACATACTCTGCACTATTCATAAGTGGAGAGGAGGAAAAAATGGGATAGACTTCCTTACCTATCATGTTCAGTTATTCAGCCCACCTACACTTCTGGAGCCAAAGGTGGAGGAAACTTTTCATGAGTTACCATGCAGGAGGGTGGCTCATTCCATATGGATGATAGCTTGGGGTGGAGGTTTCACATTGGGGGAGAGGAATTCCCATGCATATTTCACTCCATGCCTTGATAAGACCTCTAGACCACACATGGTTGTCTCCTTGAGCACTTTCCTTCTCATGATCATAGTCATTTGGGGAGTTTCACCAAGTGCAAATCTATATGCTTGGGAGAGGCACTATGGAGTTTCATGGATGAGATGGCATCATATTCTTTGGAAGATTCCATCATATGCTGATGCTACTGGAGGAGGTAAGGAGATTCACTCAGTTCTATCCTTGCAGTTGCTTGAGGACAAGCAACATTTGGGAGGGGAGGACTGTAATGTTCCAAAATTTTCTTGAATAAATTGGAACATTTATTTTTGCTCATTTTATGTTGTACGTGAATAAAAAGGAAGAGGAGGCCTATTAAAATGAATAAAATCCTTCCTAATGTAAAAAGGGAACTTTTGAGCAGCTTATTTTACACCTCCTAGTGTGAAAGGTTCCAAGTGTATGAGGACAAGGTTAGGTTGACAACCAGCGCAGCCTAAGGAGAAGTAGCTTGCCTAAGAAGCTAGCGCAGTTTTGGAGGGAAGAGATTCAAATGAAGATGGAAACCCTAAGAGGTGGGACCCAAGGTGAAGGAGCTCACAACTTCATAAGGAGGAGAAGGGCAGCATTGTGGGGTTAGCTTGTGTATTTCGATTTCATGTCTGCTTGGACATTTTCTGCAAACTCCTGCTGCTCAGCAGAGTTTGGAGGAATTCTTGTTTAGGAATTCCTTCTCCTTCATTGAGTGATCTCTTCAAGGGGTTGTGCTTCATTTCTCCCACATATAGATTGTAGGCCAAGAATTTCTCACAGTTATAGCATTATTTCTGTAGCAGAGAACGATGTGTTGCTAGGTAGTGCAGTGGGAGGGTTGTTTCATCTACTCTTGTGCATTTCTATGCAGTGGAGGGAGTTTCTATTGCATTGAGGGAGTTGTATAGGAGATTTCAGAGCTGATTTCCAATCTTGGCATGTGTCAAACTCATGTTCCATCCATTACAACACAGTTCACTGGGTAAACTGCGTTATTCTTATGGGAGCAGCAGCTATGGGGTTTGATCCCTTGCTTGAGGGCTTATTCTTTGGAGAAAGGGCCAACCCTTCTCCCGAAAATATCTATATTCCATTCATATTCTGTATTTCCATATTCTTAGTCATATTTATGTTCAGTGTTGCAGTGACTGTGTTTTCCAGCTACATATATTTTCAGATCTGTACTTGCACACTTGTATTTCCATGAAACCCCTTGTGGGTGAACTTTATTGTGTATAAAGAGGAAAGGAATTCTCACTTTTCTCACCATTGGATTCTTGTTCATTTAAGATATGATATGTCACTTATTTAATGTATAAACCCTAGTAGGAATAACGCTATCCTTGTTTCAGTCTTTTCTGCATAAGTTAGACTATGGGGTTTTGAGCTAGATTGAGGCATATTGTTTTGGGAGATCTGTTTATATGAGCTAAATTCATTTGTTTTACCTATTATTCTGTAAGTGAGTCATATATTGAGTCATATAAGGGACTTCAGCCCCATTTCTCACTTATACAACGTTATTTTATGGAGACATCTATTTTGTGCTTACATGTTGCTGCCATTTTCAGCTAGTCCACTGTGGGAGATTTGAATAACCTGCTTAAGGTTATTTCTTTGAGCTTACATTATGCAAGGAGGTCAGAATATATATTTTCTAAGGCATTCCAGTAGTGGGTGGCCTTATTTTCACATCTGCTTCCTTATACAACGTCCCTATGGAGCTTGCTGCAGCAATTCCTGAATAGGAATAATTACATATCTGTAGACAAAGAATGAAAAAGGCCAGGTAGCCTTTGGTTCTCTCCCTTATTTGGAAGGATACATAGCTAGTAAATGCCTCAGCATTCCATCTCTAGCACAGACTTGTGATTTTTCTGAAAACGGGACATTACATCTTTCCGAAGACTCTGATATTTGATGTAATGCTCTTTGTTGGAAGTTTATATATATATTGGTTGTTGTTGTTTCTGATGTGATTTATCTCTTCTTTGCGTAATGGGTCATAAGAGTATTTTATGCATGGTTACAGTGTAATTTCATTAGGTAATAGATTTTAAAATGGATAATGAACCATGGTTCTAGTTCTCTTATCCCAGTAAGGTCACGTCACACCTCATGTGAGATTCCTGGTTCTCCATTGAGAAAGGTGAAATTTTCGATGTTGTCCTAGGCTACAGGGGGACCTTATTGGCCTCTAAGTCTGAACCTAGGTCTTTCCCATAAGTCATTATTTCACCAACAAATGGGTATGTTCTCAGGACCTGAAAATTTACCAAAGATTTAGATCATTGTATCAAGGATTTACAAGAGGTAAATTCAAACTTGGTGGGATAATCAAGTAGATCAGTTTATATCACAACATGTTGAGCTCCAACATTAGAAGGAATGAAAGGTAAGGTTTCAAATATTATTCTCTGAATCAACAAGTGATTTGTATGAGATATTTTGGGGAAAGTTTCTTGAGGATATCTACAATTGGCTGCGAAGGTTTCAAGTAAAACCAAAAGTTGGGGAATCAAGTAGATCTCATCATGACTAGACACGTGTAGATCTAACAACCTTGCATAGGTTAGATACTGATCTAACGTGAGCAATAAAATTTTGGGTATAGGTGATAGTGGAGGGGTACATTGTAGAGTTTGGAACTGAAAGTCATCAATACTTTTATAAATCGAAAGCTATATTCAAGTCTGGGTTGCGAGGAAAGTTGTTGAAAGAAATCCCCTTATGGATTAAGGCTCTTATGGTGGAAGAGGGACTGCTAGATTTAAATCCTACCATGGAAGCCTAAAAAACTGGTACTGGGGGAAGGGCCTAAGGGAGAAATGCTACGAAAAGGGGAAGAGGGAAATTGATGAGATGTATGCTGGAAGTTCTAATAAGTTGAAATATTTAATATCATTTCGGAGGGCACAAATCATCGAGAAGTGGTAGGAGAGGGAAATACAGAAGCTTGAAAAGAAGAATGAGAATTCATACCAACAAGGAGAGGCATCATAAATGTTATTGGAGTGAGGAGTTGTGAGAGGACCCACATAAATAGAGGGGTCCACCAGAGGGGTTCGACAGTTTCACAGGAGCCCATCCAGATCGGAGAAAGGAAATATTTCCAATGCAGAAGAGGACACAAACCCTGAGAATGATTCAGATGGTGAACTACATGTTGCGATGGAACGAATATTTCAAGAAAGATAGGCAATGTCCATGAAAGGTAATCCTATTCCCCAAATTCCAAGTGAAATTTTTCCTAACCTTCCCCTAGTACTCTATCACCCCTCGAATAAATTTTTGATAAAGTGCAAGTAAATAGTAGCAGTATTATTAGCAAAATAATTTCTCAACCAGGAACTAAAGGATTTGTATTGCTTCCAGATACACACACAGAAATGGCAGGTTCGTTCGTTAGATATCCCGAGTCTTCAGGAAAAGGGAACGACGATGTTGAGCAGTACTGGTACTTGTGTGAGGAAATATTTAGGGCTAGACAAAAACCTGATGCTATTAATTTAATTGAGTTCGAGTCTATGCTCCAAGAGACATAACTACAGTGGTTTATCAAATGGTCATAAGTACATCCAAATCCAACCGTATATGATGTAAAAAGGGAGTTTGTGCAAGAATTTAAATTACCACATACCAACTAGGAAGGGTTATCTGAACTCTGGGAAATCAAGAAGCAATAAGGAGAGACTGTTTGGGAGCTAACGAGAAGATTAAAATATGCTATTTCTAAACTGAGTTATCCCATAGACCCAAATCATCAGTGTGATTGGTTTATCAAGGATCTTATACCTCTCACTGGAACATCGTTGATGCAGCAGAAGATTGACACTCTCAAAGACATGCTAAGACATGTAATGTGAATTGAAGCGATGAAAAGATATCTGAAATAATTTAGAGGAGGTGTGACCACCCAGGATCCCTCTTTACTGGGGCTACAACATAAAATTACAATTTTAACAGAGAAAATTAAGTACATACAACTGGCTCGCCCAATGTGACCGAATGTGTGGTGCACACATTGTTTACAAGAGGGACATTTAGTCTCAGAATGTCCTAGGTTGTGGCGAACAACAATTGGGTCATCATCAGCAGGACCTCAAATACTGCCACCACTTGGAGGGGTTGTGAAAGTAAATACACAAGGTTTGTACCCTGGTCAAATGCACTTCCATGATTCCTGAACCAGCAGAATACAACTTCAAATGAATACTGCGATATTTGTAAGGGAGTTGACCATCCACCTAGCATATGCCCCATTCTAAAAAAGTACTCTAATGTCCCAAACAACATTTACTGTGATTTTCATGCCTGAAATACACACCACACAGACTAGAGTAGAGCATTGGATGCACTGGATGATAGACAGGAAATAACATATTCCAAAGTAAATGAGGCTCCTCGCGGACGAGGAGTGCTAGGAATAATAGGGAGAACAATGAGTGGAAGAGAACCATTAAGCTGTCATAATTGTGATCAGGAGGGACATGTCGGAGGGACATGTCGTGAGGGAATTCCCGCTACCCAGAAGGCAATGGTGCTCTCAGTGCAGAGTGAACACACATGCTACGGAATATTTCCTTGAGTTAACAATAATATGGGAAGAGAGGAGCAGACAGAGAAGTGCTAACTTGATTAATGTAAAACTAATAATTTCTGAGACGCAGTTGTTATCAAGTGTAGCCATAATAACAAGAGGAGGAAATAAGGCAGGAGGAGACACAGGAGAGATAGAGCCACTGAAGTTGATAAATCCTACATCACCAAAGAAATCCTATCACCCTGAGAAACAAAAGCAGTATTTCAAGGAAGAGGTGGAGACCTTCTCGAAACTAAGCTCACAAAAAGACCTCCAGTAGATACAACCAACAAAGGAATAAGAAAATAACACAACACCAAGTTAGCATATAGAAGGATGGTTCAGGTTATTCCTGAATATTATAAATGATGAACATATGATGGATATGTTAAAACATAATTTGAATAAAATTGTTGAGTGGATTGGAGCAAGTCAACCCAATCACTACCAATATCCATGAAAGGCATGTATGAAGGGTCAAAATAAATAAAAGACACACAAGAAAGGAATTCAAAATCAATGCAGAATAAGAGACAGACAGGAAAGGAATTCAAAATCGATGTGCAAGTCGCAGGTTTTCAAATAAGGGATACAATGTTGGACTTAGCTTCAGATGTCAATATACTCCCGAGGAAGACTTGAAAGGCACTCGGAAAGCCCAAGTTAGAATTTTCTCCCATAAAATTGCGTATGGAAAACCAATATTGTATTATACTGGTTGGGAGACTAGAAGATGTTGAGGTCGATGTTGCGGGGGTAGAAACCTATGCTAATTTTGAGGTGATAGATATAATGGGTGATAAATACCCATATACAACACTTTTATGGATAGACTGGGAATTAGAGAATTATGAAGTCATTGATTTAAAGGAGGAGTTGATTATCTTTGAAGATAGAGTGGTGAGGGTGATTCAACCATTAGATCTGTACCAAGGTCCTAGGTTCAAAAAAGCAGTTGACACCAAAGAATATCCTGGACTCTTGCAACAATTACACTAGATGACGCCGAGAAAAAGGGAGGAATAAATTATTCTGACAATAGAAGGGTCAGTAATCTGGCAGAGTTTCCAAATCTCTGAGGTGGGGTCTGAGGTTGAATTGGATGACTGGAAACAGGGATGATACGAAATCAATACCAGAAGGTGTGTTTCCATTCGAGGAGTCAACTGGATCAGGACAGAAGTAAGAGGTTACCCCAGTCTTACTCATATGGAAGTTGTTAACACATTTATCAATAATGTAGATGATACTGTCCCTGAGGAACATATAATTCCCTTAATGAATGTGGCATTGTAAGCAACCTCTGCGAGGTGGTGGGGAAACCATCGTAACCACCTTCAGAGATGGGAAGATGTGGTGAAGGATTTAAGGACCCAGTTCCGAGTGTCTGTAGGACCGAAACTAGATGAGAGGTACAGGGGAACTTCAAAACCCTGAGCCCACATAAAAGACTATGAGGATTGGTGGAACTAGAAGGGTATCCCAAGAAATTGTGGGTTCATAACTTTTTTCACTCCTTGGGCACAATCCTGCAAGAATAGTACTTCACTGAAGAGAAAAGGAGATAGAAAAGTAATTGGGAACTATTTATTGGGCCAGAATTGTGAATTACAGATAAATCATGCTTCCCTAGACAGGTGCTAGTCTAGAACAACAAGTGAAAGACTATATGACTATTTATCCTAAATAAGAACAAATACACAGAGAGGATTAAAAGGTTACTTGTGATCCAAGCGCTTCTAAATGGCTCCTTTTGTCGCTTCTGTTGCAGCTTCAAATTCAAGCGGTTTGTGCGGAATGCTTCCTAAAAGAAAGAACACTGAAACAGTAGAAGATGCAATAATATAGATATATATTCAAGTTAGTTTTATAAATTAGTAAAGTATAAACCATATACATCAACTAAGATCTTGCAATATGGAAAATTAAAGCCAATACAGATCCATATAGGGAAAAAAAGCAATATTCTTTATTGATGATAGAAGGAGAGGTTACAACCAAGTGACTAATTTGAAGTGACCCTTCCGGCAATGTCCCCAAGCCTCATCACAGTATAAATATCTCCAGCAGCAGCTACATAAATCTAGATCTCAATTGAAAATCCTCCAACGTTTCTCTACTCAAATTATTCCTTCTCAAGCACTCAGATCTGTGCTCAATTTATAGATGAAATGTAGGTTGTTTTGAAATCAATGACTTTCCAATAATAAGCAAGACAGGTTTCCAATCATGTAGATGTCAAATGGACACTTGGATCCGAAGCTTGACAAATGTGAACTCTTCTAGAAGGCACTGGCCAAGTGGAGATTCCAGAACAATGAGAATTTCACTCCCAATGTGACCAACGCACCTGTGAGTGTCGGGAAGTGCTTTTCATAGCAGCCTTACATGAGGATACCTGCATATGAAACGCACTCAGGCCCTTTAGATCCTGCGTTGGTGAGCTCTCATATGCTCTATATTAAGCTTCAATTCTTGGAAACCTTTTCTTGATGAAAGTCTTGCTTGATTTGTCTTGTTTCTTGTCTTAGGGCATATAGCAACTGAAATGATAGGGAATGATAGACCCTTGATCATTGGTCCTAGAGATGATGTCAGTTAACCAGGTCATTGGGAATGGTGCCCAAATTGACCTATAACAATTGCCCCCTAAAGCATGAGATCCAAATAATAAGAACATTTGATTGAGATGCTTTACACTGTGATCGGCTGGAGATGAAGTAGAGTGGTAACCTGCATCAGTCTTACAATACATTACATCATGATATATCCTCTTTGATCATAATTGCTGAGGGTAGGAATTCCCATATTTAGCACATAAAACAATCTAATAACATGTACATAATTCAGAAAGTCGTCTTCATTGGAATGTTGCCTAGATGGAGACATGCCTTCAGATATAGACCCATGTTTGGATGAAAATCTGTATGTAAGGTCACTGTACAGATGATGTGTACAACAATCCTGAAATCGTAGCCCAGATGCCTGAAACTAGATCTGGGGTCTTCTTATCTCGATCACTCGATCATTCGGGTATAAGTCTAGCCATGCGAATATATGATTTGTAGTTGAACATGGAAAGACATCATTTGATTACCAGCCAATGATGTGAGCTGTTAACAAATGTGAGAGAACCACCATTAATTTCAATATCCCTCAAGGTATTGTAGTACATTTCGTAAGGTGTGAATAGATGATTTGATATCAAATGCCAAACAAAATCTTTCGGTCAAAGGTCCAGAAGTGAGGATCTTGTCGTTGTTGTAACAAGCCTCAAGGTACTGGAATTTGATGTTTCTAAGTGAACTTCCTGAATATTGATTTGTCGTCGACAGGAAGTCACCTTATTGCAAAATAGGAGTTACTGATTTCGGAGACAAGGGTATGACTTGATATAGAAATTTTCAGGGATGATGGTCATGAGAATGAAGATTTATGAGTATTGCAGAAGGATGAGTTTTTAATCACTAGATGAATTCTCTTGAACATATTGGCGACACTGTGATGAGTTGGAAGCATTGACCCAAAACCGAATTGAAGGTATGATGAACTATAGGTGTGAATGAACCATCAAGATGGTTACCCAACCCAAACATTCATGGACATGGAGTGAAAGAAGTGTCATGTTTAAGACTAACTTGCTACCATAAAGAAATTCTTACTCATTTTTCCCAAATATTCCCTGGTCATTTGTTGACCAGTACCTCTTTATTTTTTAACAAGCTTGAGGAGGATAACATTTTCTTGATCTATAATTCAACCCTTCGGGAGAATAAAGTATCGCTATTTAATAATTTAATGAGTCTAGCAATGAATGAAACTCGATTCTCGCCATGATCAACAAGCCTGTCGCTATTTTATGTTTTAACGAGCTTAATGACAGTGATAGCTCGGTCCTTTTTCATATTTAGAGAGTCTGAAAAAGAGGACGAAAGAGAACTCCAAAAGTACTTTTTCGTAAAGTTGTCACTCATACTCGAAAAAGTGTAAAATAATATCTGAGAGAACCTCTTTGGCCATGTTTAACCAAGGTATTCCTTTTTCATAAATATTCCATCTCAATCCAAAAAAGGGTTAAACTTATACTGAGTAGATATCAATTGATTTACTTTAACAAGCTCGAAAAGACAAGTGCTCGGCAATCTTTCCACATTATCAGAGTTTGAAAAGAGCTGAAAGAAGACTCTAGGGGTTCCTTTTTCGCTATTGTCGAAGCTCGAAAAAGAGATAAAAGTGCACTTCAAATCCTTTTTCATTTTTAACAAAGCTCGAAAAATAAGGAGAAAAAGTATGCTTTGTGGTCAAGTCATTCTTTGAATAGATCTGCACGAATAATCTGTTCATCAGTTGTATTTCCTGTTCAGAGCAACATCAAATGGATTAAAAATACCTGTTTCATGATAAAAACATAATAAAACCATATTCATAGCAATAAATTTAACTTGCAAACAATTAAATGACTATAAAAAGTAGTTTCACTATTCATTTTTACTATTCCATAGTTACCATTTGCATTATGGAGCTCTGAACCTGATTTCTCCCCCGAACTTCAGTCGTTAATTGCGGTCGTTTTTGTGGATGTTTTTCGTCGCCGTTTGATCTAGGTTAGTACCATGAACCTCCTCTTTCCCTTGGTATTCATTTCATCTCCAATTTCTGCAAATTTTTAGGGTTTAATGCCCCTAGGGTAAATTTTTTCCAAAATGAGGGCAACATACCCCTGAATGTCGAAACCTGCATTGCATAGCAGGTATAGTGAAGGGTACTTGCATGTGCAATGCAGTGTCTCAAGCTAGGGAGTGCGTTGGGCGCCATTTAAGTTTTTCATTTTCATGTTGTGCCCAAAATTTGCCTAGTTTTTTGCAATGAATGGAATCTAATGGATCTTATGGTTGTATTTCAGGTTTCCATCGGATTATAATGACGATTAAATGGAGGGAAAGAGAACATGAAGAAAAATATATGATTGCCTTGAATGATCCGGGTACTATAAGAGACCTAAGAGATTGTGGACTATTTAAGTACTTCAAATTTTCGGGAATGAGGAAACAAATAGAACTCTTAGAGTTCTTAGTTCAAGCATGGGATCTGAAGATAGAGGAATTTCACATTAAGAACAAAGTGGTTCCCATAACAGTTGAGGATGTGTATTTTCTCACAGGTTTGTTGAAGAGAGGCTTGCCCATTTCACTCTCAGAGTCTACCATTGGAGGAGAGGCAGTGAGGGATTATATTTAGTAGTAATTCTATCTAGGGGCAGAACCTAGCAAAGATGGAAAAATAAACATCCAAGATGTTAGGGATTTTCCTTTGAGAACTATCCTTTTCACAATCGCTAAACTTGCTGGCACCGTTACACTACATGTAGCTAATAGATCGTATATGCAGTATGTGCTAGAGTGCTTAGAGCCAACAGTCTTCAACTGGTCTGAAGCTGTTCTATCTCAGATAAAGGAACAACTGAACAAGGCAAAGGGATGAAGGAAGAAAAATTTCAACTATGGTTCAATCCTTATCTCCTTCGCTTTAGAAGGGATTCCACTGATGCAGCCACAACATGTGACACTGGATATAACTAGTCTTAGAGATCCTCGAATGTAGAGATGGGTAGAACTCAGGGGTCAGCATGCAGGCCAATCGACCGTTGTATTCTCTACTACATTCTTTGCCCAGTTACTGATGACATATTGTCGTTATCGATGTGTACGCATATACAGGCATTGACTTTCGAGGAGATCCAGATTTAGTATTACCAGAAGGTGCTCAGTGGGGTGCAATGGGTGAGAATTTTTTGACCATGCTTTTTTATTTTCCTAAGGTTTATACAATTTTTTTGTATTTTTATGTTTTCCCAAGACTAAAATAAATGTTTGATGTAATGCATATATTGCTCATGTTCAACCAGTAGAGGAACCAGAGCACGAAGCAGATGCGCTAGCAGAGAGAGCTGTCGGGAGAGCAGTCCTTCAGGACCTTGATATGGCTGAGACTATAGCTGAACTTCAACAACATATAGAGGGGTTGACCTTCGGAATTCTATATTGCCGGATTGAAGACCTTCCCATGCGACTACAACAACACACTATTGGGGTTCCTAACTGTTGGATGCAATTACTCTATAGGATTGCTAGATCTATAGCATGTTACCATGAGCACCACTATTTTACTTATGACAATTTGCATACATTTTCAGGTCAGATGACCAATGTGTCTAGGGCATAAATTTTGTAAAAACCTATAATTATCTATCTATATGATTTGAGATTTTTTCCTATGTTTATTGTGTAATCCTATTAAATGATGTGAATGTTTTCTTTACCTATGTTGCAAATATCTGTCTAAAACTTGATTAGCTAATGAATCTGTCAATGTGTTTAAATCTCTGGAAATGTGTTGATATTGAATAAAATCGTAATGTCTTTCCAAAAGTCGAACTCTTAGGAACAATCTAAGAAGTGTTGGATTTCTAACAATATAAACACTAGTAAATTGTACTACCACAAGTTGTGAGTCTAACCTTATGATTATGTGGTTAATACCAAATGAAATGACATTAGAGATAAGTTTGATCAATGCTCTATACTCAGTGATATTGTTCGTCGATCTACGAATACAAATCCAATGAAAAATCATTAACTCACCGTTTAGAGCAAAAATGGCCCACGCTGCAGAGGATAGATTCTACATACTAAGACTAGCACCATCATCATATTCAAAAAATGGTTCCGAATATTCAGACATTTGTGATGAAAATTAAAGTGGATTACTAACGTCAAGAAAACTCTAAAAACAAATTAAGATAGTGAATGCAAATCAACAACATATAAACAATATAATACAAAAAATTACTACGCTCATGATTAAGCATAGTAACATCTAGGATACATCCCATTTCTGAGTTGTGCCAATGGAATCTCATCGTGATCAACTAACTCATAGGAACCCTTACCAAGAACTCTTTTGACAATATAGGGGCCATGCCATAATGGCTCAAATTTCGCTGTACCTATTACATCAGCTTCTTGATCATAAAGAAGGACCAAGTCACCATCTGAGTAGATGCGAGGCTAGACATTTTTGTCGTATTGGGCCTTTATACGTTTCTTATGCACTTCGTTGGCCAATTGGGCTTCACGACATATTTCATCAAAATGGATGAGGTTAAGGAGATGCGCTTCTTCTTCTGAGGTGTCAGGTAACAATTCTATCGTGAGTTTTAATGATGATATTTCACATTGGATTGGTAAGATAGCTTCCATACCATACACCAATTGAAAAGAGTAAATCCAGTTGCATTTCGCACTGAGGTTCGATACGCCCACAAAGCGGAGTACAGGATCAAATGCCAGTTCCTTTTACGGACTCTTATCATTCGTTCAAGAATTCATTTAATAATTTTGTTAATAGCCTCAACTTGTCCATTTGATTGTGGATAATAAGGAGTAGAATTATCTTGTGACAATCCTAACTTGGCAGTCAATTCAGACATCATATGGTTGCGAAAATACTTCCCATGATCCGTAACTATAGCCTGTGGGACCCCAAACCATGCAATAACATGATTGAAGAAAAAAATGTAGATGTCTATCCTATGTTGTTGAATGTAGGCATTTCTTCGGCCCATTTGGTAAAATAGTCGACTGCAACAATAATATTAACATACCCCCCGGACGAAGGAGGGTTACAGGTCATGAAGTCAATACCCCATTTCATAAATGGTCTCACAGAGACAACGGGATGCATTTGCGCTGGCGGTTTGCATATCTTACGATTAAAAATCTGGCATGCATGACAACTTCTAACTACGAGGATACAATCTCGAAAAATAGTAGGCCAAAAGTAACCAGCGCGGAGAATCTTCTGCGCTGTATCATATCTAGATAAATGTCCACCACAAGCCCCAGCATGAAAGTCATTTAATACTTTTTCGGCCTCCTCATGAGTGAGGCACCTCCTTAAAATGGTGTTGACACCATGATGATAAAGTGTATCGCCGAGGATCAGATAATATTTGGCTTGGTATCGAATACATTGTTGTTCCGAGCGAGAGGTATTAGGTCGAAAAGTTTGAGTTTGGAGATAAATGATGAAATCCCCATACCAAGGATCAGATGATCCAATCAGAAATAGAGACTCATCTGGAATAGATGGTTCTGATGTAGTTGTAGTACTATTAGAGGGAAGGTCACAAAGAAGCTCAACCAAAACTAAAGACTTCTTTGACTTGGATTTGATGAATTCCTAATCAAATTCTTGCAAAATGACAATCCATTTTGAATATTTGCCGTGCGGAAATTGACATTATAAGAATAAGTCATGGGGTTGCAATCCAAAACTATTGTTGTTTTTCAAAGTAGGATATAATCATGAAATCTTTGGACAACTTGAATAGCTGCCAAGGCAATATTTTCTACGTACGATTACTTAACTTCTGTATCATTGAGATTATGACTCAAATAATAGATCAGATGTTTAATTCGATCTTCTACTTGGACCAAACCATAGCAATGGTCGTTTCAGCCGCGACGATATATAGGAAATAATCATTTTGATAATTAGGAGGATACATTAATAACGCTCGGACAAGATGATCCTTGACAGCATCAAAAGAAGCTTGCACAACCTGGTCCCAATGGAAGGGAACCCCCTTTTTCAATAGTCGAGTAAATCCTTTAGCCATTTCGGCATAGTTTGGAATGAACCTTCTTAGGAAGTTAGCCTTTCCTTGAAGTTTCTGTATCTAAAGTAGATTTGATGGTGCAAGAAAATAAAGAATGGCCTGAGGCTTCAATGGGTCTATTCGAATTCCTTCATTTGAGACTAAGAATCCAAGCAATTTACTAGAACCAACGCAAAACACACATTTATATGGATTGAGGCATATCTTGTAGTGTTGGCAGTGTAATAAAATGGCTCTCAAATGCATCGGCTGATCAATCTGATTTCGTAATGCCCTGGTAAATCGTCTAGATATGGTCGAAAAATGTGCTTGATGTCATTGAAAGCATAATCCATTGGTCTCTAAAAAGTTTCCCTAGCATTCTTTAAACCAAACAAAAGTTTCCTATAAGCGAATGTGCCCCAGGGATAGATGAATGCTATCTTATGTTGGTCATCTGGGTGGATATTGATTTGATTGTAGCCAGAAAATCCATCCATGAACGAAAAGTTTTCGCATCCATCACAATCGTTAATAATCTAGTCGATAAAGGGAGTAAGACCGTTGTCTTTTGGACAAGCCTAATTGAAATCCCGATAATCGATGCACACTGTAATGGTTACTTGTTTTTTCATAACAAGAACGATATTGGAAACCTACTCAGTTAGTGGAATAGGGTAAATGAAACCAACACGCAAAATTTTTTCAACTTCTGTTTTGATGGCAGCGACTTTATTTAGATGAACAGGACGAAGTCGTTGATGCACTAGTTTCACATCAGGATACATATTAACAGTGTGTTCAACTATACTAGTATCTATGCCTGGAATTTCCTTGTAAGACCAAGCGAATACGTCATGAAATTCATGAAATAGAGAGCGATATGATTCAAGTTCTGATGGAGAACAAGATACACCAACATGAATATTTTCTACAACACCAAGATTGGTCGAAATATCGATAGAAATGGTTTCTTCAATATGTGATAAATTTTTCTTAGAATTGATTGCATTAATTGGAAAATAATTCGAAAAGAAATTTTTGATGGATGGGTGATATAGTTCACTAAGATGGTTTTCTTCATAATATGGAATATGGGAACGATGATTATAATCTTCCCATGGTTCTCCTTATGACATCATAGCTTCCAAAATATTTTCATCTGTCAAAAACAATGAGGAAAATGGATCAGAGGGAGTACCAAAATCTAAGGAACAATCAACCCAAACACTTGGCGACGCTGATTTCGGATTTTCCACCCAAGCCAAATAGATTGATTTCTATGCCAGCTCAATAGGGCTAGGCGGTAAAATTTCATCCAACATAGAAATATCATAATCACCCGTACTCTTCCTTAAGAAATATAGAGTGGAAGAGATCATGTAGCAGGTCTCTATACTTATAATTTCTGTCGACGTCGCAGGCGGCGGTAATGCAAAGGTTCCCATGAGAGTGGAATCCTTTAAGAGTCTGTTAGGTCCCTATATTACTAGTATAGTCCCTTATTGTTGTTAGTGTAACCCCCTTATTGTTATTATTGTACCCTTGTAACCCCCATTTTGTTATTATTGTGTCCTTAAATTATTATTGTTAGGTTGGCTAGGATTACATTGTGGCCCACTAGGATTACATTATGGCCCCATGGACTCCTATATATAGAAAGGAGGTTTTGTAAATTGTATCATCCAAAAATTCTTCATTTATGTAATGTATTGGAGGTTTCCCCCTCGAAGTGGCTCATTTCTAAGGCGTTGATATCTCTTTTCTTCTATTTTTGGAGCTGGTTACACAACATTTGGTATCGGAGCTTTGGATTCTAGGGTTTCGCTGCTCCAAACAGGTCATTGTGGCATTTTAGCTATAAATTTTTTTCTATGAAGTTTCAGATGCTGAAATTTTTAGGGTACAAAGCCAAAATCTGGAGGAAGATTTCCTAAAAATTTCAGAGCTTGGTTCACAATATTTTCGGAGATATGATCTGTGGAAGTTAGGTCTTTTTTCAGGCTCCTAAACAGGTCATTGTGGCATTTTCGCTATAACTTTGTTTCTACAAAGTTTCAGAAGCTGAAATTTTTATGGTGCGAAGTTGAAATCCTGAGGAAATTCTTCAAAAAATGTCAGAGCTTGGTTCGCAATATTTTTGGAGATATGATCTGTGGAAGGTAGTGCTTTTTCAGGCTCCTGAATTTCATCTCAAAGGGGTGATCGTGGGAAAAGTTCAATAACTCTCTCTCTGGGCATTGGATTGGAGTGATGTAAAAAGCGGTCATAAGTACACGGACTTTAGTTTCTTTTCTATCAATTTCAAAGACAAAGGAAGAAACAATGACACGTGGAAAGTCGTACAAGTTCGCTCTACGGAACTAGTCCATAATTAGGTCATTGTGGGAGATTGGACACAACTTTTTCTTGCAGAATCCAAATCAGGTCAGACCTGTGGAATTTGAAAGATAATTCAGAGGGCTACTTCAGTACCAAAATTTAGATATTGAAGTGCTGCAATCGTAGAGATAATCCAATTTCAATATCGAGCTCCTCAAAAGCAAGAAAAAGGTGTGTATTTTTTTTCCGAATTGCATAAGTCTTGTTTGAAGAATCAATTTGAATTGATTCCAAGGGCATATTGTAGAATAGATATCCATATTGGATTCTAAAATGGCCCCTAAAAAGAATTCAACACCCATTAAGCCTTGAGAAGGCTCTACTATGACTCATGAAGATGAAGAATGGCAACATGACATATCAAAATTACAAGAGCAAATTTCGCTCTCGCAAAGAACAACAAAAAATGAAATGGAAGTTTTGAAGAAAGGCGTGGAAACTAAGATGGAAGGTTTGAAGAAAGGCATGGAAGCTAAGATGAATGGTTTGGAAGCTAAGATGGATGGCATGGAAGTGGGCATGGAAGCTAAGATGGATGACATGGAAGCTAAGATTGATGAAAAAATGAAAGACAACATGGAAAACATGAAGAAGGATCTAAAAGTAGACATCGAAGGTTTGTACTAGTTGATCTGAGAAATGTTTCCTAATGGTGAAAATATAGTAGAGGAACCTAATGATGGGAACAAAATAAATGTTAATCGTGATTTTATAAACTCTAATGTTGGCGGGAAGAACCACCATATTCCAAAAATGGATATGAGTAAGTTTGATGGAAAGGATCCTGTAACATGGATACTATAGATGGGGCAATATTTTGATCTCCATAATGTGCAAAACACACAAAAGGTATGCATTGCAACTTTACATTTAGAACAAAATACATTTGTATGGTATCGATGGCTTTGCTCATGTAAAAAAATTGTCACTTCGTCAATTTTTACGGAGGGAATGATATCACTTTATGAGGATACAAACAACAACACCTTCGTTAGCCAATTGATAAATCTCAAACAAAAGTTCAATTGAGGCTGATGCATTGAGATTTAAATTGAATATAAAAGGTATTGATGTTCAAAAGAGCGTTCTGGATTGATCTCTTAATAGGCACTTTAAAAGGATAACATATTCAACATGAAGTTGACTGAATTGGTTTCCCATTCATTAAGGGAAGGCAATTCAGTTTGTGAAAAAGTTGAATGTGTAAAATTATGTGGCAGAGTAGCAAAGCTACTCAATTCTGTAAGGAAAAGAGTGTTTGCTAGCTAGACATCCACAGCTCAAGTTGAAACTACAAAAAATTGAAGAAAAGGAGCTAAAGAACTTTTACTCACGTTGCTGATGTAATACACCAAGGGTCATAAGTGTGCTGAAAAGAAATTATTCTACATAGATTGTGAAGAAGAAGAAGAAAATGAACAAGAAGAGGATATACACCAGGAACCAGCCATAGAAGAGGAAGAAATGAATTCGACCATATCATGTAATGCACTGGCAGGAATTACCACTCCTCAAACTCTCAAGATAGCAGGACAGATCAAGAAGAAAAAGGTAATAGTGTTGATTGATTCAGGTAGCACCCATAATTTTATTCATTGTAAGGTAGCCAAGGAATTAAATTGTTTCCTATCCCTAGCACCAGAATGTCAAGTGATGGTTACAAATGGAGGAACTATAAATTGATCTGGAAAATGCCATAATATCAAGCTAACCATGGGAAATATGTATTAACTATTCCAATTCTTTCCATTCCTATGGGAGGTGCTGATGTTGTACTAGGAGTACAATGGTTACAATCTTTGGGGACGGTAGCTTTTAATTTTCAAGAACTTTTCTTGAAATTTTTTTCAGAAGGAAAGGAAGTTGAATTACGGGTTATTGCGGGGAAGCCAGGAAGGATAATAAGCTCTAATGTCATGACAAAGCTTCTAAAGAAAGAACAACGAGGCGTAACTGCACAATTATGCTCACTAGAAATTCCAACATCAAAATCATCTATTTCTGCAGATCTCCAACAAGTCTTGGACAATCATTCCAAGGTGTTTGAAACTCCCAAAGGACTCCCACATATTCGTGATCATGATCATGCTATTCATTTGATTCCAGGAAGTGTTCCTCCAAACATCAGGCCTTATAGATATCCTTATGTCCAAAAGAGTGAAATTGAACGTATGATTGCAAAAATGTTAGAGGTGGGTATAATTCAACCTAGTCAAAGTTCTTTCTCTGCTCCTGTAGTATTGGTACACAAGAAGGATGGATCATGGCGAATGTGTCCAGATTATAGGGAGATTAATAAGCTCACCATTAAAGATAAATTTTCCATTCTTGTGATTGATGAATTATTGGATGAATTACATGGAGCAATTTATTTTACCAAGTTGGATCTTCGTTCAGGATATCATCAAATTAGAATGAAGACTGAAGATATTCCAAAAACGGCATTTCGAACTCATGAGGGTCATTATGAATTTTTGGTCATGCCTTTTGGCCTTACCAATGCACCTTCTACATTTCAAGGGTTGTTGAATTCCATTTTCAAACCCTTCCTTAGAAAATTTGTGCTAGTATTTTTTGATGATATACTAATCTACAGCAGGTCTTGGAAGGATCATGTTGAACATGTTGACAGGGTGCTCAAACTATTGTAGGAGAAACAATTGTATGCAAAAACATCCAAATGTTTCTTTGGAGTACAAGAGGTGGAATATCTGGGTCATATTATATCTCACGAGGGTGTTAAAGTAGACCCTAACAAAATTAAAGCCATTAGGGAATGGAAAGTCCCCACGACCATAAAGAAGTTGCGAGGATTTCTCGGGTTAACAGGGTATTATCGCAAGTTTGTTAAGAATTATGGGAGAATAGTAGCACCTCTAACAACATTATTGAAGAAAGATGCATTTTCATGGACTCCTGAAGCAACTAAGGCCTTTTAACGTCTTAAAGAGGCAATGTGCCTAGCACCGGTCTTAGCTACGCCGGACTTCACAAAAACCTTTATTGTGGAATGTGATGCCTCAGGAAATGGAATTGGTGCAGTTTTAATGCAGGAAGGAAGACCCATTGCTTTTGAAAGTCGTCCAATCAAAGGAAAGTATTTACAGAAACCTATTTATGAGAAGGAAATGTTAGCAATACTGCATGCACTAAAGAAATGGCCAACTTACCTAATGGAAGACACTTCAAGGTAAAAACTGATCATGATAGTCTTAAACACTTTTTGGAACAAAGACTATCTTCAGAAGAGCAGCAAAAATGGGTCACAAAGATGTTGGGTTATGACTTTGAAATAATCTACAAAAAAGAAAGCTTAATGTTGTTGCAGATGCACTCTCAAGAATGAATGAAGAGGTGGAAGCATTGCTTTGTGCCATTTCTATTATCCAACCAGATTGGATAACTGAAGCAAGAGATGAATGGAAGAAGGATAAAGATGTATGGACACTCATCCAAAAGTTGCAGCAAGATCCTAGTACATCTGATACATTTAGTTGGAAAAATGATTCCTTATGGTACAAAGATCGCTTATATCTTTGTAAGAATTCCCATCTAAAACAAAGATTCTTCTGGAATTGCACACTTCTCCTTTAGGAGGACACTCAGGATTTTTAAAAACTTACCACAGGGTGAAGAAAGAATTTTTTTGGGATGGCCTTAAATCTGATATTCAAAAGTTTGTGGCAGAATGTTTGGTTTGCCAACAGAATAAAGTTGAGACAATTAAGACCCCGGGACTTCTACAACCTTTATCCATTCCAAGTCAACGTTGGGAGGAGATTTCAATGGATTTTATCACAGGTTTACCTAATTCTGAAGGAAAGAATGTCATCATGGTGGTAGTTGATAGACTTACCAAGTATGCACACTTTTGTGCATTATCTCATCCATTTAAAGCAAGTACAGTTGCTACTACATTTATGGACAGAATTTCCTTTCCTTCTGATATGGTGAGGGATAAGGTATTGTATACGTTTCACCAATTGGCTCAATTCCTCTATAAGAGCTGCTGTTCGCCAACTTTGGGAAATTTTCTCCCATTGCGTTCCCTGTTGGAGTTTTTGAAGGATCCCTGTAACCATAGCTGAGTCCCCTTCAACAATGATCCTCTGATATTGTTCGCGGATTGCTATCTGCAGGCCTTGTTTGACCGTCATTAATTCTGCTTCATTATTTGTTGCATGGCCTAGATCTAGAGCATAGATTCTGCAGACATTCCCTTGTGAGTTTCTGAAGATCCCTCCTCATCCTGCTTGGCCAGGATTCCCTCTGGAAGCCCCATCATAGTTAAATTTCAAGAAGCCAAGTTGGGGTGGGCGCCATTGTTCTTCTATTGATTGACTAGGAGGCCGGAATTTCCAAAGTCCTTGGCTAAGCATCTGAGGTTTTAGTTTCAGCTGTTCCAATATGATGGCTTCAATCCCAACTGCTTTCCAATCTTCATCCGTCCATTTTTCCGTTAAAATGGTTTCCCGAATGTTTTCTATGGAACGCTGCCATATATTAATCATTGGTTGTTCCAAATTTTGGAAGACCCTCTGGTTTCTTTCCTTCCAAATATTCCACAGTAGGAAACCTAATGCAAGGGTCCATGCTCTATTGATGACTTGACAGTTAAATTTACCTTTTCCCCAGTTTTCTATGATTTCTGTCGCAGTTTCATTGTTATTTATCAGCTGCCTAAATAGATGTGTTAGAGACTCCCACAGAGGCTGAACCTTAGTACAGTAGCTGAGCAAATGATCTATGGTTTCTTCTTCTTTTCGACAAAAGGGGCAGCATGATGGCCCAAACATACCTCGTTTTTTAAGGTTTTCCCAGGTTAATATTCTCTGATGGCTTACTAACCAAATAAAATAAGCGATCTTTGGCCAATGTCTCATTTCCCAAATCCTTTTCCAAATTGGTCTCCCATTTCCAATACCTTGTTGAGTGTGGATAGAATATCCCTCCTTGATAGTGAACAGGCCTCTTGTTTGATGACCCCATCTCAGAATGTCCGGACCTGAGGTTATTCTGAGTTTACGAGTATTTAGCTCTTTTTCCAAGTTATTCCACTGTTCTGTTTCAGGCGCTTCCGGCCACCCATGTTTGTCTTTCCACTTCCTCCACGTACCATCACTAGTATTGCACCAATATTGCTTCACTAGCCTATTATTTGGTGTATTGGTAAATAAGAAAATTTCTCCTAATTCAATTCTACTAAATAATTTGTCCCTTTGTTGCCAAGAGTCTTCCCAGAAGAGCGATGTATTTCCTTCCCTAACTTCCCAGAAACTATGATTCCGAATTAAAAATCTGTTCATCGCTGCTAGATTCCATATAGATGACCCTTTTGGAGTTCTATCTACTTTCATTCGACCTGCAACTGTTTCTGGCATATCATACTTAGTTAGCCATATTCTCTTCCAGAAATCCTGCCCTCCTAAGAGCCAGCGCCACCAGAGTTTTTCCCCCAGTACATTGTTTAAACTGAAAGGGTCTCTCAGTCCCAAACCTCCTGCTGCCTTGGACTTAATCAATTTCTCCCAAGATAGTAGGGCCCACTTCCTATTTGATTGACTCCCCTGCCATAAAAACCTTTTGAATATGTCTACCAACTGTTCACATATTCCTTTTGGACAAGCTCTTCCCGAGAGCTGGTAAATAGGTAAGGCTTGCAGCACCGATTTTAAGAGAATAAGACGGCCTGGCGCATTCAGTGTTCTAAACGCCCAATTTTGTATTCTTTTCTGCACTCTGACTACAATATCCTTCCAATCTGCTATCCTCGTAGGGCCAGGGTTTAGGAACATACCAAGGTATTTAAGCGGAAAGGATCCTTGCTGGAAGCCTAAAGCCCTGGTCAGATGACGCTGCAACAGAACTAGACAATTGAAGAAATAAACATTGGACTTGTCCTTATTAATTTCTGTGCCCAAGGCTTTCATGAACATCTCCAGAATTTTTAGGATACTCTTACACTCTTTCAGTGAGGCCATGCAAAATAGTAAAATGTCATCTACGAATTGTTGGTGTGTCAAGGACAATTGAGGTCCCCATAATTTCAAACCATCTAGCTTGCGTTCTGCTACATGAGCTTTGATTAATCGACCCAGACCCTCTGCTGCTATGATGAAGAGGAATGGTGATAGGGGATCTCCTTGTCTAATCCCACGCGAACTGTTAAACGGTGTTGAAGGACTTCCATTCAAGAGTATGGAGAAAGTCAGGGAGGATATGAATGAATGCACCCAATGGATCCATCGTTCATCAAACCCGAACGCTCTCAGCACCTCTGTCAAATAATGCCAGCTTATGCGGTCATACGCTTTGGAAAGATCCAATTTTATTAGTAAACCTCTCTTTTTGTCTTTCTTGAGTGTATGTATTGCTTCCTGTGCAACCACTATTCCATCCAGGATTTGTCGGCCTTTAACAAATCCTATTTGTTCTGGGGAAATTATCTTCGTCAGCAATGGTTTTAAACGGTTAACCATGATAGTAGAGAGGATTTTATAGATGACATTGCAGAGGGCTATCGGGCGGAAGCCTACAGGGGTATCAGCATGCTGATGTTTGGGGATAAGAGTCAAGAACGTAGCATTCAGCGCTGGAGACATCTTTTTTTGTATTCGGGATTCTTCAACCACCTCTAAAATATCTTGTCCAATGAATGACCATTCTGCTTTGAAGAATTCACTGGTAAATCCATCAGGGCCTGGGGCTTTATTTATGGGTAATTGCAAGACCACCTCTTCTACCTCTTTTAGCGTTACTGCTCATAATAAAGCTAGGTTTTGTTCTCTGGTGATCATTTGGGGAATATGAGTAGTGATCTTCTGAATGGCTTCTTGACGATTAGGATTAGGCTCTGTCAGAAGATTCTGAAAATGACTGGTCATTTCTTTTTCGATATCTTCATGTTTAATTAGTCGCTCTCCATTTGCTGCTTTAATAGAGAAAATTCTGTTAAGTTGACGCCTCTGTATCATTGCTCTATGAAAGAATTTTGTATTCCGGACCCCTTCTTTAAGCCATTGGATTCGAGATTTCTGTTTCCACAAGATCTCCTCCTGTTTTCTTCGTTCCTCCTGTTGGCTAAGAGTTTTACCTTCTTCCACCACCAGCTCTTCTGTGCGCCCATGTAGGATTATTCTCTGCTAGATTTCCTTCATTTTTTCTTTCAGTCTTATCTGATCCTGATGAATATTTCCGAATTCTAAGCGATTCCAGCGTTTTATTTCATTTTTTAATTGCTTCAGTCGCAGCTGAAAAGAATGCATTTTATTATGTCCGCGGATTGGGTTTGCATGCCACCAATTTTTAACTTTTTCCATAAAGCCTGGGTCTCTAAGCCAAAAGAGTTCAAATCTGAAAGGCTGGTTTTTCCTGCTCGCTTTCACATCTATCTCCATCCTGATTGGCCAATGGTCGGAGCCGACAGTAGGAAGTATTGCCGCCTCATAATGAACGTCTAGGCTCACCAGTGCCTCTGTCACTAAAAATCGATCAAGCCTGGATGCGATCTGGTGCCGTTCTCCTTTGCGATTATTCCACGTATATATACCATTGACTGTTGGAACATCTACCAGGTTCAAATCCTGTATAACCTCTTGGAATAGAGCCATTTCTGGTTCCTCCCTTCTTATTTCGCCTTTCTTTTCAGATAGGTTTAAAATCATGTTAAAGTCTCCTCCTAAAAGCCAATATTTTTCATTATGTAGAGTACTCACCTTTCTTATATCCTGCAGGAATGCCGCTCGCTCTCCTGGAATTGAAGGCCCGTAAACAACCAAAATTAGGATTTTGTCCTCTGCTCGAAGCTGTCTGAAAGTGGTTGTTAAGATTCTGGGGACTCCCATCCATCCTTCTGCCATAACCTCCACTTCGTTCCAAATAATGGCCAGTCCTCCCGATGCACCCACTGAGTCTATTGCCATCACCGCATATGACAGCTTAAAGGATTGGATTATTGTTTGGAGCTTTTTCCCTGTAACTTTGGTTTCTTGTAGTAACATAATCTGGGGTTTTTCCATCTGTAGTTTATCTTTCAAATGACGTTGTTTTCCTTTGCTATTCAAGCCCCTTATATTCCAGGAGAGCACCTTCATTAAAAAATTTTGGGTAGTTGTTGAAATACCGTTGTTAACGGTATAATCTTTCCGGTGTTTATCAGCATTTCACCTACTAACTGTATGGAGTCTTTAATAGTCGGTCTTCCTCTCTTCTTGGCTGGTTTAGATGAGGTCGGTACTTTCTTGCCTCTGGCCTGGTCCCGTTCTTGAGCCTCTTGCTGAGCCTGAGTTGTTAGATAATGTTCAAAGGTATCCTTGTACAATTTCTTCTGATCTGGCGGAATAAAGCGGTCATCGAGGTTCCTCCACTCAAACAGCAGTCTTTTTAGTAGTTTCTCCTCTGCGCTTAGGTCCTCTTTAGAATGTTCCACCTCCATTGGGGTAAGTTCCTATTGTTCATTATCTTCCATTTCCTTCCCTGCTTTCCTCTTTGATGATTGCTGTTTTGAGCCTGCCTCCACATTACCTTCCACCAAGATCTCCACTATTATCTCAGGCCCTGACGGTTCTCCTTCCTCTTGCAATGCTTCATAGCGATTGCCTGTTACAATCGAGCCAGAAGGTTGCTGTTTTATTATTGGCGCAGACACTGTTTGCCCTGTGCGTCTTTTTCTTGTCGGCACCTACACAAAACCCTCATCTTCCTGTCGGGATGGTTTTTCTGAACCAGTGGTACTTGTTTTCTGTTGTTCAGCCGCATTCAAAGGGAAAGATTTATATAAATGCCCATACTCATGGCATCGGCGGCATCGGAAGGGTATGTGTTCATAATCCAATAGCTGCATCCAAACTTTACCCTCATACTCCAGTTCTATCATCTCTGGTAGGGGCTCTGAAATGTTCATATAAACACATATTCTCGCGAAGGAAGTATAATGACCTCTAGCTGTAGCATCTGCTATTTTAACAAAAGAACCCAAAGAATTTCCTATTCCTTCCAAAATTTCTGGGTCCCAAAAATCCATGGGGAGCCCAAACAGCCGTACCCAAACAGGAGCAGCGAGGAATTACTCTTGTTCAGGGTTGTAACATTCCTCCCATTGTCTAAGAAAGAGCCCTGCATTACTATAAAAATAGGGTCCTCCCTCAAAAATGCGTTCTTTATCCTGTAAATTTGAAAAAATAACTGTAAAAAAACCTTTAGCTCCTAGTTTCAGATCAATATGACCTTTGGGCTGCCATTTTATTTGAATCCATTTCATTAGTTCCTTTTCAGAAGGCCATATACCTATGAAATTACATATTAAAGCATGGTTTTTCATGTAACCTCGATACTCCGTCAATTTCGCCGCTGGAATGACAAATCTTGGCTTTTTCACCGCTCTTGGCAAGCATTGGCCTTTCTGTTTTGCCTGCCATTCGGCTCCCAAGACAGGTGCCGACTTCTGCTGTGCTGAACCCGATTGAGATGTCCGCTGTACATTATCTCTAAGTAAATGAATGACTACATAGCTATGGTAAGATTTATGGTAAGAATCGTAAATGAATGACTACATAGCTATGGTGTAAGATTCCAAACATGCGGTCCTCTAATATTCCAAAGGATAAGTTGACTTTAGTTGTTTTTATTCTCATTTGGATATGTAACTGTTGTTTTTATTCTCATTTGGATATGTAACTGCCCTGAAGCCCAACATTAAAACAACGTTGTAAATGAATGGAATATGGCAGGAGCTTTATTTGCTATAATTTATTTATTTTCACCTTCACGAAAAATTCACTATCCAGTTCAGGATTGAATAGAATAGTGGAATTAAGGAACTACTGTAGTGTAGAATAGTGGAATTAAAGAACTATAGTGGAATTAAGGAACTATTGTAGCTGAAATAATAAAGTGTTTTTTTCAATGTAATCCTTATAAAATTCTTTTAGATACAATTTTTATTTTGAATATATACTTTTCAAGAGACTATGGAAATCATTTAATATTTTATTTGATATTTACATTTTAGAGAGAAGACTGAAAATTATTTAATATTTTATTTGATATTTTCTGAACTTTTCAATTTTTTTAAATACAATACTTTAGATACTGTACTTGAAGAGACAGTAAAAATCATTTAATATTTTTTTTATTTGATATTTTATGGACTTGAGAATTTTTTAGATACACTACTCGTACTTCAAGAGACTTTGAGTTCAAGTACTGTGAAAATCATTTAGAGATTGTGAGTTCAAGTACTTGAAAAGACTGTGAGTTAGCTTAATAAAGGAAGCGCAACCATGTTTAGTTTAGTTTATATATATATATATATATATATATATATATATATATATATATATATGGATTTTATTTATGAATTTTGCATTTAATTATGTTACAAATTATTATGAAAGGCTTGTGTACTAATTATATCTTTTTAATGTTGAATGTTGCAGAAACATTATCAATACCAAGTTGTTCATGTGGAGAAGATATTATCTATTTTTAAACTTTGTAATGTTATAATTACAATCATTAGTTTTTTTTTTTTTTTTTTTAGATGGGCCCATCAAAAAATGTACATAAACACATAATATCATTAATAAAAAGAGTAGGCTTTATTTTTTTGTGGAGGGGAATTCAACCCCTCCAAAAGACTCTTAGGAAGGTTAAATTGTAACCCTCCTTTGAGTTGTGTTCATTGTGTTCATGGTTTTTATGATCTTTAGTTTATAGTTACTACAATTATAGTTGTTACAATATGCACAAAGACAAATATATTCTTTTGTTATAATAAATTATTTAACATTTTACATTTATTCACATAAATTATTTAACATTTTGTCAATGTTTTAAACATCTTTTCCACATTTACACAAATGACAAAATCACTCTTATTCATATAAAATATTTAATATTTTGTAATGTTTTAAATATCTTCCTCACATAAACACAAATGGAAAAATCACTCTAATTCACATAAATTATATAACATTTATTTTTTCCACTCTAGTATTTTTATAAATTATATAACATTTATAACTCATACTTATATATATTTCTATTTCTATTTCTATTTCTATTTTTCATTTTTTATTTTTATTTTATTTTATTTGATTTTGAATTTTATTTTTTATTTGTTTAATTATGTTTTTATTTCTATTTTTATTTGATTTGATTTTGACTTTTATTTTTTATTTGTTTAATTATTTTTTTAAATAAATATATTATTATGATATTTATATTATAGTTTTTCCTTATAATAAATAAATATTATTTAATATTTACATTAATATTTTTATAAATTTAAATTAAATACAAATATATTCTTATATACTGTTTAGACTCTTTGTAAATATTTATATGCTTTTATTATTTATTGTATAAATTTATTATATATCTAAATGTTTTGTGTATTGGTTTTATTATTTATATATAATATATATTCTTGAATGCTTACCTATATATAAATGTATTTGGGTTATAATGTATGTTTTGGATTATTATATTGTATGTATATGAATGTATTATTTATTGTATAAATTTATTATATATCTAAATGTTTTGTGTATTGGTTTTATTATTTATATATAATATATATTCTTGAATGCTTACCTATATATAAATGTATTTGGGTTATAATGTATGTTTTGGATTATTATATTGTATGTATATGAATGTATTATTTTGAGAGTTGAAATAGTGTTTTTATTAGTTGTATTTGGATACTTGACATTTATTGAGTGAGGTTTTTATTTTGAGATGTTTCATTGAATAGGATATATATTTCTATATGATGTGTGTGTATTATTGAGTGTTTACATTACTTGTATGTACTTCTTTGGAGTGTTTATGAATGTCTCATTTTGCATGCTTTTGACCATTCTTTTATTATTTTTTATTGGTATGTATATGGGTGTATTCTTTAAGTACTCTTTGAGTGTTAGAGTGTTGTTTTCATTGTTTGTCTTTCTTGTGTATGAATATTTTTTACTTGGATGTGCATGAATGTATTATTTGTTGTATTCGTATGTGTATTATTTACTTGTAATTTGGATGTTTATTAATGTATTCTTTGCTATACTGGTGTGGGTGTTATCTACTTCTATTTTTTATGTGTATGAATTTTTTATTTGTTTCATTTATATGTGTCTTGTTTACTTGTATTCTTTGTATGTGTATGAATGTATTCTTTGTGTGTATGAATCTATTCTTTGTTACATCTGTATGTGTCTTGTGTATGTATATGAATGTATTCTCAATGTGTATGAATCTATTCTTTGCTACATCTGTATTTGTTCTGTTTACTTGTATTCTTTTCATGTGTATTAATGTATTCTTGTGTGTAAGACTATTCTTTGTTACATTTTTATGTCTCTTGTTTATTTTTTTTCTTTGTATGTGTATGAATGTATTCTTTGTATGTGTATGGATATATTCTTTTCTACATGTGTATGTGTCTTGCTTAATTGTATTCTTTATATGTGTATGCATTTATTCTTTGTGTGTATATGACTCTATTCTTTGCTATTCTTTGTATGTGTAAATTTATTTTTCTATGTATTTGAATATTTCTTTGTATATTTATTATTTACTTATAAATATATAGGTATAACTTGTGCGAATATATATTTTTAAATATTTATTCATATAATTATAATTATTTCTATATATAAATATATTATTTAAAATGTTGACTTTCAAATACATTAGTTTAAATATTTATGAAATTATTACTATTATTGTTTATTTTAATTTTTTTATTATTTTGTTTTTTTTTATTAAACTTTTTATTATTATTTTTTAATTTTTGATTTTTTTTGCAAAATTTTAAATATTGATAATATTAATTTTTTATCATTTTTAAATGAAAAATAATACTCATACTACAATAACATTAAAAAGTACATAATATAAGCTATGAGACTGAAAGTTCAAATCCCTTACAAGGAAAAAATAAAACAATAACATATATTTATGATAACATCAATACAATAAATAAATATAATTAATTTTAATAATTTATAATTTCATTTTTCATAATACTATAATTTAATAATATATGGAAAAAAATATTAATTTAAATTTTTTTTAATGATACTCATTGTTTAAATATAATAAATATAATAAAGAAAACAAATACCTATTAATTTTGATATCATGCTAATTAATTTATAAAATAAATGGAATTATCAACATCATAATATTTGTACTCAATCTTAATCACACGCAGAAAATAATGTTAATTCTAAAGTTCATAGTAAGTGTGATGTGTGTGTTTAATTCAGGTTGTGAGTCAATGTGTAATGTTTGTGGGTATGTGTATGTTTTTGTGCACCCCATGTTTGTTGTGTGCTTGTATGCATGTGAGTGATTGTACCTCATTGGCAATGGATTGTGTGGGTGCACGTTAGTGGTTAGTCCCATGCCAATGATGGACCGTTTTTGGGGTCATTTAAGCTCTCACCTTCACGTGGTTGACCCTGTTAGTAGAGATTTTACATCTCCAAGCCAAGAAGAGCTTTCTATATACTTCTTTTTAGTTTATTTAAAACAAAACATTAACTTTAAAACATTAAAATGAATTTTTTAATAATATTTAAATATTATTTTTATTAACTCAAAAACATATAAATAAACTTAATAAAATGATAATAAAATAAAATAAAATAAAATTATCTATATAAAATATTATATATATTATATGTAGTTAACTTTACAACATTTTCCAAACTATATTAATTATAAAAATAAACTAGATTAATTATTAAATATCATATATATAAGATGATGATGATGATTAATGTCCATAGACCAATCTATTAGAACTAAAGAAAAGAGTTAACTCAACATTTTTTTAATTATTAAAATAAACTAATATATTTAATAATTATTAGAATTTATTATTATTAAAAATATTTAAGGAAAATATATATTATTATATTTATGATTTATATTTAATTATTAAATAATAATAATAAATATTGTGTGTATAAATTTGAATATATATTATGATGCGTTTTATTAAAATTTAAAATATATGAAATGTAATTAAAAAAATATTGAAAATTGAATTACTAAGAGAAAAAAGAAAAAAGAAAAAAGAAAAAAAAAAAGAAAAAAAGAAAAAAGAAAAAAGAAAAAAGAAAAAAGAAATATATATATATCTTAAAATAAAATTAAAAATAAATCTATCAAAATAGAGCTATTTTAACATAATAATGTCTAAATAAAAATTTAAATGGAAATATTAATATAACAAAATAAAATTTATAAAAATAAAATAATAAAAAAAAGGAATGTATTGAGAACTAATTCATGTGGAATATCATTTATTTTAAAAGTGAAATTAAATTATTAAATACTCTTTTAAATTATATATATATAGTTACACCATTTTCCCAACTATAGTAACTATAAAAATAAACTAATATATTTGTTAATTATTAAATCATATATATTTTACAATAATAATAAATATTGTGTGTAAATTTGAATATTTATTATGTTGTGATTTATTAAAATTTAAAATATATTAAATGTAATTAAGAAAATATTAAAAATTAACTTACTACTTAATTACTAATTGAAATTGAAATTAAAAATAAATCTATCAAAATAAAAAATAAGTAGAGCTATTTTAGCATAATGTCCAAATAAAAATTTAATGTAAAATATTAATATAATAAAATAAAATAAACTTATAAGAAAATAATAATAATAATAACATAGTATTGAGAACTAATTCATTTGGAATATAACTATAAAAATAATAGAGCTATTTTAACATAATATTTAAATAAAAATTTAAATGAAAATATTAATATAATAAAATAAAATAAACTTATAAAATTAAAATAATAATAATAATAATAATATGGTATTGAAAATTAGTTCATATTCATGTGGAATATAACTTATTTAAAGAGTGAAATTAAATTATTAAACAATATTTTGAATTAAAAAAATTATATATAGAGAGATTACTTTACAACATTTTTCCAACTATATTAATTATAAAATAAACATAAAATAATATATTTGTGAATTATTAAATCATATATATATATATAAACTTTACAACTTTTTTTCAACTATATTATAATAGTAAACTAATATATTTGATAATTATTATCATTATATGTTATTATATTTATAATTTATCTTTAATTATTAAATTATAATAATAAATATTGTGTGTATAAATTAGAATATTTATTATGATATGTTTTATTAAAATTTAAAATATTGAAAAATAAATTATTAAGAATATATATATATATATATATATATATATATATATAAGAGACTTAAAATAAATTAAAAATGAAAATAAAATAAACTTATCAAAATAAAAATAAGTAGATCTATTTTAACATAATGTCCAAATAAAAATTTAAATGAAAATATTAATATAAGAAAATAAAAATAAAACTTAGAAAAATAAAATAATAATAATAATAATATAGTATTGAGAAATAATTCATGTGGAATATAACCTATTTAAAGAGTGAAATTAAAGAAACCTAAATCCATCTTAATTCTGGAAATATAAAGCTTCGAGGAATCTCAAATATTTGTTAAATCGTGAAATTAAACCATCCTAAATCCATCTCAATTCTGGAAATACAAAAAAACTCAAATATTTGTTAAATCTAAAAGAGATTTTCATCTCAACTGATTTGAGAGCTTGGTAGATCCATTGTTAAGATTATATATATAGTGTAATGTACTTTTAAAGAGTGAAATTAAACCAACCTAAATCCATCTTAATTCTGGAAATAAAAAGCTTCGAGAAATCTCAAATATTTGTTAAATCGTGAAACTAAACCATCCTAAATCCATCTGAATTCTGGATCAATTGATTTGAGAGCTTGGTAGATCCATTGTTAAGATTGTGTGTGTGTGTCTCTCTCTCTCTCTCTCTCTCTCTCTCTCTCTCTCTCTCTATATATATATATATATATATATATATATATAATTCTAAATTATGTCTAGATAAATAAAATAAAAAATAAATGAAAAATACTAATATACTATAATGTAAACATTTCATGTGGAATATAACCTATTTAAAAAGTGAAATTAAACTAGACTAAATCCATCTTAATTCTGGAAATATAAAGCTTCGAGAAGGTCAAATATTTGTTAAATCTAAAAGAAATTTTCATCTCAACTGATTTGAGAGCTTGGTAGATCCATTGTTAAGATTTTATGTCTAGATTTTGTTGGTACTTCTAAATTATGTCTAGATAAATGAAAATTAGATCCATTGTTAAGATTTTGTGTCTAGATTTTGTTGGTACTTCTAAATTATGTCTAGATAAATGAAAATATTAATATACTGTAATGTAAACATTTTAACGTAGTTAAAAAAATAAAGTAAAAATAAACTTATAAAGATAAAATAATAATAGAAATATGGTATTAAGAACCAATTCATGTGGAATATATCTTATTTAAAGGTTAAATTAAAATAGCCTAGATCCATCTTACTCTCAAAATACAATGCATCATGAGAGATCAAATCTCTTTTTGCTCTAGAAAGGTTTCCATCGCAAGGGATTTATGTCTCATGTGGAATATATCCTATTTAAAGGTTTCCATCTTAAGGGATTTAGTCTTATGTGTAATATATCTTATTTAAATGGTGAAATTAAAATAGCCTAGATCCATCTTTGCTCTCGAAATACAATATATTTTCACTCTAGAAAGGTTTCCATCTTAAGAGATTTATGTCTCAGGTGGAATATATCCTATTTAAAGGTTTCCATCTCAAGGGATTTATGTCATTTATGTCTCATGTGGAATATATCCTATTTAAAGGTTTCCATCTCAAGGGATTTATGTCTCATGTGGAATATATCTTATTTAAAGGGTGAAATAAAATAGCCTAGATCCATCTTTACTGTGGAAATAGAAAGCATCAAGAGAGATCAAATATCATTTCACTCTAGAAAGGTTTCCATCCCAAGGGATTTATGTCTAAATAAATAAATGAAAATTAAATGAAAATATTAATATATTGTAATGTAAAAACCAATTAACGTGGAATATAGTTTATTTAAATGGTGAGATTAAACCAACCTAGATTCATATTAACTCTAGAAGTACAAGGTATCAAAAAAGTCATTTCAATATATTTGATTCATCTAAAAGCTTTGTAGATATGGTGAAATCTAGATTAGTTATATTAATTTTCTACTTATTAATTTTATCACATACTTTACAATTATATTCAGTTAAAAAAAATAGTAATAATCAATTATTATATTTATAAAACAAATTTAATTATTAAAACATAATTATAATAATATATAATAAAATTAAAAAATATATAAATTTATTTAACTAAAATTTCAAATATAATTAAACCAATATTTTTTTTTTCTTAGTAATATTAATTCTATTATATAATACAAATGATTTACAATTGACACAATCTCATCAGAATTACTTGTGCTAGCCAATTCCAGCCAAGAAAAAGTTCAAAAGCACAAAATAGGGATTTCCCCCAGTGGGGAAACCAGTCCAGAAGTTGCTACCTCTAATGGGGAAACCAGCATGAGCCATCATTGTCCAAAAATTGGTGGAACTATGCGTGAACAAGAAAAGCATAAAAAAAATAGCATAAAAGCTTGCAGAAGTAGGAGACCTCAAATAGTAAAACCTTCTATGGCTGGTCATGCTTCAGAAATTTGGGGGAGGCTCTTCAACAATGAAGCAACCGTAATCATCGGAGGAGTCCTTGACCTTCTTCCTCTGTTGCATTGTCGGTTATGGCGTAGAGGCTGAGCGTGCCCCTGCAACCTCTTTCTTGTCTCCTTCTTTCGAGCTCTCCCCGCTATCACTACCTGAGGAGTACAAAGTAGCTTTTGTTGGAAGGGTTGTCGATTTGTGGGAATCCTGGTGGTAGGAATAGGAAATGGTGGACTACTGTAGGCGTTTCCAAGAGTCTGAACCAACTGAGCTGGAGGTGACTTTTGGAAGACGCAGATATTTGGTAGCTGAGACACATTGTTGCACCTGGGCTTCAATGGAGTCCAAATTGAGCATGGGTTCCACAGGTCAGCTCTCATGGAGGGGTGAATAATAGTCATCACAAAGGGAGATGGGTGGATAGGAGGTTTGGCCTCAACCTTGGACCCTACGATAGCGCATCTTATGGCGTTGAGGCATGGCATTGTAGGAGAGCACAAGTGAAGCTTGGAGGGAGACGAGATGGCATGAGGAGTATTGGCAAGAGACTTCAAGCTGCAGAGGAGGCAAAGAATGTGGATTGAAGCTCTGCGAGCAGAGCCCTGCAACCTGGATAGAAAGGCGACGAACAGAGGGAGCGGGAGAAACATGGCAGGGATCCATGATATATTTCAAAGTGTTGTGGGAAGGGTGGGAAGGACAGCCATTAAATCCTAGAGCAGGTGGATTGCAGCAGGTGTCAGAGAAGTTGCTGGAGAATTTAATGGTGAGTGCTTGGGCCATGCACAACCATGTGGCTATGGCATGCGCCACAGAGAGGGACACCATGTTTGACTGTGAAACACCCTCATCCGTGAAAACCAATATTTTTATTAAATATTATAAAAAAATCATTTAAAAATTATATCGTTAAAGATTATAAAAAAATCATTTAAAAATCTATTTAAGAAAAAATTAAATAATAATAATCATATACTAATTTATTTAAAACTCATGATTATAAAACATAACTTTAAGATGAAAACATTTGAAAATATAATTTCTTAATGACATAGCCTTATAAATTTATAATAAAATAAGTAATAAAATATTTATTTCAATAAAATTTAAAATATATAAAATGTATATGGTTGAGTTAGTAAGTGTGGATTATATTTAGGATAGAGATGAGGATGAGTCACACTTGTCAGCTCTAAACATCAAACATAAATATTTTGATGCGAGTAAAAATTACTCTTCACAAAAAACATAGACTATAAAACTATATAAAATGAAATTCTATATATATATATATATATCCATTATATTTTATATAGTAATTTTTTTTTGCTATATGTGTGCAAGAGGGATTAATATAAATAGTTAACCACTACTATTGATATGAATTTTTATAAGAAAAATTTTTAGGGATAAAAGAAAAAGGGAAATTTTACACAACTTATTTGTCCATATACAGTTATGAAACTTATCAAAATAAAAATAAGTAGATCTATTTTAACGTAATGTCCAAATAAAAATTTAAATTAAAATATTAATATAAGAAAATAAAAATAAAACTTAGAAAAATAAAATAATAATAATAATATAGTATTGAGAACTATTTCATGTGGAATATAACCTATTTAAAGAGTGAAATTAAAGCAACCTAAATCCATCTTAATTATGGAAATACAAAGCTTTGAGGAATCTCAAATATTTGTTAAATCGTGAAATTAAACCATCCTAAATCCATCTGAATTCTGGAAATACAAAAAAACTCAAATATTTGTTAAATCTAAAAGATATTTTCATCTCAACTCATTTGAGAGCTTGGTAGATCCATTGTTAAGATTATATATATAGTGTAATGTACTTTTAAAGAGTGAAATTAAACCAACCTAAATCAATCCTAATTATGGAAATAAAAAGCTTCGACAAATCTCAAATATTTGTTAAATCATGGAATTAAACCATCCTAAATCCATCTAAATTCTGGAAATACAAAAAATCAAATATTTGTTAAATCTGAAAGAGATTTTCATCTCAACTGATTTGAGAGCTTGGTAGATCCATTGTTAATATTATATGTGTGTGTGTGTGTGTGTGTATATATATATATATTGTAATGTACTTCTAAATTATGTCTAGATAAATAAAATAAAAAATAAATGAAAAATATTAATATACTATAATGTAAACATTTCATGTCGAATATAACCTATTTAAAAAGTGAAATTAAACTAGACTAAATCCATCTTAATTCTGGAAATACAAAGCTTTGAGAAGGTCAAATATTTGTTAAATCTAAAAGAAATTTTCATCTCAACTGATTTGAGAGCTTGGTAGATCCATTGTTAAGATTTTACGTCTAGATTTTGTTGGTACTTCTAAATTATGTCTAGATAAATGAAAATATTAATATACTGTAATGTAAAAATTTTAACGTATTTAAAAAATAAAGTAAAAATAAACTTATAAAGATAAAATAATAATAGAAATATGGTATTAAGAACCAATTCATGTGGAATATATCTTATTTAAAGGTTAAATTAAAATAGCCTAGATCCATCTTACTCTCAAAATACAAAGCATCATGAGAGATCAAATCTCTTTTTGCTCTAGAAAGGTTTCCATCTCAAGGGATTTATGTTTCATGTGGAATATATCATATTTAAAGGTTTCCATCTTAAGGGATTTAGTCTCATGTGTAATATATATTATTTAAATGGTGAAATTAAAATAGCCTAGATCCATCTTTACTCTCGAAATACAATATCTTTTCACTCTAGAAAGGTTTCCATCTTAAGAGATTTATGTCTCAGGTGGAATATATCCTATTTAAAAGTTTCCATCTCAAGGGATTTATGTCATTTATGTCTCATGTGGAATATATCCTATTTAAAGGTTTCCATCTCAAGGGATTTATGTCTCATGTGGAATATATCTTATTTAAAGGGTGAAATAAAATAGCCTAGATCCATCTTTACTCTGGAAATAGAAAGCATCAAGAGAGATCAAATATCATTTCACTCTAGAAAGGTTTCCATCCCAAGGGATTTATGTCTAAATAAATAAATGAAAATTAAATGAAAATATTAATATATTGTAATGTAAAAACCAACTAACGTGGAATATAGTTTATTTAAATGGTGAGATTAAACCAACCTAGATTCATCTTAACTCTAGAAGTACAAGGTATCAAAAAATTCATTTCAATATATTTGATTAAATCTAAAAGCTTTGTAGATATGGTGAAATCTAGATTAGTTATATTAATTTTCTACTTATTAATTTTATCACATACTTTACAATTATATTCAATTAAAAAAATAGTAATAATCAATTATTATATTTATAAAACAAATTTAATTATTAAAACATAATTGTAATAATATATAATAAAATTAAAAAATATATAAATTTATTTAACTAAAATTTCAAATATAATTAAACCAATATTTTTTTTTTTAATTTTTTCTAAGTAAGATTAATTCTATTATATAATACAAATGATTTACAATTGACACAATCTCATCGGAATTACTTATGCTAGCCATTTCCAGCAAAGAAAAAGTTCAAAAGCACAAAATAGGGATTTCCCCCAGTGGGGAAACCAGTCCAGAAGTTGCTGCCCCTAATGGGGAAACCAGCATGAGCCATCATTGTCCAAAAATTGGTGGAACTATGCGTGAACAAGAAAAGCATAAAAACAATAGCATAAAAGCTTGCAGAAGTAGGAGACCTCAAATAGTAAAACCTTCCGCGGCTGGTCATGCTTCAGACATCTGGGGGAGGCTCTTCAACAATGAAGCAACTGTAATCATCAGAGGAGTCCTCGACCTTCTTTGTCTGTTGCATTGTCGGTTCTGGCGTAGAGGCTAAGCGTGCCCCTACAACCTCTTTCTTGTCTCCTTCTTTCGAGCTCTCCCCGCTATCACTACTTGAGGAGTACAAAGCAGCTTTTGTCAGAAGGGCTGCCGATTTGTGGGAATCCTTGTGGTAGGAATAGGAAATGGTGGACTACTATAGGCGTTTCTGAGAGTCAGAACCAACTGAGCTGGAGGTGACTTCTGGAAGACGCAGATATTTGGTAGCTGAGACACATTGCTGCACCTGGGCTTCAATGGAATCCAAATTGAGCATGGGTTCCACAGGTGAGCTCTCACGGAGGGGTGAATAATAGTCATCACGAAGGGAGGTGGGTGGAAAGGAGGATTGGCCTCGACCTTGGCCCCTACGATAGCGCATCTTATGGCATTGAGGCATGGCATTGTAGGAGAGCACAAGTGAAGCTTGGAGGGAGACGAGATGGCATGAGGAGTATTGGCAAGAGAATTCAAGCTGCAGAGGAGGCAAAGAATGTGGATTGAAGCTCTGCGAGCAGAGCCCTGCAACCTGGACAGAAAGGCGACGAACGGAGGGAGCGGGAGAAACATTGCAGGGATCCATGATATATTTCAAGGTGTCGCGGGAAGGACAGCCATTAAATCCTAGAGCAGGTGGATTGCAACAGGCATCAGAGAAGTTGCTGGAGAATTCAATGGTGAGTGCTTGGGCTATGGCATGCGCCACAGAGAGGGACACCATGTTTGACTGTGAAACACCCGCATCCGTGAAAACCAATATTTTTATTAAATATTATAAAAAAATCATTTAAAAATTATATCATTAAAGATTATAAAAAAATCATTTAAAAATCTATTTAAGAAAAAAATAAATAATAATAATCATATATTATTTTATTTAAAACTCATGATTATAAAACATAACTTTAAGATGAAAACATTTGAAAATATAATTTCTTAATGACATATGATTAATAGCCTTATAAATTTATAATAAAATAAGTAATAAAATATTTATTTCAATAAAATTTAAAACATATAGAATGTATATGGTTGAGTTAGTAAGTGTGGATTATATTTAGGATAGAGATGAGGATGAGTCACACTTGTCAGCTCTAAACATCAAACATAAATATTTTGATGCGAGTAAAAATTACTCTTCGCAAAAAACATAAACTATAAAACTATATAAAATGAAATTCAATATCTATATATATATATATATATATATATATATATATATATATCCATTATATTTTATATAGTAATTTTTTTTGCTATATGTGTGCGAGAGAGATTAATATAAATAGTTAACCACTACTATTGATATGAATTTTTATAAGAAAAATTTTTAGGGATAAAACAAAAAGGGAAATTTTACACAACTTATTTGTCCATATATAGTTATGAAACCAACTGTTAAAAAGTGAGATCTCTGCCAAACTTTCTAGTTATCTCAAGAGAAGAAAGGTTAACATGATAAAGAGAAATAATCACAACAAATTAGGATTTAAACTGCATCTCCTACATGAAGATTGAAGAGAAGTAGGAAACTATTCTTCACCTATTTTAAAAAGTTTTAAATAATATTCCACATAGAAACATTGCATGGAAAAGAATACGAGGTGGCACATGGAACAATTTTAGTGACATTTAAAGCGGTATAGAAGTTTCTGTGACATTTAAAGAGATGCAGAATATTCTTGTAATACAACCAACCACCTAATGTCCTATTAGGGTTGTGGAGTGCAATTAGACTTCTCCTTCAAGGTTTATTACAAAAATAGGGTTAAAGTCCTATATATCTCATAACATTAAATCACATTTCTAATACCACTATCATCTTTGACTCATTGAGAGATTTCCCATGATATACATTTCATCTCAATTTAATCTCTTAGCACAAAACCTCTAAAATTTCTTCCTTTTAAAGGCCCACTTCATAATTTATACAACCACGTGGAAACTCCTAGCCATGTATCTCCACCGCATGGGTCCAAGTTTGTTGGCGTCTTGCTATACTAGAGTCTTTACATATTGGTGATTTCACAAGTTGTGCATTCTCTAAAATTGAGCATTATGATATGTCTATGCTGATGAATCATCCTAAGGATATGTTAATATAAAAAAAAACTTTCTAATACACTATTGCAGTATTAAATCCATCAAATCTTGATATAAAATTACCCCAAAATGGAATATTGAAGAGTCAACAAAAATTTTATAATTAAAAATCCTCACAAAGTGATCCAGGTGGATATTGGTGTCCACCCACCTATTCCATTTTGACGCGCACCATCAGTTCTTTCAGTTTTTCACTTTCAGCACAACTTACTATTTTTAGTAGGATGTCGGTTCCTGAACTTTCAGAGCCGTTTTGAGGCCCTAATCAACCACATGGATATTGGTGGCCACCCACATATTACATTTGAACCCCCACTATTGGTTCTTTCATTTTTTTAGTTTTGGCACAACTTACTATTTTTGGCAGTTTTTCGGGTCGTGAACTTCCAGAGCCGTTTTGAGGCCCTAAATGACGTTTTTTGGGAAAACCGGGAGAAACATGGTTTTATGGTATGATGTTTCTCACACCAAAATTTGTACTCCTTGGATAGATATTTCTAACGAGATATGATGCATGTGAAATAGAGATTGTATGCAAAAGCTACATCCCCGAGAAGTTGAAACACCAATTTACCCAAACGGGGCCCATAGTTTTGGCGCTTCATCTCCTACGGTTAGGTTTTTTGATGTTTAGGATTTTGCATTGTTTCTCAACAATAAATAGGCCTTCAAGCCTCATTGTAACACAGTTCAAGGGCATGTAGCTATCACATCTCTTCTCAGAGATAAGTTACCATCACCCGAGCTAGTTTATTTCCATTATGTTTGTAAACATATTTCAATTATTTGATATTAATGAAATGAAGTATTATTTCCACCGCATCTCTATGTTTATTTCTATTTCTATATTTTATTGCATTCCTGCATAAATCTGGATCACAAAGCATCGATAAGTCAATAGGCATGAGGCTAGTTTGACACAACACCTCTCAACTTTATCACCAAATCATATTTTTCCACATGGAAAGGATGAAATGTTTGACAAATGACATGTTTGACATGTATATCATGTTATGAAGGTAACAATGATTTCCAAGATGTAGTCCTCCTAAAACTTTTCTATGTTGATATGTCTATATGAAAGTAAAAATAAAAAAAGAAAAAGAAAAAGAAAAATGGTAATAAAAATATGGTATTGAGAACCAATTAATGTGGAATATAGTATATTTAAAGGGTGAAATTAAACCAAACTAAATTCATATTAACTCTGAAAACAAAGAGAATTGAGAGATCAAATCCTCTTTCACTCCAAAAGAGGTTTTTGTTTTAAAAAAATTGATCCATCTCAAAGCCTGGTAGTTATGGTGTTAAGATAAAATATAGATTGGTTATACTAGTTTCCTACTTATTTGCTTTATCACATATTTTACAATAATAAAATTCATTAATATATTTTTAACAAATTTATAAAATACATATTTAATAAAAAAATAGAAATATATATAGATTATATTCAAATGAAGAAAATTAATAATAATATATTATTTATAAAGAAACTTTAATTATTAAAACATAATTATAATACCATATAATAAAATTTAAATATATAATAATTTTTTAACTACAAGTTCAAATATAATCAAGCCATTTAAAGAAAAATTTAAATAATGATAATCATATACTATTTTTTGGGGGGCCTTCATTTTGAGAAAAGATAAAATAGTTTTGGGACCTATAGACCAATAGTTGTGAAGGTGGTGAGTTGCAGATAGCTGCGGTGAAGGTGGTGAGTTGTAGATAGTCGTTGGGCAGGGGGCGAGTTGCGAACGGAAATTTACACAAAGTGGTAGGAGTAACTGACAGTGAATTGGGAGAATACTCTGAGCGGTAGAAAGAAAAGCATAACGGATGAGGAACAATCAAGCGTGGAAAAGACGCCAAGCAAAATGGAAGAAAGGACTGGCAGTGCAAAAGGAGGCTAGGTAACGAAGAGGACAAGTAGTTGCATGGAAGAAGATAGAGAAAAGGGTGAGCATATCAGTCTAGTCTTGTATTTTGTAATGTTCCAAAATTTTCATGAATAAATTGGAACATTTATTTTTGCTCATTTTATGTAGTAGGTGAATAAAAGGAAGAGGAGGCCTCTTAACATGAATAAAACCCTTTCTCATGTAAAAAGGGAACTTTGAGTAGCTTATTTTACACCTCCTAGTGTGAAAGGGGCCAAGTGTATGAGGAAAAGGTCAGGTTAACCAAGTCAACCAGCGCAGCCTAAGGAGGAGTAGCTTGCCTAAGAAGCCAACGCAGTTTTAGAGGGAAGAGATTCAAATGAAGATGGAAACCCTAAGAGGTGGGACCCAAGGTGAAGGAGCTCACAAATTTATAAGCAGGAGATGGGCAGAATTGTGGGGTTAGCTTGTGTATTTCAATTTCATGTCTGCTTAGACATTTTCTGCAAACTCCCGCTACTCAGCAAAGTTTGGAGGAATTCCTGTTTAGGAATTCCTTCTCCTTCAATGAGTGATCTCTTGAAGGGGTTGTGCTTCATTTCTCCCACATTTGGATTGTAGGCCAAGAATTTCTCATAGTTATAGTGTTATTTCTGTAGCAAAGGATGATGTGTTGCTGGGCAGTGCAGTGGGAGGGTTGTTTCATCTACTCTTGTGCATTTCTATGCAGTGGAGGGAGTTGTATAGGAGATTTCAGAGCTGATTTCAGATCTTGGCATGTGGCCAATTCATGTTCCATCCATTATAGCGTAGTTCACTAGGTAAACTACATTATTCTTGTGGGAGCAATAGTTACGGGGTTTGATCCCTTGCTTGAGGGATTATTCTTTGGAGAAAGGGCCAACCCTTCTCTTGGAAAGCAATATATTCCATTCCTTTTCTTTATTTTCATATTCTTAGTCATATTTATGTTCAGTGTTGTAGTGACTATGTTTTCCAGCTACATATATTCACATATCTGCACTTGTACACTTGTATTTCCATGAAACCCCTTGTGGGTGAACTTTATTGTGTATAAAGAGGAAACGAATTCTCATTTTTCTCACCATTGGATGCTTGTTCATTTCAAATTTGATATTTCACTTGTTTACTATGGAAACCCTAGTAGGAATAATGTTGTCCTTGTTTCAGTCTTTTATGCATAAGTTAGACTATGGGGTTTTGAGCTAGATTGAGGCATATTGTTTTGGGAGATCTATTTATATGAGATAGATTCATTTGTTTTACCTCTGATTCTGTAAGTGAGTCATATATTGGGTCAATTAAGGGACTTTAGTCCCATTTCTCACTTATACAGCGTTATTTTCTAGAGACAACTATTTTGTGCTTACATGTTGCTGCCATTTTCAGCTAGTCAACTGTGGGAGATTTGAATAACCTGCTTAAGGTTATTTATTTGAGCTTAAATTATGAAAGGAGGTCGGAATATATATGTTCTAAGGCATTCCAGTAGTGGGTGGCCTTATTTTAAAATTTTCTTCCTTATGCAGCGTCCCTAAGGAGCTTAGTGCAGCAATTCCTGAATAGGAATAATTACATATCTGTAGACAGAGACTGTAAAAGGCCAGGTAGCCTCTGGTTCTCTCCCTTATTTGGAAGGAGACATAGCCATTGAATGCCTCAGCAGTCCATCTCTAGCGCAGACTTGTGATTTTTCTGAAAACAGGACATTACAGTGGTATCAGAACATGATCTTGTCTCAGCATGTGCCCAAGATCTATTGCCATCAGCAAGAGGAGGTTCTCTCCAAGGAGAGGAGATTGACAGAGAAAACAAGGAAGGAATGAAGGAAGAGTAGGTTTCCCTTCTTCTTTTCCAGACCATTGAGCCTACCATATCAGCAATTGGATCTACCAACAAATCAGAGAGAGAGACTCTTGTAGCCATACAATATGTCTCAAGGATCCAAAAAGGTATGCAAAAATTTCCATGCAGTGATATTTCAGAAAAGGTCATTGGAGGTTTGGGAAATTCGCATTCAAATGGCCCAGGATCGAAACTTCATGTTCATAAAGAGGAGCAAGCTTATACAGCGCTGTACAAGAGGGGATTGATCCAAGAAGGGATCAACACTCATTCCTTTGCACCCTTATTGAGTTTCATGCAGCATGAAGAGTTATGGTGCAAGGATTTGGAGAGAATCATGCATGATGTGCCATCTCCTAAGGATGTCCTGTCCTTAGCACTCTTGGATTCTTGTGGATTCGAGGGTTTGATTGATGAGAGGCCTTTCCTGGAAATTCTTCAAGGGGTTACATCTCAACATCCCATGAGGTGTAAGGAGGGACACTTGCTTTGGGATAATGGCAGTCTTCACTGGGAAGATGCCAAAGGAGAGAAGGATTGGGGACATCCATACCTTGATGGACGAGAGTGGGTGGAGAGCAAGAGGCTTGTGAGCCACTTGCATATCTATGACACAGGGCAGTAAGAGACAAAGCTGCGCTGGCTACTTAGGAGAGAGTTTGGCAATCATGAGACATGTCCTTTTCTCAAGGGTATGAGGATGGAAGGAGCTTGGCAGGGTACTTTCATCATGGGACAGTAAGGAGTGTGGATGCATTATGATGGTAGGGTCATTTTTTTTCCACCACACATGATGAGTGATGGAGGTATGAAGGGGCAGCAAGGATATTTGTTGCTTCGAAGGATTGAGAGAGAGCAAGGGAAAGATTTCTCTCCCACTTGGCATAGTGTTGCAAGGGTGAAGTATGGTACTATCATGGTGCAACAGGTGTTTTCATCATGGAGGAGACCCCTCATATATGGAAGCATTATGGGGAATATCTTTGACAAGCTACATGTCAAAGAATGGAGCTTGATATGGATGAGAGCCTATGTGTATAGGCCAATAGCGTTATCTCTTTGGAGCAATAACTGATGGCTGAAGTGTGCCTAGAGGAAGTGTGGTGGATCCATAACCCACAAGCCAAAAGATCATTTCACATTGGTTGCACTTGATGAAAAGAGAGGAGGTGAGATGGATGAAGTAGAAGATGGAGTCATCTATTACTATGCTACATTCTTCTTGGCTTGGATTCCCAAGTATGAGAAGAAGGATCTTCTTGCAACACCTAGCTCATTCCTCTTCATGGGAGCATGCCAAAAATCTATGGAGGGTTCATTCATGGATCCATACATCATTTTACTCCCGGCATATGGTAATAATTATGTTTTTACATTGGCTGATTTGTATACTCTTACCATTATCTTGCAGTGCATGGCTCTACAAGAGGGCAAGCTGACCAGATTGCTCCCTGGGAAAAGTTGGGCCAAATTATATGATGGAGGCAGCCATCTTTCACATGGCCTATGGTAGATGTTTTTCCATTGCATACATGATCAGCTAATTTACATTATCAGCCATGAGTCACAGAGCATTTTTCCATGTAAATTTCTGAAGCAGCAACTTGGAAAACTGCGCTGCCACTATTGGGGAAACTGTTGGTACTTCCTTGCATCACATGAAACCTTCATAATTTTCCTCATTTTGTTGTTGATCATGACTCCCCTTGCTGATGTGGATCTTATTTACATAGGTTGCATGATTGGAAGGATGATACATGAGTGGGGGGTGTCCTTAAAGGGGAAGGACTCCCACACTTTCTGCATTGCATGTTCTAAAGGGAACATGAGAAAAGCTATGGCCACTACAGCTAAGTATTTGTCTCCTTTTGATGTGGGCCATAATTATGATGATAATTCATTGTATAATCATGGGAAAGTGACCGAATATGACTTGTATGTTCAGCTGATCCATTCAGCCATTTACTTTCTACTAGTGGATGTGAGAATTCTCACCACTAGTCATTTAGCAACATACTACTTGCCAAGCCATTTTCTGAAGGAGCAATGCATGAGATTATGTTGTGTCATTTTGAGACCTTTTTTGTATCATACATCAGCATTTAAAGCCTACATCAAACATCTCATTGGACATTCTATGATGATCATGTCCTCTTCATCATGGAAGAAATGTTTTGGGGCAGCTTGTTCTTCAATGTTGGAGGAGAAATATTTGGTGGATTGCTCTATATTTTTCCACCTGAGGGAAATAAATTTGTAGCCCATGAACAACACATACTCTGCACTATTCATAAGTGGAGAGGAGGAAAACATGGGATAGACTTCCTTACCTATCATGTTCAGTTATTCAGCCCACCTACACTTCTGGAGCCAAAGGTGGAGGAAACTTTTCATGAGTTACCATGCAGGAGGGTGGCTCATTCCATATGGATGATAGCTTGGGGTGGAGGTTTCACATTGGAGGAGAGGACTTCCCATGCATCTTTCACTCCATGCCTTGATAAGACCTCTAGACCACACATAGTTATCTCCTTGAGCACTTTCCTTCTCATGATCATAGTCATTTGGGGAGTTTCACCAAGTGCAAATTTATATGCTTGGGAGAGGCACTATGGAGTTTCATGGATGAGATGGCATCATATTCTTTGGAATATTCTATCATATTATGATGCTACTGGAGGAGGTAAGGAGATTCACTCAGTTCTATCCTTGCAGTTGCTTGAGGACAAGCAACATTTGGGAGGGGAGGACTGTAATGTTCCAAAATTTTCTTGAATAAATTGGAACATTTATTTTTGCTCATTTTATGTAGTACGTGAATAAAAAGGAAGAGGAGGCCTCTTAAAATGAATAAAATCCTTCCTAATGTAAAAAGGGAACTTTTTAGTAGCTTATTTTACACCTCCTAGTGTGAAAGGGTCCAAGTGTATGAGGACAAGGTTAGGTTGACAACCAGCGCAGCCTAAGGAGGAGTAGCTTGCCTAAGAAGCTAGTGCAGTTTTGGAGGAAAGAGATTCAAATGAAGATGGAAACCCTAAGAGGTGGGACCCAAGGTGAAGGAGCTCACAACTTCATAAGGAGGAGAAGGGAAACATTGTGGGGTTAGCTTCTGTATTTCGATTTCATGTCTGCTTGGACATTGTCTGCTTACTCCTGCTACTCAGTAGAGTTTGGAGGAATTCTTGTTTAGGAATTCCTTCTCCTTCATTGAGTGATCTCTTCAAGGGGTTGTGCTTCATTTCTCCCACATATAGATTGTAGGCCAAGAATTTATCACAGTTATATCATTATTTCTATATCAGAGGACGCTGTGTTGCTAGGTAGTGCAGTGGGAGGGTTGTTTCATCTACTCTTGTGCATTTCTATGCAGTGGAGGGAGTTTCTCTTGCATTGAGGGAGTTGTATAGGAGATTTCAGAGTTTATTTCCAATCTTGGCATGTGTCCAACTCATGTTCCATCCATTACAACACAGTTCACTGGGTAAACTGCGTTATTCTTGTGGGAGCAACAGCTATGGTGTTTGATCCCTTGCTTGAGGGCTTATTCTTTGGAGAAAGGGCCAACCCTTCTCCCAAAAAGCTCTATATTCCATTCATCTTCTGTATTTCCATATTCTTAGTCATATTTATGTTCAGTGTTGCAGTGACTGCATTTTCCAGCTACATATATATGCATATCTGTACTTGCACACTTGTATTTCCATGAAACCCCTTGTGGGTGAACTTTATTGTGTATAAAGAGGAAAGGAATCCTCATTTTTCTCACCATTGGATTCTTGTTCATTTCAGATATGATATGTCACTTATTTACTATAGAAACCATATTAGGAATAACGCTGTTCTTGTTTCAGTCTTTTCTGCATAAGTTAGACTATGGGGTTTTGAGCTAGATTGAGGCATATTGTTTTGGGAGATCTGTTTATATGAGCTAGATTCATTTGTTTTACTTCTGATTCTGTAAGTGAGTCATATATTGAGTCATATAAGGGACTTCAGTCCCATTTCTCACTTATACAACGTTATTTTATGGAGACATCTATTTTGTGCTTACATGTTGCTACCATTTTCAACTAGTCCACTGTGGGAGATTTGAATAACCTGCTTAAGGTTATTTATTTGAGCTTACATTCTGCAAGGAGGTCAGAATATATATTTTCTAAGGCATCCTAGCAGTGGGTGGCCTTATTTTCACATCTGCTTCCTTATACAACGTCCCTATGGAGCTTGCTACAACAATTCCTGAATAGGAATAATTACATATCTGTAGACAAATAATGAAAAAGGATAGGTAGCCTTTGGTTCTCTCCCTTATTTGGAAGGAGACATAGCCATTAAATTCCTCAGCAGTCCATCTCTAGCACAGACTTGTGATTTTTTTGAAAATGGGACATTACATATTTTGGGTTCCATGGATAGATCATTCTGAAGACTCTGATATTTGATGTAATGCTCTTTGTTGGAAGTTTATATATATATTTTTTGTTGGTTTTTCTGATGTGATTTATCTCTTCTTTGCGTAATGGGTCATAAGAGTAGTTTATGCATGGTTACAGTGTAATTTCATTAGGTAATAGATGGTAAAATGGATAATGAACCATGGTTCTAGTTCTCTTATCCCAGTAAGGTCACGTCATACCTCATGTGAGATTCCTGGTTCTCCATTGAGAAAGGTGAAATTTTCGACGTTGTCCTAGGCTACAGGGGGACCTTATTGGCCTCTAAGTCTGAACCTAGGTCTTTCCCATAAGTCATTATTTCACTAACAAATGGGTATGTTCTCAGGACCTGAAAATTTATCAAAGAGTTAGATCATTGTATCAAGGATTTACAAAAGGTAAATTCAAACTTGGTGGGATAATCAAGTAGATCGGTTTATATCGCAACATGTTGAGCTCCAACATTAGAAGGAATGAAAGGTAAGGGATCAAATATTATTCTCTGAATCAACAAGTGATTTGTATGAGATATTTTGGGGAAATTTTCTTGAGGATATCTACAATTGGCTGCGAAGGTTTCAAGTAAAACCAAAAGTTGGGGAATCAAGTAGATCTCATCGTGACTAGACACGCATAGATCTAACAACCTTGCATAGGTTAGATACTGATCTAACGTGAGCAATAAAATTTTGGGTATAGGTGATGGTGGAGGGGTACATTGTAGAGTTTGGAACTAAAATTCATCAATACTTTTATAAATCGAAAGCTATATTCAAGTCTGGGTTGCAAGGAAAGTTGTTGAAAGAAATCCCCTTATGGATTAAGGCTCTTATGGTGGAAGAGGGACTGCTAGATTTAAATCCTGCAATGGAAGCCTAAAAAACTGGTACTGGGGGAAGGGCCTAAGTGAGAAATGCTACGAAAAGGGGAAGAGGGAAATTGATGAGATGTATGTTGGAAGTTCTAATAAGTTGAAATATTTAATATCATATCGGAGGGCACAAATCATCGAGAAGTGGTAGGAGAGGGAAATACAGAAGCTTGAAAAGAAGAATGAGAATTCATACCAACAAGGAGATGCATCATAGATTTTATTGGAGTGAGTAGTTGTGAGAGGACCCACATAAATAGAGGGGTTCGATAGTTTCATAGGAGCCCATCCAGATTGGAGAAAGGAAATATTTCCAATGCAGAAGAGGACACAAACCCTGAGAATGATTCAGATGGTGAACTACATGTTGCGATGGAATGAATATTTCAAGAAAGACAGGCAACGTCGATGAAAGGAAATCCTATTCCCCAAATTCCAAATGAAAATTTTCTTAACCTTCCCCTAGTACTCTATCATCCCTCGAATAAATTTTTGATAAAGTGCAAGTAAATAGTAGCAGTATTATTAGCAAAATAATTTCTCAACTAGGAACTAAAGGATTTGTATTGCTTCCAGATACACACACGGAAATGACAGGTTCGTTCGTTAGATGTCCCGAGTCTTCAGGAAAAGGGAACAACAATGTTGAGCAGTACTGGTACTTGTGTGAGGAAATATTTAGGGCTAGAAAAAAACATGATGCTATTAAGTTAATTGAGTTCGATTCTATGCTCCAAGAGAGAGAACTACAATGGTTTATCAAATGGTCATAAGTACATCCAAATCCAACCGTATATGATGTAAAAAGGGAGTTTGTGCAAGAATTTAAATTACCACATACCAACTAGGAAGGGTTGTCTGAACTCTGGGAAATCAAGAAGTAATAAGGAGAGATTGTTTGGGAGCTAACGAGAAGATTCAAATACGCTATTGGTAAACTGAGTTATCCCATAGACCCAAATCATCAGTGTGATTGGGTTATCAAGGCTCTTATACCTCTCACCGGAACATCGTTGATGCAGCAGAAGATTGACACTCTCAAAGACATGCTAATACATGTAATGTGAATTGAAGCGATGACAGGATATATGAAATAATTTAGAGGAGGTGTGACCACCCAGGATCTCTCTTTACTGGGGCTACAACATAAAATTACAATTTTAACAGAGAAAATTAAGGACATACAACTGGCTCGCCTAATGTGACCGAATGTGTGGTGCACACATTGTTTACAAGAGTGAAATTTAGTCTCAGAATGTCCTAGGTTGTGGCGAACAACAATTGGGTCATCATCAGCAGGACCTCAAATACTGCCACCACTTGGAGGGGTTGTGCAAGTAAATACACAAGGTTTGTACCCTGGTCAAATGCACTTCCATGATTCCTGAACCAGTAGAATACAACTTCAAATGAATAATGCAATATTTGTAAGGGAGTTGACCATCCACCTTGGATATGCCCCATTCTAAAAAAGTACTCTAATGTCCCAAACAAAATTTACTGTGAGTTTCATGCCTGAAATACACACCACATAGACTAGAGTAGAGCATTGGATGCACTAGATGATAGATTGGAAATAACATCTTCCAAAGTAAACGAGGCTCCTCGCGGACGAGGAGTGCTAGGAATAAGAGGGAGAACAACGAGTGGAAGAGAACCATTAAGCTGTCATAATTGTGATCAGGAGGGACATGTTGGAGGGACATGTCGTGAGGGAATTCCCGCTACCCAGAAGGCAATGGTGCTCTCAGTGCAGAGTGAACACACATGCTACATAATATTTCCTTGAGTTAACAATAGTATGGGAAGAGAGGAGAAGACAGAGAAGTGCTAACTTGATTAATGTAAAACTAATAATTTCTAAGACACAATTGTTATCAAGTGTAGCCATAATAACAAGAGGAGGAAATAAGGCAGGAGGAGACACAAGAGAGATAGAGCCACTGAAGTTGATAAAGCCTACATCACCAAAGAAATCCTATCACCCTGAGCAACAAAAGCAGTATTTCAAGGAAGAGTTGGAGACCTTCTCGAAACTAAGCTCACACAAATACCTTCAGTAGATACAACCAACAAAGGAATCAGAAAATAACACAACACAAAGTTAGCATATAGAAGGATGGTTCAGGTTATTCCTGAATATTATAAATGATGAACATATGATGGATATGTTAAAACATAATTTGAAGAAAATTGTTGAGTGGATTGGAGCAAGTCAACCCAATCATAACCAATATCCATGAAAGGCATGTATGGAGGGTCAAAATATATAAAAGACACACAAGAAAGGAATTCAAAATCAATGCAGAATAAGAGACAGACAGGAAAGGAATTCAAAATCGATGTGCAAGTCGCAGGTTTTCAAATAAGGGATACAATGTTGGACTTAGCTTTAGACATCAATATACTCCAGAGGAAGACTTGGAAGGCACTCGGAAAGCCCAAGTTAGAATTTTCTCCCATAAAATTGCGTATTGAAAACCAATATTGTATTATACTGGTTGGGAGACTAGAAGATGTTGAGGTCGATGTTGCGGGGTTAGAAACCTATGCTAATTTTGAGGTGATAGATATAATGGGTGATAAATACCAATATACAACACTTTTATGGATAGACTGGGAATTAGAGAATTATGAAGTCATTGATTTAAAGGAGGAGTTGATTATCTTTGAAGATAGAGTGGTGAGGGTTATTCAACCATTAGATCTGTACCAAGGTCCTAGGTTCAAAAAATCAGTTGACACCAAAGAATATCCTGGACTCTTGCAACAATTACACTAGATGACGCCGATAAAAAGGGAGGAATAAATTATTCTGACAATAGAAGCATCAGTAATCTGGTGGAGTTTCCAAATCTCTGAGGTGGGGTCTGAGGTTGAATTGGATGACTGGAAACAGGGATGATACGAAATCAATACCAGAAGGTGTGTTGCCATTCGAGGAGTCAACTGGATCAGGACAAAAGTAAGAGGTTACCCCAGTCTTACTCATATGGAAGTTGTTAACACATTTATCAATAATGTAGATGATACTTTCCTTGAGGAACATATAATTCCCTTAATGAATGTGGCATTGTAAGCAACCTCTGCGAGGTGGTGGGGAAACCATCGTAACCACCTTCAGAGATGGGAATATGTGGTGAAGGATTTAAGGACCGAGTTCGAAGTCTCTGTAGGACCGAAACTAGATGAGAGGTACAGGGGAACTTCAAAACCCCGAGCCCACATAAAAGACTATGAGGATTGGTGGAACTAGAAGGGTATCCCAAGAAATTGTGGGTTCATAACTTTTTTCACTCCTTGGGCACAATCTTGCAAGAATTGTACATCACTGAAGATAAAAGGAGATAGAAAAGTAATTGGGAACTATTTATTGGTCCAGAATTGCGAATTACAGATAAATCATGCTTCCCTAGATAGGTGCTAGTCTAGAACAACAAGTGAAAGACTATACGACTATTTCTCCTAAATAAGAGCAAATACACAGAGAGGATTAAAAGGTTACTTGTGATCCAAGCGCTTCTAAATGTCTCCTTTTGTCGCTTTTGTTGCAGCTTCAAATTCAAGCGGTTTGTGCAGAATTCTTCCTAAAAGAAAGAACACTGAAACAGTAGAAGATGCAATAATATAGATATATATTCAAGTTAGTTTTCTAAATCAGTAAAGTATAAACCATATACATCAACTAAGATCTTGCAATATGGAAAATCAAAGCCAATACAGATCCATATAGGGAAAAAAAGAAATATTCTTTATTGATGATAGAAGGAGAGGTTACAACCAAGTGACTAATTTGAAGTGACCCTTCCAGCAATGTCCCAAAGCCTCATCACAGTATAAATCTCTCCAGCAATAGCTACACAAATCTAGCTCTCAATTGAAAATCCTCCATCATTTCTCTACTCAAATTCTTCCTTCTCAAGCACTCAGATCTGTGCTCAATTTATAGATGAAATGTAGGTTGTTTTGCAATCAATGACTTTCCAATAATAAGCAAGACATGTTTCCAATCATGTAGATGTAAAATGGACACTTGGATTTGAAGCTTGACAAATGTGAACTCTTCTAGAAGGCATTGGCCAAGTGGAGATTCCCGAACAATGAGAATTTCACTCCCAATGTGAACAACGCACCTGTGAGTGTCGGGAAGTGCTTTGCATAGCAGCCTTACATGAGGATACCTGCATATGCAATGCACTCAGGCCCTTTAGAGCCTGCGTTGGTGAGCTCTCATATGCTCTATATTAAGCTTCAATTCTTGGAAACCTTTTCTTGAGGAAAGTCTCTCTTGATTTGTCTTGTTTCTTGTCTTAGGGCATATAGAAACTGAAATGATAGGGAATGATAGACCCTTGATCATTGGTCCTAGAGATGATGTCAGTTAACCAGGTCATTGGGAATGGTGCCCAAATTGACCTATAACAATTGCCCCCTAAATCATGAGATCCAAATAATAAGAACATTTGATTGAGATTCTTTACACTATGATTTTGGGGAACTGCGCATAATTATTAAACGAGATGCCAGACCGATGAAGCACCAACCATATTGATTGAATCCTACAGTAAAAGAAAAGGTGAATAATAAATCTATCAAAATAAAAATAAGTAGAACTATTTTAATATAATGTCTAAATACAAATTTCAATGAAAATATTAATATAACAAAAAATCAGCGGAATTCCAGGGTGAAAAATGGGCACAGTAGGGAAGATTTTGGATAGAGGCTTGAGGCCTTTAAGAGTCTTCAAGAGCCAACACTTTTTGCAATAAAATTTGTTCCTTGAAGGCTCCAAAAAAAATATTTAGCCACCTTTTGGTGTAACAAATTTTATAGGTGGCTAACAGCTGGGATAAATGATTTCTTTCCTCCCCACCTAGGTTCAATTATTGCAAGGAAACTGTTGAGGTTTTTTGTAGTGGATTTAATCCTTGTTTTTTATTCTGATTAGTCCCTAGAGGACCAAAACATGTATATTCCTCACATGGAATATAAATATATTTCTCATGAGGGGAGGAAAGAAAAAATTAAGAGCTGTGTTTGGGATTTTGAATTCCATTGCTCACATTATTAATGTTTACATTTTATGTTATTTTACACATCACAGTGCTCAATATCACAAACACTAATGATGTACAACAACTACAAGTAATCAGAATTGTTTTTAGTATTAATATATCTAGAAATGTGTATTAATAACTCAAGTAACCAATCTTTATTTTGCAATCAGTGCTAACGTCATCATGTTAGCATTGTATTATGTGTAGAAGTGTATGTTGAATCTATAGTGGCACAAAAGGTGGTGCATGTTTGAATCTATAGTATTACAAAGGGTTGGTCCTTGCATACATCTAGAAATTTATGATCTCCTACCATATTGACACTAGTACGACCATTTTATTTTTAAGGCCAAATTTACTAACACATAAGGTTTCCATGATATATTGTTCTTTTTCCATGTTACAAATCTCTTGGAAAACCCTTTGATAATTTCCCTCATTTTGAAGATGATACATAGGGTAAATCCTAGATTATTAAGGTCGCAAGGCTATTCGAAAGTAAGGATGAAATCCATTAGAGAAATATACTCTCTATAAGTTCAAAATGTCAATTGTGGGAATCAAACTTGGGTGGGGAGGATGATAATCATACCTCTAGCCACCTGAGATAAATCCAATTAAATATTATGCATGAATTAGGTAAATAATGAAAATGAGAATAATCACAAGAATATATACCAAGATGGAAGAGATCAATAAATACAAAGCCATATAGCCATATAATGTTGAACATTGTTCAAACTAAAATATTAAATTTGGTTTTAAGAATAAATATCAATGATATACAACACCTTTGTATTATTTTGTAGCCAAACTTTATATTTGGAAATTTATTTGATTTTAAAAAAAAATGGATAGTCATATACTTTCGTACTTCTCTTCATTTTGGAACTTCCCTTTAAACCACAATTTGTTGTGACTATTTTTCTTTATCATATTAACATTATTTCTCTAAAGATAATTACAAAGTTATAGAGATCACACTTTCTAACACTTAGTTTCAATAAGGTATATGGATAGGGAAGTAGTTATAGTGTAAAACCTCCCTCTTTGTTGTGTATCTAGAGGTTCCAAGATTGGATAGGATAAGAAAAGATCCCACTCCCACTTATATTTTATTGTATCATCCTAATAAATACATCTATTATATGAGATAATGAAATTTCAATATGTATAGCATGATTAGTGAAGGAGAGTTGTGAAAATGAGAAATCATGATTCACTAAAGCTATGTAAAGCCACTTAATTGGTTCCATTTATTGGAAGACTATGTTATACATTTTTTTGGCAAGAGATATGATATATCCCCTTCCACGTAGGTGGTTATAAATCATTCTCATTCTAAATGGATGTATTTTCTTAATATACTCTCGAATTGAACATTATTTGCCAGATTCCATTCATTAATTCAGTTATGCACTTTCCTTTCACATTTTGTGTTCATGTTTTTATTGTTCCTCTTATAAGGTACTAGCATACTATGCATATACAAATTCACTACAGAGGTTAATATTATTCCATTAACATAGATTAGGGGAGGCATTCTGAGGGTTTTGAGTACAAATCAATATCACTAATAAAGTGAAGAGATGGATTTATACGTTATCCATAGAGATCAATTTTAAGCCATAACTATATACTTCAAATGATAGTATATGAAAATCAAAATGAGATAATTGATTCAAAGGCATAACTTGAGTAGTTTATTGAGAAACATATTGTGATATAAAATAGGCTATGATATTTGTTTCTACATAGGCCTTTATACAATGTAAAATAAATAGAATATGTATCATAAAAAATAAGATTCAACACATATAAAGGAAAAAATTATCCTAAATTTATGTGAAAATTTCATGTCAACAAACACTTGAAATTGGATTTTTACAGTAGCATTCCGACAGAAATTGCAATAGAAAACCACCTTTATGCTTGAAAATACATGCATAAATCTCTAAATAGCTTGACAAATCTTCTAATACAAGTTACAAATCCTAATTTTCATCCTTGAAACTAGTTTATAGATGAATTTGAAAGAATACTTAGCAAGATTGTTATGTTGGAGTGTCTTAGAGAGTGTTACATCCACTCTATGACTTGAGATCATATAACATAGGTATTTATGACTTTATGCTTTTGTTGGTCATGGGTCACTGCTTTCAAATATAGAAGAAGAGATACATAATTAAAATGATTAAAATGAAGTACACATACATGAAAAATAAAATTTCATTTTGGAAAATGTGAGTGGAATATATTTATATTTTTCCTAGGAAAAAGTAATTCAATTATAAAAACGTCCCAACAAATTACCTATAAATCATGAAGATACAAGTTCCATGGATTTTTTTTTTTGGATGAATATCACTAATTATATGAAGTCACACACTTTGAAATAGATACCTTACCCAAATTCCACTTAGAACTACTCATGGTGCAGTAATATGTGGAATTGAATATTGAACAAATATTAAATTTCATATTTATAAGTATTTCTCTTTATACTCTCTTACAAAATTTATTTACACCCTTTGGAGCAATATATAGGTTAAATCATGGTGACGAGGAAGTAAATTTAGCTCTTGAAACAATTAGATAGAGCCACTTTTATAAAACATTAAAATCCTAGGGATTCCAAGTCAATGACTATGATAGGTAGGTCTAGTCACCTTTTCAATATACATTTGGATTTTATGTACATTTGTGTTAACATCATGTAAATTCCATTGACATATATTTTATAGAATATTTCAACCCACCATAATATCATAGCATATATAATATGTTGTATTTTGGATAGTTTTTGCTATATCTTCTGAAACTACAATTTAATGTCGAGGACATTCATTGTCAATCCCATTTTAGTAGAAATTTCAACGTGGGGTTGAGAGGTGTACATTTGGCGTGATGTGTTAGGATTCATATATGTACAAGTAATGATATGGTTGAAAGAAACATAGGTAATAAAAGATAACTAGCATTTCATAGGAGCCCACGAGGAATAGAGAAGTTAGTGATAAGTGTTATGTTATAGTACTCAATGGTGAAAAGGTCACCAACTTGATACCTAACAAGAATAAATCAATCCATGAGTATGGGTTGAGAAGCGATCGTCGAGGGAGAATCCCATCTGCCACAATAGAGAATCCCCACTTTGCCATTAACACATTATTTTTTCACTCATATAATTTATGTTATGTGATGTAAAGTGTGTAAAATTTCTTTTTGTTTGTTTTGGGATTGATGTGCATCTACCTCGAGCTCTACCCTGTCATAATGTTGGCCAATTGAATTTACTTCTTCTAATGTTTGAGATTCTCATGACCCTCCATTACATATGTAACATATCAGTAAATAATGTTCAATCAATTTGGCTAGCATGCCCATTTCCCATATCATTGTTTTATTATTTTGTCAATAAGATACATGTTCCATTACCAATGCCAATTCAACGGCAATTATTTAAGCAAATGTTGACTAATTAGAGTGACCTATGTGCGATGCTTGACCTTGGGATATTGTATTCTTAAACGGATTACTTTTCTTCAAATTGACCCACGATGGCTTTAATGTAAAACAATGATTGAATTTGAGTGCCACTATGTATTTATTTGGATTTTTCAATAGATTTGAAGTCCACCATTCAAGTTTAGAGGGGTTTTCTTACAATGGATATCTCTATTGCGTAGACTTCATTTGAGCCACGAAAATTCCATATAGTAAACGTGGTACAAAAATAGAGAAAATTCATTCAAGCCACAGAAATTCCATATAGTAAACGTGGTACAAAAATAGAGAAACTTCATTCGAGCCATAGAAATTCCATATAGTACACGTTGTACAAAAATAGAGAAACATCCTTCATCGCAAGTGACTATCCATCTTGCTTCTAGTGATGGAGGATTCCACTGTAGTTTTCATAATGTTGTTTCTACCCACAAAAAAGAATTAATTGTCTCTAAGGAGATCCAAGTCTAGAGGAATATATAGTAGGAGAACATGGGCTTTTGATCCAATATAAGAAACACCCACTTAGGTATGTACAGTGAATCCTACTTCTCTCCTCATTTTTAAAAACTCTCAATATTAAGTGGTTGTGAAGGGATCTATGATTTTGTGCTTTTAACTCTATGTTCAACGTGGATTGCTATGTTTCTAGCAATATAAGGGTAGTTGATATTTCCTTGGATATTTGTCGAGTGAAAAGGAACTTGGTTGATGGGAAACAAAGTGTTTGATTTAAAGAATTAGTTGATTGAAAACAAAGTGTTTGTTTTAAGCAGCTAGTTTCATGGTGCATTTATAAGTATCAATAGTTAGAAAACAATCCTATTAAGCTAAATCAAGGGTCAAGATGACAACTAGTAAAAATGGATTGGTAGTTGTAAACCATCACAAAATAATGCATGAAGCAAGATTATAGCTACCAAGAATGAATGGATAACCAAGTACTAAGAGGAAGTCATCCAATACAAATTAGGTATCTTCCTTATGACTATTCACATTAAGACATACACTTTGCATAGAAGAGATGGTTTAAAAATCTTGTAATAAAATTAAGATAAATCTTCATAATTCATAATTCATAATTTTATTCCATATATTTTTAAATACACATGATAAATATAAATGATTCACTTGTATAATTAATAATAATATAATACAGAACAATATATAATAAAATATTATGATGCCTATAAATATTTACTAAATTCACACGACTAATTTAATTAAAAAACTATAAACTAATCCATCAAACTAATCAATATACAATTAAAACAAATCTAAAATTATATTTAATTTACATAAAATCACACCATAAATATTTACTAAATTTACATGACTAATTTAATTAAAAAACTATAAACTAATCCATCAAACTAATCAATGTACAATTAAAACAAATCTAAAATTATATTTAATTTACCTAAATCACACCATAAATATTTACTAAATTTACATGACTAATTTAATTAAAAAACTATAAACTAATCAATGTACGATTAAAACAAATCTAAAATTATATTTAATTTACATAAAATCACACTAAAAAAATCTAGAATTATATTAAGAACAGTATATTGTTCAAGCTGAAGCGCTTTGGACATCTCACATCCAGTAATAATTCTCTATCATGGTGTAGTAAGGACCCCATAATATTGCTATGTGCCTTCATACTAGAATTACTCAAAGCTTCAAATTCGTTTGAACGCAGATGCGTAGTGGGCGGTTGGATTTGAATGTAGGCGCGCAGTGGGAGCTTGGAGTTGCAAGTAGATGCCCGTGCAGGGAGTGAGCTCACAGTGCTTATTAGAAGAACACAAAAGCACAGACACTCCGGGATAATGACACCGTCGAGGGTACGGTCATTTCACTCGATAATGACGCCTGTCGATGTTTCCGTGTCGAGTTTGTTATATTATCTGTCAAGAAAACAACCTATTGCCATCCAACAGTTCGTATTACACTCCCAACATATAAACATTCAAACGACAAAGGCCAAGATTACAATGGACTATAAAAATTTTCAGTTTTATCAAACATTCAAACAACACCAAATACGAGAACCGTGGACGGTCCAAGATGAGCAGGAGGAAATATATAGCCGTTCAACTAACTTAACTTGGTAAATCGCTATATATATATATATATATGTCTCTCCAAGTTCATTTTCCAACATTTTCATCCTCCTCTATCCATGTATGTTCAGATGTGTTTGGCTGTTGTGTTTGAGAATGGGTCGGTCTGTTGCTTTTGAGTCTTTGAGTCTGTGTCGGTCTGTTGCTTTTTGAGTCTTTGAGTCTGTGTATGGGTCAGTGTGTGTTTGAGTCTTTGAGTCTGTGTCGGTCTGTTGCTTTTGAGTCTTTGAGTCTGTGTATGGGTCAGTGTGTGTTTGAGTCAGTAGTGAGGCATGTCTGGGTGGATAGAGGAGGAGGGCTCGCTCATGGACATCAATGATTGTTTTTCAGCATGGTATGCATGGCATCGAATTCCATTTCATTGCTCTGTTTTTTTCTTCTTTTGATTGTAAATTATTTAGTTGCCATTTACGTCAGAAATAAGAGACAGGTAGCTAATGTTACTCAGAAATGAATGAATGATACAGGTGATTGAAGCGGTTGTTGGTGTTGGCTGGGAATCCCAATTCGAATTTCAGGTAACTCTCTTTTCAATTCGAATTTCAGGTAGCTCTCTTTTCAATTAATTTAAATATGGGGATCAGCCATTCTTATAGGATTTTAAGCTTTGCCTGGTGTGAATAGTTTAAGCGATTTTTTATTAGATTAATTTTTTTCATATCCGACCCTATGTTGACTTGTATTTGGCTCTAGCTTAACCTGTTAATTATGGGTTTAATCTTCACCCTATCGTGGTGTTGGACAGAAATCAAGAATCTCCAATTCTAACTCTTCACCCTGCTAGGTGGTGGTCATCCGCGCATAGTCTTCCTTTTCACCCTACAGAGCTGTAAAAATTAATGGCTCCACACAATTCCAGAAAACCCTTGGAAGTCTCATGTAAGAAGCACAATCAATGGCCTGGCCTTCTGTTCTACATGATCTCTGAGTAAGTCTCACGTAAGAAACAGAATCAATGGCAGCAAGACGGTCCTATTCCTTTATGTTACTGAACACGCACTCCCAAAAACCTTACACGGAAGAGCAAACCCTTTTTACTACGCGCAGGGTATTGATTCTTCAATTCGAAAGCCAGCAGGAAAGGGGCTAGCTACATACCCTACATCGCTAGACTAATAGCCTACATCCTTAGCTACCCAGCTTTCTCTTTAATGCAACAATTCAATGAGTGTGCTTAATGCAACAATTCGTGTCAAAAATTCAATGAATTCGCGTGAGCCACGAAGCCAACTGGACATGGCATTAACTAAAACGTCCAAGGAGTTCCTCTTTTTTTAAATCATGTGAGAGATTCTATTGGTGGGGTTTGTGTATAGGAGTCTTGGAATCTTTGTTTCTCTAACCCCCAACGGTGTTTAGTTTGCTGGATTTTTTGCTTTTCTAACCCATCCGACCAATGGCCTTAATCATATGAAATTTTGAGTGATTTTGTTTGCCTGATTTTTGCTTTTCTAACCCTAACGGAGTTTAGTGAGAGATTCTGCTTAAAAGAATCTTGGAAATGACTTATTGGAATGATAAGGCCGACTACCACTACCAAGCCAATTTTTTGCGTTTCTAACCCTAACGGTGTACATTACCGATCCCATTCCGACCGATAGCCTTAATCATATGAAATTGTGAGACATTCTGTTTGCGGGATTTGTGACAAAGTGACAAGGAATCTTCAGTTCAACTGACTTGAGGAATCTAATAATTAAGACTCACTCTACGTTGTCTGATGCCTTAGCTTCCTAGAAGTTAACAAGGCTTTTGATTTGCATGGACCTTTCTTTACCTCTACTTAAAAAAACTCGGGCACATAACAATTATTGTCCCTTACCCACTGATTAAATTAAACAATAATAAATTACCTGTACGAATAATTCTTGAATAGCTTAGGTATTCTAAACATGGTAGGGATGCAGGCTGTAGGCCGTAGCTACATACCTGTTTAATGCAACAATTGTGGGATTTGTTAGGAATCGTGACCTGTACTTGCATTAAACTGACTAGGCAATTCCAATAATTAAGACCCACCCTACCCTTCCTCTAAGTTAAAAAGGCTTTTGATGCCTTTGCTTCCTCGAAGTTAAAAACGCTTTTAGAGGTTGGCTACCTATTAAAAAGGCTTTTGATGCCTTTGCTTCCTCGAAGTTAAAAACGCTTTTAGAGGTTGGCTACCTAACCAGTTGTGGGTTGTGTAACCATTGGTTTAGTGGAACTAATGGTTAGACTATTTTGATTAAAGTAAATTAAGACTGATGTTTATTTCAGTTAGAATATTGGAACAAAATTACATTTTACATTGATAAATTTACTGTGAATTAGTTTCATGAGTAACAATGATGGTAAAAGTAAAAATGTAAATCAAGATCTGGGTTGGTTGGAAAAACAGTTCCCACAGTTACCCATGGAACTCTGGATAAAGGGAAAATCCAAGAGAGAATGGGGGTTTGGATCTGTGGAGGAAGGAAGAGATAACTCTGTGAAGCTGAAAAGTTGTTTCAGAACAGAGGGTGCACTGGGTTGGAGATTGGACCGGTTGTCCCGTGATCTCCCCAGTATTTTCCTGTTTTTCTTTCCCTATGGAGGAACTGGACCGGATTGTCCAATGTTTCTGTCCAGTACTCTGATAAATTCAGAGCCAGATTTGTTGCAAGGGGGGAAGCTGCGAAACTGTTCGACAGCTCATGGAAGGGAGGCACATCACTACCATCATTTGAATTCGGATTTCCAGATGAGTGGAGATTAAACAGTAATTTATTTCTTGTTTGAATAAACAGTAATATGTTTCCTGTTCTAAGTAAGCAGTAATATGTTTCTTGTTTAGAGTAAACTGTTATATGTTTCTTGTTCTGATTAAACAGTAGTAAGTACATTGTTCTCTTCCTAAATTTGTTGCAAAAATAGGCTGCTGCTAGGAAATTAATTTCTGAACCCTGGAAAGACAACCTTGCTTCTAATGTTAATACAGTAAGGTAGAAGGGAAGGAATTTCATAATTTATTTTTGAGCAGTATAGAAATGAGAACTTACAGCAGGCCGAAAAGAAAACAACATTCCACCGTAGACAGTAAATAGAAGAAACAAGAGTTACAGTTCTAATTGAGTAAATAGTTACAGAGTACTTCTCTTCGTTCATTTCCTTTACTATACATGCACAGAGACAGGTTAATTCGACGGAAAAGATAGTTGGTAACAACGCCTGAGAAGATATTTACAGTCAAACTTCTTGGTTACTGTAGCAGTCCTGTAGGGCATTTTTTAGTGGAAAACGAAAACCAGATAGCATTCAGGAGAACTGTTAACCCTTCTACCCAGAGATCTGGACTAAAAGGTTGGTCGCTCTCCGCTGGGAAGAATACACGGACTGGTGAGGCGGTCTGGTCGCCGTGACTAACTATATAGTAGAAAGGAGAATATCAGTAGCAGACGCATAAAACAGGATGCCCTGAAGGCAGCAACACAGAAATACAAACTTGCATCCATATGCAAACTCATAAGCAGTAGCGAAGAAGATAAACATTTATAACTGAAACGCAGAAATTATACCAGACAATGCATAAGATTTGAAATACCAATATCATAACTTGTACAAAATCGGAAAGCAGAACTATCACAGTCTCTTTAATAAACAGTTATATGTAAATATCACCTTAAGGTATTCAAGACCTTTAGGAGTAATTATTCGGCAATACAAACTGGAAATGTTAACATTCGCCGCACTGTACAAAACTTGAACCAGAAGTACCAAATCAAAAACAACTATAGTTTAATTTGATTCATACATAAGCTGAGACAGCTTGAAAACTGTGACAGTTTTCCCAGGATATCCCAGAATGGGAGCAAGAGTAATTACACAAATAGTGGCTCGAGGCCTCAAATGGCTCAAAGAAAACCAAGCTGTAGAAAACTGCCCTGCACGGCGTAGATAAACAATCAGACATTTCCTGGGCGAACCCGACCCAATTCACTATGTTTATGAACAAAAACCTCGCCAAGGGTTCGACCCTGTTGAAGCTACATACCTGTGAGACGTAGACGGAAAGGGGGTTCTTCCTGCATGCTGGGCGCAAGCTCAGAAGTAACGACGGGGAACCCGAGCCGGTACGGTGAAACTCGAAAACCTGCCATGAGAAAACAATAAAAAAAAAAAAACATTAGATACACCGATAATCATTCTGAAATTGAATCTAATCAAAGCATGAATACTGTGGCAGATTAATTTGTGCTTGGAGCCGAAATAAGGCTAATATCGTGCAAGGGTTTTACCTGTGCAACCGTTGGAAAAGCTTCCTCTGAAACTTCGAACCTCCATTGACCGAAACCCCAAACTTCCAGATTACTCTTCTAGAGCAGAGAACCCTAAGAGCCACGAGCGGAGGGTATCGGCGTAAGCTCCAGGATAAAAGTTAACAGAAAACCCATAGATTTTCATAAAACCCCAGACGCCGCAAGGAAAAGAAACACCGGTTAAATCTAAACGTTACCAGAGATGATCACCCGAGCCGAAGCGAGCCTTGGCTGCCGAGTTGCATTAACGCCAGAGAGTTTTAGAAACCCTGTCAAGCAGCTGGGCGGAGCACCGCCTCCGAACTTCCATCGCAGAAAGAAACAATGAGGCGAAAGCGGTTGAGAGCGCCGGGGTCATTGTGAAACCCTAGCCCTCATGGCCGTGCGATCAAGTCCGGATCGACGGTGATCGGCAAGCGATGTGGCGGGTCCGTATCATCCAATCCCATATTTCAACGTTGACAATTAATAGATTTGATTGTGGAGCGATTAATCAAAAAATCAACCATTGCATTATAGTCGGTGAAACATTTAAAATCATGCGTGCTATGATGAGATAGTAGAGCTTAATAACAGATTGAAACATAACCTTTCGTACAATAAATCACATGATATGGTACCGAGAACCATAAACTGGAGTGGTGATCATAATTAAGACCAAATATTATATGAAATAATTAAATGCTGATGGTATGCGTCATAAAGTTAAATTTTTTTTTTACAAAGGGTAAGTTTATATAAGCTGTGTGTTACAAGTGGTATTAGAGCTAAAGGTTACAACTCTGGAGCCCAAATGGGCCAACTAACGTTAAAAATACTTTATGTTACTCCTGCACAGTCAGGTAATAAGTTGGAAGCACAGATGAGACGGACACCTTCATAATCACAATCATTACAGCGGAACACCGGAGAGATGCAGCCTCCACCAGAGGGAAACCCTGAAATGTGGGTTCAGCTGGGAATAGAACAGCATCAGAGATCTAACAGATTGATGGAAGAACAACAACATCAAACCCGTATCCTGCTACATACAGTACAACAGCTGCAAGAAGAAATGGAAAGGGTGCGGCAGGAAAATGCTAGAATGATGCAAGAGCAAGAAAGGATTTTGAAAAGCCTTTCTGACAAACAGAATCAGAGAAATGAGAATCCCAGTGCTGGCAGAGAATTCCGGGAGAGGGACGATCAGCGAACAGGTGAACAAGATACGAACCACAGAGAAAGAAGTATATCGCAGCGAAGTAATTCCCACAGAAATTTTAACGAAGCTGAATCTGAAAATGAAAATGAATGAAAGGCCAATAAAAAGCAGAAGGTGGAGTTACACGGAGAATTCAGAAAAATAAAGCCACCTACGTTCGATGGAGAAAAGGAGGAGGCGACAGAAGCATGGCTGATTAACATGAACAAATATTTCCAAGTGTATGACTATGACAGTGGACTTAAGGCACGGCTGGCTATTTATCAGTTGAAAGACAAAGCCACCTTATGGTGGGAAGAAGTGAAGAATGTACGGGGGTTTGAAGATCAAGACGTGACATGGGAAAAATTCCAACAGTACTTCAAGGATAAGTACCTCACTGAGCATTTCTATGATGAAAAAGCTCGAGAATTTCATGACTTAAGGCTGGGACAGCTGACCATGGACGAGTTCGTCACCAAGTTTACTGCATTACTGCGCTACGTACGCTACTTAAGAGAAGAAAAGGCAAAGGTCCAAAGATTTCTGAGCAGTCTACCTGCACATATGAAGGAGCGTATTGAATTTGAGAATCCCAAGACAATGGATGATGCTATCAGGAAAGCAAGGCTGTGTTATCAGCAAGCAAAGAACAAGATGGATACCGGAAAAGGATGGCAACCAAGGAAGGATAACAGAAACAATGCTGGTTCAAAAAGGGGAAAAACCAGTAATTTCCGGAATACAGCCAGAAATTCAATCAATAAACAATTCGGTAGGAATCACCAGCGGGTTAGATGGCCTGGGGAAGATAAAACGGTGGAAGCTTCAAGTAAGCCTGAGCAGCCACAAAATCAGAGGCCACCTCTGCAGTGTTGGGGCTGTGGAGCAGCTCACTACTATCGAGACTGCCCGCAGCGTAGTAAAGCTGAGACAGTAAATAACCTGCAAGAGGCCTCTACCGTGGGTGATGTTGCTCGGAGTATACCTAGAATCAATGCTGCACTGGAGGACCGGCAAGCAGATTTTCAGCCTACCATGATAGAACTGGAAGGTAAATTGCTATCCCAAACTGTTTCTGTTTTAGTAGACCCGGGGGCGAGTCTAAGTTATATAAGTCCTAAACTAGTGGAAGTCTGTAAACTGCCAAGTCAAAGGTTTAAGAAAACCTGGTTGGTCCAGTTAGCCACAGGAGCTAAAAGGAAGGTTAGTGCCAAGATACCAGAATGCGCATTACAAATTGGCGGACAGCAGCTGGTAGTTGATTTAAATATTTTGCCTTTAGGGTCTTATGACATTTTATTGGGTATGGACTGGCTAGAGAAGCATTGGACTCTTATAGATTGTAAGGAAAAGATAGTTTACTACAGGGATCATAATGGTACTCGCCAAGAAATTCAAGGCATCAAGAAGCCTGTGAATCTGCGTCCAATTACAGCTTCCCAGATGGGGAAATGTATAAGGAAGGGATGCCAACTGTATGCTATACAAGTTGGATTAACTGAGTCTAAAAATAAAGCAGCTGCATTAGAAACCATACCGGTAGTCCAGGAATTTAAAGATATATTTCCTGAAGAAATACCAGGTTTACCACCGAAAAGAGAAGTGGATTTTACAATAGAGCTGCTGCCAGGAGCCTCGCCAGTCTCTCAGACTCCTTACCGTATGAGTGTACCAGAACTGACTGAACTTAAGATGCAGCTTCAGGAATTGCTGGATAAGGGGTATATTCGACCCAGTGTGTCACCCTGGGGAGCACCCGTATTGTTTGTAAAAAAGAAGGATGGAACCATGCGTATGTGCATGGATTACCGACAGTTAAATAAGCTGACTGTTAAGAATCGGTATCCTCTACCTCGTATTGATGATTTGTTCGATCAGGTGAGGGGAGCCACGGTGTTCTCCAAGATAGATTTGCGATCTGGTTATCACCAGATACGGATTAAAGATGAAGATATCCATAAAACCGCTTTTCGTACAAGGTATGGCCACTACGAATTCGTAGTATTACCTTTTGGATTAACTAATGCGCCAGCCACCTTTATGAGGCTGATGCATAGTGTATTCCATCCTTATCTGGATAACTTTGTGCTAATTTTTATCGATGATATACTGATTTACTCCAAGGATGCAGAAGAGCATAAGACACACTTGCGCATGGTGCTGGAGATGCTTAGGAAGCACCAATTATATGCGAAATTCAGCAAGTGTGACTTCTTTAAAACAAAAATACAATATCTTGGGCATGTAATATCGGAAAAAGGTATAGCTGTAGATCTGGAGAAAATTAAGACTATTATGGAGTGGAAGGTGCCACAGAATGTGGCAGATATACGATCCTTCATGAAGGGTGGACTAAGGAATGCCAGAGTAGTTTTGAAATATTGAAGCAATTGCTGACCACAGCACCTGTGTTAAGTGTGGCAGATCCGAGTAAAGAATTCGACGTTTGTACAGATGCATGCAAGGAAGGTGTTGGGGCTGTTTTATCACAAGAGGGAAAGGTAGTTGCATACGAATCCCGCAAGTTAAAAGATCATGAGCAGCGGTATTCAGCCTATGATCTAGAGCTGACCGCAGTTGTGCACGCACTCAGGGTGTGGAGACATTATTTACTTGGAAAGAAATTTGTTTTAAAAACAGACCATAGCAGCCTAACCAGTTATTTTAAACAAACTGACTTAAACTCACGACAAGCAAGGTGGAATGCTTTTTTGAGTGAGTTTGAAATTGATCTGCAGCACGTGAAAGGAAAAGAGAACAGAGTTGCGGATGCGTTAAGCAGGAAGGTGCATAGCATTTATGAGCTATACGTTAATCAGGTGGAAACCAGATTTCTAGATCAAATCAGGGAAGAAGCAGATAAGGATCCAGAGTATAAATACTTGTGGCAGCAAGTCCAAAACTCTAAAGAGCAAGGGGAATACGAAATCAACCAGGAAGGGTTGTTGGTTTTTAAGAAGAAGATAGTCATTCCAAATAGAGTGGGATTGAAAACTATGATACTGGATGAATATCACAGAAGCAATTACGCTGGTCATCCGGGATACCAGAAGATGCTGACAGCCATCAGGAAGGATTACTGTTGGCCGGGCATGAGAAAGGAAATAGCAAGCTATTTAACCAAATGTTTGGAATGCCAACAAGTAAAAGTGGAGCATCGGCATCCAGCTGGATTAATGCAACCCATACCCGTCCCTGAGTGGAAGTGGGAGGTGATTTCATTGGACTTTATTACCGGGTTACCAAAGTCAAAAAGAGGTAATGATTCCATAATGGTAGTTGTGGATAGATTAAGTAAGTCAGCGCATTTTATACCTGTTCAGTCCACCTATAAGACGGTACAAATAGCAGATTTATTTATGCGTGAGATCTTCAGACTCCATGGCATACCTAAGACTGTCATTTCAGACAGGGATGTAAAATTTACATCAGCCTTCTGGAAGACATTGTTTACAGGTCTAGGAACTCAAGTACATTTTAGTACTGCATACCACCCGCAAACGGATGGCCAGACAGAGAGGGTGAACCAGATTCTGGAAGACATGCTGAGAATGTATGTCATGCAACAACCAGTAAAATGGGAAGAGTATCTACATTTGATAGAGTTCGCCTACAACAACGGTTACCAAGAATCATTAAGGATGAGTCCGTTCGAAGCGCTTTATGGACAACAGTGCAGGACTCCCATCAACTGGAGCAGCCCGGAGAATAAACTCATGCTAGGACCAAACATGCTAGCAGAAATGGAAGCTGAAGTGAGGAAAATTCGACAGAATTTGAAAGCAGCACAGGACAGGCAGAAAGTGTATGCGGATAAGAAAAGGTCTTATCGTGAATATGCAGTTGGAGATCATGTATATGTCAGGATTAAACCAAAGAAAAGCACATTAAGATGGGCGTCTTGTGCAAAATTAGCACCTCGATTCTGTGGTCCTTTCCAAATTCTGGAGAGAGTGGGACTGGTGGCGTATCGTTTAGCTCTTCCTAGCCATATTCGGGTGCATAATGTTTTTCATGTATCGTTACTGAAACGATATGTCCACGATACAAGGCATATTATTCATTGGCAGAACATACAGGTAGTGAAAGAGTATGATCACTAAATGATAATGTGATATTATGAATTTATTTAATTAACATAAGTTTATTGTGTGCAGGTAGAACCAGACGGGAGTTTCGTCGAAATATTAATAAACATAGTCGCATTGCATAGACGTGACTAGGCTACGAGCCATCGCCAAAGAAGTGCAATGGAAGTACTGGACTCGAGGAAGTTTACCTCCGGGAAGACGAAAGTTTTGTTCGGGAAGCTTATCCGCAGCTTTTTATCGAATCGGAATAATAACACCGAGACTTGTTCTTCCAGGGGGAAAACTGTAACCATTGGTTTAGTGGAACTAATGGTTATACTATTTTGATTAAAGTAAATTAGGACTGATGTTTATTCCAGTAGAATATTGGAACAAAATTACATTTTACATTGATAAAATTTACTGTGAATTAGTTTCATGAGTAATAATGATGGTAAAAGTAAAAATGTAAATCAAGATCTGGGTTAGTTGGAAAAACAGTTCCCACAGTTACCCATGAAACTCTGGATAAATGGAAAATCCAAGAGAGAATGGGGGGTTGGATCTGTGGAGGAAGGAAGAGAAAACTCTGTGAAGCTGAAAAGATGTTTCAGAGCAGAGGGTGCACTGGGTTAGAGATTGGACCGGTTGTCCCGTGATCTCCCCGCATTTCAAGCTTTCCTCGGCGGAAGAACTGGACCGGATTGTCCTATGTTTCTGTCCAGTACTCTGTTAATTCAGAGCCAGACTTGTTGCATGGGGGGAGCTGCGAAAACTGTTCGACAGCTCATGGAAGGGAGGCATATCACTACCATCATTTGAATTCGGAAATTTCAGATGAGTAAAGAATAAACAGTAATATGTTTCTTGTTTTGAGTAAACAGACATGTTTCCCGTTCTCATAAGTAAAGTATGTTCTGCTTTATAAACTCGTTGTTTGTTTCTGTTCCGATTAAATGAAGAGTGGCATATTGTTCTCTTCCACAATTTGTTGCAAAAATAGGGTCATAGGGTAATTAATTTCCTAACTCGGGACTTTAGACGGCAGTTAATGCACACAAAAAAGAAGGCAGAAGGGAAGGAATTTCATAATCTATTTTCAGCAAAGATAAAAATGAGAACTTACAAGATAGCCGAAAAGAAAACAACATTCCACCGTAGACAGTAAATAGAAGACAAGAGTTGCGTCGAATTGAGCAAATAGTTACAGTAGTACTTTCGTTCTCATTTCCTTTACTATACACACAGATAGTGTTAATTCGACGGAAAAGATAGTTGGTAACAACGCCTGAGAAGATATTTACAGTCAAACTTCTTGGTTACTGTAGCAGTCCTGTAGGGCATTTTTTAGTGGAAAACGAAAACCAGATAGCATTCAGGAGAACTATTAACCCTTCTACCCAGAGATCTGGACTAAAAGGTTGGTCGCTCTCCGCTAGGAAGAATACACGGACTAGTGAGGCGGTCCGGTCGCCGTGACTAACTATATAGTAGAAAGGAGAATATCAGTAGCAGACACATAAAACAGGATGCCCTGAAGGCAGCAACACATAAATACAAACTTGCATCCATATGCAAACTCATAAGAAGTAGCGAAGAAGATAAACATTTATAACTGAAACGCAGAAATTATACCAGACAATGCATAAGATTTGAAATACCAATATCATAACTTGTACAAAATCGGAAAGCAGAACTATCACAGTCTCTTTAATAAACAGTTATATGTAAATATCGCCTTAAGGTATTCAAGACCTTTAGGAGTAATTATTCGGCAATACAAACTGGAAATGTTAACATTCGCCGCACTGTACAAAACTTGAACTAGAAGTACCAAATCAAAAACAACTATAGTTTAATTTGATTCATACATAAGCTGAGACAGCTTGAAAACTGTGACAGTTTTCCCAGGATATCCCAGAATGGGAGCAAGAGTAATTACACAAATAGTGGCTCGAGGCCTCAAATGGCTCAAAGAAAGCCAAGCTGTAGAAAACTGCCCTGCACGGCGTAGATAAACAATCAGACATTTCCTGGGCGAACCCGACCCAATTCACTATGTTTATGAACAAAAACCTCGCCAAGGGTTCGACCCTGTTGAAGCTACATACCTGTGAGACGCAGACGGAAAGGGGGTTCTTCCTGCATGCTGGGCGCAAGCTCAGAAGTAACGACGGGGAACCCGAGCCGGCACGGTGAAACTCGAAAACCTGGCATGAGAAAACAATAAAAAAAAAAAAACATTAGATACACCGATAATCATTCTGAAATTGAATCTAATCAAAGCGTGAATACTGTGGCAGATTAATTTGTGCTTGGAGCCGAAATAAGGCTAATATCGTGCAAGGGTTTCATTCAGGCAACCGTTGGAAAAGCCTTCAAACTTCGAACCCTCCATCGACCGAACCCCAAACTTCCGTATTACCTTCTGAGCAAAGAACCCTAAGAGCCACGAGCTGAGGGTACCTGCTGCAGCTCCAGATAAAAGTCAATGTAAAACCCATAGATTTTCATAAACCCCGTACACCTAAGGAAAAGAAACACCGGTTAACCCAAACGTTAACAGAGATGCATCACCCGAGCCGGGACAGCCTGGTCGCCGAGTTGCATTAACGCTGCAGAGTTTTAGAAACTGGCTGGCTGTACCGGGCGAGCACCGCTCCGAACTGCCATCGCAGTAAAGAAACAATGAGGCGAAAGCATGGAGAGCGCGGTCAGGAAACTCAGCCCTCATGGCCGTGCGATCAAGTCCGATCGACTTGGACGTGCCGCGTGGGCGGGTCCGGATCATCCAATCCTGTTATTTCAACGATGGTTAAATTTTGTACAGATTAAATCAGGAGTGATTAATCAAAAAATCAACCATTGCATTATAGTCGGTGAAACATTTAAAATCATGCGTGCTATGATGAGATAGTAGAGCTTAATAACAGATTGAAACATAACCTTTCGTACAATAAATCACATGATATGGTACCGAGAACCATAAACTGGAGTGGTGATCATAATTAAGACCAGATATTATATGAAATAATTAAATGCTGATGGTATGCGTCATAAAGTTAAATTTTTTTTTTACAAAGGGTAAGTTTATATAAGCTGTGTGTTACAGGTTGGCTCAAATTTTAGATTTCGGGTCAGAATAGAAAATGAATGACCATGGTTAAGAATTTCAGAGCGGAAGCTACCCTGTAAGATTCCAAAGAATCGGAATATAGTAAAAACAACGTTGTAAATGTAAAAGCAGACTTGTAAAGAAAACATAAAATCAACTTTGTAAATGGAATATAGTAAAAACAACGTTGTAAATGTAATATAGGAGGCGCTTTATTTAATATAATTTAAACTATCCAGTTCAGACTATAGTGGAATTAAGGAACTACTGATGGTAGGATTTGGGATTTGTTAGGAATTGTGACCTCAAGCGTACTTGCGTTATGCAATTCCAATAATTAAGACCTATTGGGCCCACCCTACGCTTCCTCTAAGTAAATGAATGACTACATAGCTATGGTAAGATTTATGGTAAGATCCGACCGATAGCCTTAAATGAATGACTACATAGCTATGGTGTAAGATTCCAAACATGCTGTCCTCTAATATTCCAAAGGATAAGTTGACTTTAGTTGTTTTTATTCTCATTTGGATATGTAACTGTTGTTTTTATTCTCATTTGGATATGTAACTGCCCTGAAGCCCAACATTAAAACAACGTTGTAAATGGATGGAATATGGCAGGAGCTTTATTTGCTATAATTTATTTTTTTTCACTTTCACGAAAAATTCACTATCCAGTTCAGGATTGAATAGAATAGTGGAATTAAGGAACTACTGTAGTGTAGAATAGTGGAATTAAAGAACTATAGTGGAATTAAGGAACTACTATAGCTGAAATAATAAAGTGTTTTTTTCAATGTAATCCTTATAAAATTCTTTTAGATACAATTTTTATTCTGAATATATACTTTTCAAGAGACTATGGAAATCATTTAATATTTTATTTGATATTTACATTTTAGAGAGAAGACTGAAAATTATTTAATATTTTATTTGATATTTTCTGAACTTTTCAATTTTTTTAAATACGATACTTTAGATACTGTACTTGAAGAGACAGTAAAAATCATTTAATATTTTATTTGATATTTTCTGGACTTGAGAATTTTTTAGATACACTACTCGTACTTGAAGAGACTTTGAGTTCAAGTACTGTGAAAATCATTTAGAGATTGTGAGTTCAAGTACTTGAAAAGACTATGAGTTAGAGGTTTTTTTTTTTTTCCTTTAACCTACTATATATAGCTTATATAGCTTAATAAAGGAAGCGCAACCATGTTTAGTTTAGTTTATATATATATATATATATGGATTTTATTTATGAATTTTGCATTTAATTATGTTACAAATTATTATGAAAGGCTTGTATACTAATTATATCTTTTTAATGTTGAATGTTGCAGAAAAATTATCAATACCAAGTTGCTCATGTGTGAATAGGATATATATTTCTATATGATGTGTGTGTATTATTGAGTGTTTACATTACTTGTATGTACTTCTTTGGAGTGTTTATGAATGTCTCATTTTGCATGCTTTTGACCATTCTTTTATTATTTTTTATTGGTATGTATATGGGTGTATTCTTTAAGTACTCTTGAGTGTTAGAGTGTTGTTTTCATTGTTTGTCTTTCTTGTGTATGAATATTTTTTACTTGTATGTGCATGAATGTATTATTTGTTGTATTCGTATGTGTATTATTTACTTGTAATTTGGATGTTTATTAATGTATTCTTTGCTATACTGGTGTGGGTGTTATCTACTTCTATTTTTTATGTGTACGAATTTTTTATTTGTTTCATTTATATGTGTCTTATTTACTTGTATTCTTTGTATGTGTATGAATGTATTCTTTGTGTGTATGAATCTATTCTTTGTTACATCTGTATGTGTCTTGTGTATGTATATGAATGTATTCTCAATGTGTATGAATCTATTCTTTGCTACATCTGTATTTGTTCTGTTTACTTGTATTCTTTTCATGTGTATTAATGTATTCTTGTGTGTAAGACTATTCTTTGTTACATTTCTATGTCTCTTGTTTATTTTTTTTCTTTGTATGTGTATGAATGTATTCTTTGTATGTGTATGGATATATTCTTTTCTACATGTGTATGTGTCTTGCTTAATTGTATTCTTTATATGTGTATGCATTTATTCTTTGTGTGTATATGACTCTATTCTTTGCTATTCTTTGTATGTGTAAATTTATTTTTCTATGTATTTGAATATTTCTTTGTATATTTATTATTTACTTATAAATATATAGGTATAACTTGTGCGAATATATATTTTTAAATATTTATTCATATAATTATAATTATTTCTATATATAAATATATTATTTAAAATGTTGACTTTCAAATACATTAGTTTAAATATTTATGAAACTATTACTATTATTGTTTATTTTAATTTTTTTATTATTTTGTTTTTTTTATTAAACTTTTTATTATTATTTTTTAATTTTTGATTTTTTTTGCAAAATTTTAAATATTGATAATATTATTTTTTTATCATTTTTAAATGAAAAATAATACTCATACTACAATAACATTAAAAAGTACATAATATAAGCTATGAGACTGAAAGTTCAAATCCCTTACAAGGAAAAAATAAAACAATAACATATATTTATAATAACATCAATACAATAAATAAATATAATTAATTTTAATAATTTATAATTTCATTTTTCATAATACTATAATTTAATAATATATGGAAAAAAATATTAATTTAAATTTTTTTTAATGATACTCATTGTTTAAATATAATAAATATAATAAAGAAAACAAATACCTATTAATTTTGATATCACGCTAATTAATTTATAAAATAAATGGAATTATCAACATCATAATATTTCTACTCAATCTTAATCTCACGCAGAAAATAATGTTAATTCTAAAGTTCATAGTAAGTGTGATGTGTGTGTTTAATTCAGGTTGTGAGTCAATGTGTAATGTTTGTGGGTATGTGTATGTTTTTGTGCACCCCATGTTTGTTGTGTGCTTGTATGCATGTGAGTGATTGTGCCTCATTGGCAATGGATTGTGTGGGTGCACGTCAGTGGTTAGTCCCATGCCAATGATGGACCGTTTTTGGGGTCATTTAAGCTCTCACCTTCACGTGGTTGACCCTGTTAGTAGAGATTTTACATCTCCAAGCCAAGAAGAGCTTTCTATATACTTCTTTTTAGTTTATTTAAAACAAAACATTAACTTTAAAACATTAAAATGATTTTTTTAATAATATTTAAATATTATTTTTATTAACTCAAAAACGTATAAATAAACTTAATAAAATGATAATAAAATAAAATAAAATAAAATTATCTATATAAAATATTATATATATTATATGTAGTTAACTTTACAACATTTTCCATACTATATTAATTATAAAAATAAACTAGATTAATTATTAAATCTCATATATATAAGATGATGATGATGATTAATGTCCATAGACCAATCTATCAGAACTAAAGAAAAGAGTTAACTCAACATTTTTTTAATTATTAAAATAAACTAATATATTTAATAATTATTAGAATTTATTATTATTAAAAATATTTAAGGAAAATATATATTATTATATTTATGATTTATATTTAATTATTAAATAATAATAATAAATATTGTGTGTATAAATTTGAATATTTATTATGATGCGTTTTATTAAAATTTAAAATATATAAAATGTAATTAAAAAAATATTGAAAATTGAATTACTAAGAGAAAAAAGAAAAAAGAAAAAAGAAAAAAAAAAAGAAAAAAAGAAAAAAGAAAAAAGAAAAAAGAAAAAAGAAATATATATATATCTTAAAATAAAATTAAAAATAAATCTATCAAAATAGAGCTATTTTAACATAATAATGTCTAAATAAAAATTTAAATGGAAATATTAATATAACAAAATAAAATTTATAAAAATAAAATAATAAAAAAAAGAAGGTATTGAGAACTAATTCATGTATAATATCATTTATTTTAAAAGTGAAATTAAATTATTAAATACTCTTTTAAATTATATATATATATAGTTACAACATTTTCCCTATAGTAACTATAAAAATAAACTAATATATTTGTTAATTATTAAATCATATATATTTTACAATAATAATAAATATTGTGTGTAAATTTGAATATTTATTATGTTGTGATTTATTAAAATTTAAAATATATTAAATGTAATTAAGAAAATATTAAAAATTAAAATATTAAAAATTAACTTACTACTTAATTACTAATTGAAATTGAAATTAAAAATAAATCTATCAAAATAAAAAATAAGTAGAGCTATTTTAGCATAATGTCCAAATAAAAATTTAAAGTAAAATATTAATATAATAAAATAAAATAAACTTATAAGAACAAAATAATAATAATAACATGGTATTGAGAACTAATTCATTTGGAATATAACTATAAAAATAATAGAGCTATTTTAACATAATATTTAAATAAAAATTTAAATGAAAATATTAATATAATAAAATAAAATAAACTTATAAAATAAAAATAATAATAATAATAATAATATGGTATTGAAAATTGTTTCATATTCATGTGGAATATAACTTATTTAAAGAGTGAAATTAAATTATTAAACAATATTTTGAATTAAAAAAATTATATATAGAGAGATTACTTTACAACATTTTTCCAACTATATTAATTATAAAATAAACCTAAAATAATATATTTGTGAATTATTAAATCATATATATATAAACTTTACAACTTTTTTTCAACTATATTATAATAGTAAACTAATATATTTGATAATTATTATCATTATATGTTATTATATTTATAATTTATCTTTAATTATTAAATTATAATAATAATTATAATAATAAATACTGTGTGTATAAATTAGAATATTTATTATGATGTGTTTTATTAAAATTTAAAATATTGAAAAATAAATTATTAAGAATATATATATATATATAAAAGAGACTTAAAATAAATTAAAAATGAAAATAAAATACTCTTATCAAAATAAAAATAAGTAGATCTATTTTAACATAATGTCCAAATAAAAATTTAAATGAAAATATTAATATAAGAAAATAAAAATAAAACTTAGAAAAATAAAATAATAATAATAATAATATAGTATTGAGAAATAATTCATGTGGAATATAACCTATTTAAAGAGTGAAATTAAAGCAACCTAAATCCATCTTAATTCTGGAAATATAAAGCTTCGAGGAATCTCAAATATTTGTTAAATCGTGAAATTAAACCATCCTAAATCCATCTCAATTCTGGAAATACAAAAAAACTCAAATATTTGTTAAATCTAAAAGAGATTTTCATCTCAACTGATTTGAGAGCATGGTAGATCCATTGTTAAGATTATATATATAGTGTAATGTACTTTAAAGAGTGAAATTAAACCAACCTAAATCCATCTTAATTCTGGAAATAAAAAGCTTCGACAAATCTCAAATATTTGTTAAATCATGAAATTAAACCATCCTAAATCCATCTGAATTCTGGAAATACAAAAAAAGCTCAAATATTTGTTAAATCTAAAAGAGATTTTCATCTCAACTGATTTGAGAGCTTGGTAGATCCATTGTTAAGATTATGTGTCTCTCTCTCTCTCTCTCTCTCTCTCTCTCTCTCTCTCTATATATATATATATATATATATATATATATATATATCTATATCTATATCTATATATATAGTGTAATGTACTTCTAAATTATGTCTAGATAAATAAAATAAAAAATAAATGAAAAATATTAATATACTATAACGTAAAAATTTCATGTGGAATATAACCTATTTAAAAAGTGAAATTAAACTAGACTAAATCCATCTTAATTCTGGAAATACAAAGCTTCGAGAAGGTCAAATATTTGTTAAATCTAAAAGAAATTTTCATCTCAATTGATTTGAGAGCTTGGTAGATCCATTGTTAAGATTTTATGTCTAGATTTTGTTGGTACTTCTAAATTATGTCTAGATAAATGAAAATATTAATATACTGTAATGTAAACATTTTAACGTAGTTAAAAAAATAAAGTAAAAATAAACTTATAAAGATAAAATAATAATAGAAATATGGTATTAAGAACCAATTCATGTGGAATATATCTTATTTAAAGGTTAAATTAAAATAGCCTAGATCCATCTTACTCTCAAAATACAAAGCATCATGAGAGATCAAATCTCTTTTTTCTCTAGAAAGGTTTCCATCTCAAGGGATTTATGTTTCATGTGGAATATATCATATTTAAAGGTTTCCATCTTAAGGGATTTAGTCTCATGTGTAATATGTCTTATTTAAATGGTGAAATTAAAATAGCCTAGATCCATCTTTACTCTCGAAATACAATATCTTTTCACTCTAGAAAGGTTTCCATCTTAAGAGATTTATGTCTCAGGTGGAATATATCCTATTTAAAAGTTTCCATCTCAAGGGATTTATGTCATTTATGTCTCATGTGGAATATATCCTATTTAAAGGTTTCCATCTCAAGGGATTTATGTCTCATGTGGAATATATCTTATTTAAAGGGTGAAATCAAATAGCCTAGATCCATCTTTACTCTGGAAATAGAAAGCATCAAGAGAGATCAAATATCATTTCACTCTAGAAAGGTTTCCATCCCAAGGGATTTATGTCTAAATAAATAAATGAAAATTAAATGAAAATATTAATATATTGTAATGTAAAAACCAATTAACGTGGAATCTAGTTTATTTAAATGGTGAGATTAAACCAACCTAGATTCATCTTAACTCTAGAAGTACAAGGTATCAAAAAATTCATTTCAATATATTTGATTAAATCTAAAAGCTTTGTAGATATGGTGAAATCTAGATTAGTTATATTAATTTTCTACTTATTAATTTTATCACATACTTTACAATTATATTCAATTAAAAAAATAGTAATAATCAATTATTATATTTATAAAACAAATTTAATTATTAAAACATAATTGTAATAATATATAATAAAATTAAAAAATATATAAATTTATTTAACTAAAATTTCAAATATAATTAAACCAATATTTTTTTTTTTAATTTTTTCTAAGTAAGATTAATTCTATTATATAATACAAATGATTTACAATTGACACAATCTCATCGGAATTACTTATGCTAGCCAATTCCAGCAAAGAAAAAGTTCAAAAGCACAAAATAGGGATTTCCCCCAGTGGGGAAACCAGTCCAGAAGTTGCTGCCCCTAATGGGGAAACCAGCATGAGCCATCATTGTCCAAAAATTGGTGGAACTATGCGTGAACAAGAAAAGCATAAAAACAATAGCATAAAAGCTTGCAGAAGTAGGAGACCTCAAATAGTAAAACCTTCCGCGGCTGGTCATGCTTCAGACATCTGGGGGAGGCTCTTCAACAATGAAGCAACTGTAATCATCAGAGGAGTCCTCGACCTTCTTTGTCTGTTGCATTGTCGGTTCTGGCGTAGAGGCTAAGCGTGCCCCTACAACCTCTTTCTTGTCTCCTTCTTTCGAGCTCTCCCCGCTATCACTACTTGAGGAGTACAAAGCAGCTTTTGTCAGAAGGGCTGCCGATTTGTGGGAATCCTTGTGGTAGGAATAGGAAATGGTGGACTACTATAGGCGTTTCTGAGAGTCAGAACCAACTGAGCTGGAGGTGACTTCTGGAAGACGCAGATATTTGGTAGCTGAGACACATTGCTGCACCTGGGCTTCAATGGAATCCAAATTGAGCATGGGTTCCACAGGTGAGCTCTCACGGAGGGGTGAATAATAGTCATCACGAAGGGAGGTGGGTGGAAAGGAGGATTGGCCTCGACCTTGGCCCCTACGATAGCGCATCTTATGGCATTGAGGCATGGCATTGTAGGAGAGCACAAGTGAAGCTTGGAGGGAGACGAGATGGCATGAGGAGTATTGGCAAGAGAATTCAAGCTGCAGAGGAGGCAAAGAATGTGGATTGAAGCTCTGCGAGCAGAGCCCTGCAACCTGGACAGAAAGGCGACGAACGGAGGGAGCGGGAGAAACATTGCAGGGATCCATGATATATTTCAAGGTGTCGCGGGAAGGACAGCCATTAAATCCTAGAGCAGGTGGATTGCAACAGGCATCAGAGAAGTTGCTGGAGAATTCAATGGTGAGTGCTTGGGCTATGGCATGCGCCACAGAGAGGGACACCATGTTTGACTGTGAAACACCCGCATCCGTGAAAACCAATATTTTTATTAAATATTATAAAAAAATCATTTAAAAATTATATCATTAAAGATTATAAAAAAATCATTTAAAAATCTATTTAAGAAAAAAATAAATAATAATAATCATATATTATTTTATTTAAAACTCATGATTATAAAACATAACTTTAAGATGAAAACATTTGAAAATATAATTTCTTAATGACATATGATTAATAGCCTTATAAATTTATAATAAAATATTTATTTCAATAAAATTTAAAATATATAAAATGTATATGGTTGAGTTAGTAAGTGTGGATTATATTTAGGATAGAGATGAGGATGAGTCACACTTGTCAGCTCTAAACATCAAACATAAATATTTTGATGCGAGTAAAAATTACTCTTCGCAAAAAACATAAACTATAAAACTATATAAAATGAAATTCAATATATATATATATATATATATATATATATATATATATATATATATATATATATATATATATATATATATACATATATACATATACATACATACATATATCCACTATATTTTATATAGTAATTTTTTTTTGCTATATGTGTGCGAGAGAGATTAATATAAATAGTTAACCACTACTATTGATATGTATTTTTATAAGAAAAAATTTTAGGGATAAAACAAAAAGGGAAATTTTACACAACTTATTTGTCCATATACAGTTATGAAACCAACTGTTAAAAAGTGAGATCTCTGCCAAACTTTCTAGTTATCTCAAGAGAAGAAAGGTTAACATGATAAAGAGAAATAATCACAACAAATTAGGATTTAAAAGCATCTCCTACATGAAGATTGAAGAGAAGTAGGAAACTATTCTTCACCCATTTTAAAAAGTTTTAAATAATATTCCACATAGAAACATTGCATGGAAAAGAATACGAGATGGCACATGGAACAATTTTAGTGACATTTAAAGCGGTACAGAAGTTTCTGTGACATTTAAAGAGATGCAGAATATTCTTGTAATACAACCAACCACCTAATGTCCTATTAGGGTTGTGGAGTGCAATTAGACTTCTCCTTCAAGGTTTATTACCAAAATAGGGTTAAAGTCCTATATATCTCATAACATTAAATCACATTTCTAATACCACTATCATCTTTGGCTCATTGAGAGCTTTCCCATGATATACATTTCATCTCAATTTAATCTCTTAGCACAAAACTTATAAAATTTCTTCCTTTTAAAGGCCCACTTCATAATTTATACAACCACGTGGAAACTCCTAGCCATGTATCTCCACCGCATGGGTCCAAGTTTGTTGGCATCTTGCTATACTAGAGTCTTTCCATATTGGTGATTTCACAAGTTGTGAATTCTCTAAAATTGAGCATTATGATATGTCTATGCTGATGAATCATCCTAAGGATATGTTAATATAAAAAAAAAACTTTCTAATACACTATTGCAGTATTAAATCCATCAAATCTTGATATAAAATTACCCCAAAATGGAATATGGAAGAGTCAACAAAAATTTTATAATTAAAAATCCTCACAAAGTGATCCAGGTGGATATTGGTGTCCACCCACCTATTCCATTTTGACGTGAACCATTAGTTCTTTCAGTTTTTCACTTTCAGCACAACTTACTATTTTTAGTAGGATGTCGGTTCCTGAACTTTCAGATCCGTTTTGAGGCCCTAATCAGCCACATGGATATTGGTGGCCACCCATATATTCCATTTGAACCCCCACCATTGGTTCTTTCATTTTTTTAGTTTTGGCACAACTTACTATTTTTGGCAGTTTTTCGGGTCGTGAACTTCCAGAGCCGTTTTGAGGCCCTAAATGATGTTTTTTAACGTATTCTTTGCTACATCTGTATTTGTTCTGTTTACTTGTATTCTTTTCATGTGTATGAATGTATTCTTGTGTGTAAGACTATTCTTTGTTACATTTCTATGTCTCTTGTTTATTTTTTTTCTTTGTATGTGTATGAATGTATTCTTTGTATGTGTATGGATATATTCTTTTCTACATGTGTATGTGTCTTGCTTAATTGTACTCTTTATATGTGTATGCATTTATTCTTTGTGTGTATATGACTCTATTCTTTGCTATTCTTTGTATGTGTAAATTTATTTTTCTATGTATTTGAATATTTCTTTGTATATTTATTATTTACTTATAAATATATAGGTATAACTTGTGTGAATATATATTTTTAAATATTTATTCATATAATTATAATTATTTCTATATATAAATATATTATTTAAAATGTTGAATTTCAAATACATTAGTTTAAATATTTATGAAATTATTACTATTATTGTTTATTTTAATTTTTTTATTATTTTGTTTTTTTTTATTAAACTTTTTATTATTATTTTTTAATTTTTGATTTTTTTTGCAAAATTTTAAATATTGATAATATTAATTTTTTATGATTTTAAAATGAAAAATAATACTCATACTGCAATAACATTAAAAAGTACATAATATAAGCTATGAGATTGAAAGTTCAAATCCCTTACAAGGAAAAAATAAAACAATAACATATATTTATAATAACATCAACACAATAAATAAATATAATTAATTTTAATAATTTATAATTTCATTTTTCATAATACTATAATTTAATAATATATGGAAAAAAATATTAATTTAATTTTTTTTTAATGATACTCATTGTTTAAATATAATAAATATAATAAAGAAAACAAATACCTATTAATTTTGATATCACGCTAATTAATTTATAAAATAAATGGAATTATCAACATCATAATATTTGTACTCAATCTTAATCTCACGCAGAAAATAATGTTAATTCTAAAGTTCATAGTAAGTGTGATGTGTGTGTTTAATTCAGGTTGTGAGTCAATGTGTAATGTTTGTGGGTATGTGTATGTTTTTGTGCACCCCATGTTTGTTGTGTGCTTGTATGCATGTGAGTGATTGTGCCTCATTGGAAATGGATTGTGTGGGTGCACGTCAGTGGTTAGTCCCATGCCAATGATGGACCGTTTTTGGGGTCATTTAAGCTCTCACCTTGACGTGGTTGACCCTGTTAGTAGAGATTTTACATCTCCAAGCCAAGAGGAGCTTTCTATATACTTATTTTTAGTTTATTTAAAACAAAACATTAACTTTAAAACATTAAAATGAAGTTTTTAATAATAATTAAATATTAATTTTATTAACTCAAAAACATATAAATAAATTTCATAAAATTATAAGATAATAAAATAAAATAAAATAAAATTATCTATATAAAATATTATATATATTATATGTAGTTAACTTTACAACATTTTCCAAACTATATTAATTATAAAAATAAACTAGATTAATTATTAAATCTCATATATATAAGATGATGATGATGATTAACGTCCATAGACCAATCTATCAGAACTAAAGAAAAGAGTTAACTTAACATTTTTTTAATTATTAAAATAAACTAATATATTTAATAATTATTAGAATCTATTATTATTAAAAATATTTAAGGAAAATATATATTATTATATTTATGATTTATATTTAATTATTAAATAATAATAATAAATATTGTGGGTATAAATTTGAATATTTATTATGATGTGTTTTATTAAAATTTAAAATATATAAAATGTAATTAAAAAATATAACCAAAAAAAAATTTATAAAAATAAAATAATAAAAAAGGAAGGTATTGAAATTTATTTTTCCAACTATACTAACTATAAAAATAAACTAATATATTTGCTAATTATTAAATCATATATATTTTACAATAATAATAAATATTGTGTGTAAATTTGAATATTTATTATGATGTGATTTATTAAAATTTAAAATATATTAAATGTAATTAAGAAAATATTAAAAATTAAAATATTGAAAATTAACTTACTACTTACTTACTCATCGAAATTGAAATTAAAAACAAATCTATCAAAATAAAAAATAAGTAGAGCTATTTTAGCATAATGTCCAAATAAAAATTTAAATGAAAAAATTAATATAATAAAATAAAATAAACTTATAAGAACAAAATAATAATAATAATATGGTATTGAGAACTAATTCATTTGGAATATAACTATAAAAATAATAGAGCTATTTTAACATAATATTTAAATAAAAATTTAAATGAAAATATTAATATAATAAAATAAAATAAACTTATAAAATAATAATAATAATAATAATAATAATATTATGGTATTGAAAATTAATTCATATTCATGTGTAATATAACTTATTTAAAGAGTGAAATTAAATTATTAAACAATATTTTGAATTAAAAAAATTATATATAGAGAGATTACTTTACAACATTTATCCAACTATATTAATTATAAAATAAACATAAACCAATATATTTGTGAATTATTAAATCATATATATATAAACTCTACAATCCATCTTAAATCCATCTCAATTCTGAAAATACAAAAAAAGCTCAAATATTTGTTAAATCTAAAAGAGATTTTCATCTCAACTGATTTGAGAGCTTGGTAGATCCATTGTTAAGATTGTGTGTGTGTGTGTGTGTGTGTGTGTGTGTGTGTGTGTGTGTGTGTCTATATATATATATATATATATATATATATATATATATATATATATATATATATATATATATATGTATATATGTATGTATGTATGTATGTATGTATGTATGTATGTATGTAGTGTAATGTACTTCTAAATTATGTCTAGATAAATAAAATAAAAAATAAATGAAAAATATTAATATACTATAATGTAAACATTTTAACGTAGTTAAAAAAATAAAGTAAAAATAAACTTATAAAGATAAAATAATAATAGAAATATGGTATTAAGAACCAATTCATGTGGAATATATCTTATTTAAAGGTTAAATTAAAATAGCCTAGATCCATCTTACTCTCGAAATACAAAGCATCATGAGAGATCAAATCTCTTTTCGCTCTAGAAAGGTTTCTATCTCAAGGGATTTATGTCTCATGTGGAATATATCCTATTTAAAGGTTTCCATCTTAAGGGATTTAGTCTCATGTGTAATATATCTTATTTAAATGGTGAAATTAAAATAGCCTAGATCCATCTTTACTCTCGAAATACAATATCTTTTCACTCTAGAAAGGTTTCCATATTATGAGATTTATGTCTCAGGTGGAATATATCCTATTTAAAGGTTTCCATCTCAAGGGATTTATGTCATTTATGTCTCATGTGGAATATATCCTATTTAAAGGTTTCCATCTCAAGGGATTTATATCTCATGTGGAGTATATCTTATTTAAAGGGTGAAGTAAAATAGCCTAGATCCATCTTTACTCTGGAAATAGAAAGCATCAAGAGAGATCAAATATCATTTCACTCTAGAAAGGTTTCCATCCCAAGGGATTTATGTCTAAATAAATAAATGAAAATTAAATGAAAATATTAATATATTGTAATGTAAAAACCAATTAACGTGGAATATAGTTTATTTAAATGGTGAGATTAAACCAACCTAGATTCATCTTAACTCTAGAAGTACAAGGTATCAAAAAAGTCATTTCAATATATTTGATTCATCTAAAAGCCTTGTAGATATGGTGAAATCTAGATTAGTTATATTAATTTTCTACTTATTAATTTTATCACAGACTTTACAATTATATTCAATTAAAAAAATTAGTAATAATCAATTATTATACTTATAAAACAAATTTAATTATTAAAACATAATTATAATAATATATAATAAAATTAAAAAATATATAAATTTATTTAACTAAAATTTCAAATATAATTAAACCAATATTTTTTTTATTTTTTTTTCTAAGTAAGATTAATTCTATTATATAGTACAAATGATTTACAATTGACACAATCTCATCGGAATTACTTGTGCTAGCTAATTCCAGCCAAGAAAAAGTTCAAAAGCACAAAATAGGGATTTCCCCCAGTGGGGAAACCAGTCCCGAAGTTGCTGCCCCTAATGGGGAAACCAGCATGAGCCATCATTGTCCAGGTGGAACTATGCGTGAACAAGAAAAGCATAAAAACAATAGCATAAAAGCTTGCAGAAGTAGGAGGCCTCAAATAGTAAAACCTTCTATGGCTGGTCATGCTTCAGACATTTGGGGGAGGCTCTTCAACAATGAAGCAACCGTAATCGTCGGAGGAGTCCTTGACCTTCTTTGTCTGTTGCATTGTCGGTTCTGGCGTAGAGGCGCAGCGTGCCCCTGTAACCTCTTTCTTTTCTCCTTCTTTCGAGCTCTCCCCGCTATCACTACCTGAGGAGTACAAAGTAGCTTTTGTCGGAAGGGCTGCCGATTTGTGGGAATCCTGGTGGTAGGAATAGGAAATGGTGGACTACTGTAGGCGTTTCCAAGAGTCAGAGCCAACTGAGCTGGAGGTGACTTCTGGAAGACGCAGATATTTGGTAGCTGAGACACATTGCTGCACCTGGGCTTCAATGGAGTCCAAATTGAGCATGGGTTCCACAGGTGAGCTCTCACGGAGGGGTGAATAATAGTCATCACGAAGGGAGGTGGGTGGAAAGGAGGATTGGCCTCGACCTTGGCCCCTACGATAGCGCATCTTATGGCATTGAGGCATGGCATTGTAGGAGAGCACAAGTGAAGCTTGGAGGGAGACGAGATGGCGTGAGGAGTATTGGCAAGAGACTTCAAGTTACATAGGAGGAAAAGAATGTGGATTGAAGCTCTGCAAGCAGAGCCCTGCAACCTGGACAAAAAGGCGACGAACAGAGGGAGTGGGAGAAACATGGTAGGGATCCATGATATATTTCAAAGTGTTGTGGGAAGGGCGGGAAGGACATCCATTAAATCCTAGAGCAGGTGGATTGCAACAGGCGTCAGAGAAGTTGCTGGAGAATTTAATGGTGAGTGCTTGGGCCATGCACAACCATGTGGCTATGGCATGCACCACAGAGAGGGACACCATGTTTGACTGTGAAACACCCTCATCCGTGAAAACCAATATTTTTATTAAATATTATAAAAAAATCATTTAAAAATTATATCGTTAAAGATTATAAAAAAATCATTTAAAAATATATTTAAGAAAAAATTAAATAATAATAATCATATACTAATTTATTTAAAACTCATGATTATAAAACATAACTTTAAGATGAAAACATTTGAAAATATAATTTCTTAATGACATATGATTAATAGCCTTATAAATTTATAATAAAATAAGTAATAAAATATTTATTTCAATAAAATTTAAAATATATAAAATGTATATGGTTGAGTTAGTAAGTGTGGATTATATTTAGGATAGAGATGAGGATGAGTCACACTTGTCAGCTCTAAACATCAAACATAAATATTTTGATGCGAGTAAAAATTACTCTTCAAAAAAACATAAACTATAAAACTATATAAAATGAAATTCAATATATATATATATATATATATATATATATATATCCATTATATTTTATATAGTAATTTTTTTTTGCTATATGTGTGCGAGAGAGATTAATATAAATAGTTAACCACTACTATTGATATGAATTTTTATAAGAAAAATTTTTAGGGATAAAAAAAAAAGGGAAATTTTACACAACTTATTTGTCCATATACAGTTATGAAACCAACTATTAAAAAGTGAGATCTCTGCCAAACTTTCTAGTTATCTCAAGTGAAGAAAGGTTAACATGATAAAGAGAAATAATCACAACAAATTAGGATTTAAACTGCATCTCCTACATGAAGATTGAAGAGAAGTAGGAAACTATTGTTCACCCATTTTAAAAAGTTTTAAATAATATTCCACATAGAAACATTGCATGGAAAAGAATACGAGGTGGCACATGGAACAATTTTAGTGACATTTAAAGCGGTACAGAAGTTTCTATCGGGGGTTTACGTTAATAACAGACCCTTCTCGAAGTGAAAATATCCTATCTCCCACAGCTCTGGTACGGGGGTCCACCCATTTGCACCACCCACCTTACATAGCATGAAAGTAAGAAAGTAAAATTCAAAGGGTATAAGCAGGCGAGCATTAATAAAAAAGAGATAAGGGGGTAGGTTCTCCTGTGTCCTTTAGGTTATAACATACCTAGGTCTTGGTTGAGTAAGTTCGTAAGTAATGTATAAAGAGCAGGTATCCAGTTTCAGTGAACTGGGCTATCGGTGAACAATAAAGAAGAGATGCAGAATATTCTTGTAACACAACCAACCACCTAATGTCCTATTAGGGTTGTGGAGTGCAATTAGACTTCTCCTTCAAGGTTTATTACAAAAATAGGGTTAAAGTCCTATATATCTCATAACATTAAATCACATTTCTAATACCACTAACATCTTTGGCTCATTGAGAGCTTTCCCATGATATACATTTCATCTCAATTTAATCTCTTAGCACAAAACCTCTAAAATTTCATCCTTTTAAAGGTCCACTTCATAATTTATACAACCACGTGGAAACTCCTAGCCATGTATCTCCACCGCATGGGTCCAAGTTTGTTGGCGTCTTGCTATACTAGAGTCTTTCCATATTGGTGATTTCACAAGTAGTGCATTCTGTAAAATTGAGCATTATGATATGTCTATGTTGATGAATCATCCTAAGGATATGTTAATATAAAAAAAAAAAACTTTCTAATACACTATTGCAGTATTAAATCCATCAAATCTTGATATAAAATTACCCCAAAATGGAATATTGAAGAGTCAACAAAAATTTATAATTAAAAATCCTCACAAAGTGATCCAGGTGGATATTGGTGTCCACCCACCTATTCCATTTTGACGAGCACCATCAGTTCTTTCAGTTTTTCACTTTCAGCACAACTTACTATTCTTAGTAGGATGTCGGTTCTTGAACTTTCAGAGCCATTTTGAGGCCCTAATAAGCCACGTGGATATTAGTGGCCACCCACATATTCCATTTGAACCCCCACCATTACTTCTTTCAGTTTTTTAGTTTTGGCACAACTTACTATTTTTGGCAGTTTTTCGGGTCGTGAACTTCCGGAGCCATTTTGAGGCCCTAAACAACGTTTTTTGGGAAAACCGGGAGAAACATGGTTTCATGGTATGATGTTTCTCACACCAAAAGTTGTACTCCTTGAATAGATATTTCTAACGAGATATGATGCATGTCAAATTGAGATTCTATGCAAAAGCTACATCCCTGAGAAGTTGAAACACCAATGTTTTGGGGAAAATCACCCTAGAGGTTCGTTGGTTTACAACCTCCACAGAGCAGGGGCATGCTACTTAAGAAGGACTCACACAACCATACATGTTCATGAAAACTAAATAGAGTAGATTGAGGAAGTTATCCATAGGTCCTACGGTTGAAGCAGATCCCGCGGGGTCCAAACCCCCAGCAACTGTCCTTCCTTCTTAACCTGAAAGACAAGAAGAAACAAGCACGAAGAACTGGTTGTACAGCATATATCTACTCTAAATGTTAGTGAAATCCATATGAAACATTAGATAAACCATAATAAATGCTTAAATAACAATATTCTCATATATGCAAGCGGACACTAACATGTATATTTCGGGAACAAGATGGTTCTTCTGTATTATAAATAGCATGTACAAAAATAACAAGTGGAGAGATCACCCGAATCCTTCCACAATCTTCGAGCAGACCGTTGTCCGGATCCGTCCCACCCTTGCCTCACTAAGATTCCTTCCGAACTGGTGCATACGAGATGACATATAGGAAGATGAGCATCTCCAGGAAACAAGGGTTTCCTGTAATGAACTGGGAAGTGCAGGAGGCATGGGAATTCAGACTTGGATAGGGAATACCAACAGAGTATAATATCAATAATTCTCTCTCTCCCTTAGGCCATGCACATGAGGGGCTTTTATACTCCCTCAAAGTAGTTTCAACAGTTGGAAACAGTTGGCCACGTGTTGGGGTGGTTGAACTACCTGAGTAACCATCAACCCAGCCTGAAAATAGGGAATTTTTATATATTTTTTCATGATTTTAATGGCATACGCGGAAAAGTGCATGTGGACTCGCGTATACACGCGGAAAAGTCTGGGCATAATCGCGTATGGGGATTTTTACACTGTTTTTTAGTGAATTTGTCCAAGTCTGTAGGAATGGGTGCCCAAAGCCATAAAAGCAATCATGAATCATATGAAAGTGAGAAATGATGCTATAACAGATGCCCCCTAATATATGAGGTTAGAAGGGGTACATGATGGCCGAAATGTATTATGCACATAGAAATAACTTCGCAAGGACAAGAGAGGACTTCACCAAATTTCAGCCTGCCAAAAACCAATGAAAGAAAACAGAGAGTCAACTCATGCTGAGGCGGGCATACCCATGCTCAGTCAAAAATACATCATATAGAAAGTACTGAATAGATCCAACATGTATACAAGTATAGTTGAACTGAAAGTACACAATGAATCATCTGAGCATGGCCCGGAAATATAAGTCTGAATCGATGTCCAAGTATCACATATAGAAAGCTGATCAAGAAAGCTGCAACTGGATGTCTGATCATATAAGTAACTGAATCTCCAAGTACCAAATCATAAGAGGTGGAACAAACGGTACTATCACGCAACTCGGGAGCCAACATATAGGATGCTACTGTACTGAACTGCAACATATAAGGGTGGACGACATCACTGGCAGAAATGGAATGGACTATCAAAAGTGAACTGAGAAATGCTGATGCAACCCGAGGTATTCACCGATCACTATGGCACAATTCTACACAATGGGAATAAATGAGCTGAAGTCGACCATGTGAGAAATCGTTGGATTACCAATCAATGATGTATACCATTAACCAACGCGAGACAACTCACCAATAATGAAAATGAGCGTCAAGGTGCCCCAGTACAATCTAACAAGTGCGAATGAATGAGTTGAAGTCGAACACTTGAAAGAATCTACCAATCAGGAGGCAATGATGAATCCCCACTGTCGATAGCGAAGAGTCTGCCACTGATGACTGCAAACCCTAAGGTACTGACAAAAAGACTCTAGACCTTATTCCCAGAGCAATGAGTCGTAGTCGATGGGAAAAGATCTGCTGGAAGGAAGGCATTAAGGCATCCCACATCAGTCCAGCGCGAGTGTAACCCGCAGGCCAAGATTTGGAAGGAATCAGACGAAGTAGAGTGACAGAACCAAACCGAAGTACGTTTCCGACATGCACAAGATGAAGCTAGCGCACGGAAGAAACCCTCTGAACCAACCAATAATGAAAGCTGACACAGAGGCGAGAAATCCACCGATAGGGTCAAATGGAAATCAAGGTACCGCACGAATCCCAAGTGTGATAATGTGTGCTGACGTCGAACACAGGGGAAACCACTCAGTCAAAGACCCATGATGATGATCAAATGCTGAGCACGAGGTCACCTATCAATGATGGAAATAGGCCCAAGGTGCGGCTCTAGGCTTGCTCTCAGAGCAATGTGTCGAAGTCGATAAGAGACAAACCCGCCGGCAAGAAGTCAATGGAGACCTTCTCAAACCAGCACGAGCAGAAGATCAAAACATCTGATGTGATAGAACATGATGCTGACAAGACCGGGAAGGCCGACTGAATAATGAGTCAAGAGACACCGCAGAATGGCCAACTCAGGCTAGACTTCCCTTGAACAAAAGCACGACTCTGTGATGACCATGGCAGTAAAAGGTGACACTGTATAAGTCTGTCTTGCAGGAGGCAAAACAAACTCTCCATATGATTGGAAGAGATAACCAACCTGGGGAGAACTGACAAGTGAAACATGGTAAAGGCTGAACCTAGGTCAAAACTAAAACCATCCCAAATGAAGGAAATATATATAAGTATATGTGCTTTGTTCAAGGGCGACAAACTGACTCTGTACTGCCATCAAAACAATGAAGATACATCCCGTTCCCACTCTTTTTGTTATATTTGATTTTTTTGTCTTTTTCATATAATAAGCCTGAAAAATAATAAAAGAATGCTATGGTACAATGGATAGAACGAGTATCAAAAATTAGATGCACTAGTTCCTGGGATTGGAACAATCCTATGCTCAATGCAAGGTGGCAGAAACTGGTAAGCGATACTCAAAGGAATGTTCCATCCATGGGTAAAAGGGTGTCAAGTCGTGATAGCTAAGTGCATGCAATGGTTAACTTGTACAAATAGTCAAGGTCAAAAGTTGGCTTAAACATCGAGTCCAAATGAAGCCGGCTAAAGGCCAGGATAAAAAAGTAGCCAATATGCAATGTAGTAATACAACTTAACGACACCAGGGAGCCTCTAGGGTAATAGCCAGAAAAATGATAGTGAGGAAGAAGAAGAATGAAGCTTCAACACATAAGTCATGGTGGGACTAAAGAGGACTCCCGAGCCTACATAAAATGCAGCATGGGCAACAATTGATAGCGAGGAACTAACTAGGAAGCCCATGTAAAGGAAGGCTCTACCACCAAGTCATGATTAAATAATCGGCGAGTGAAATGGGTGTAATACTCATGACCTGATGGGATCGACCCTATGGCAAGTGATCAGTATGGAGGCTAGTATGCAAGATGCAACGGAGAGTGATTTCCCTAACCTATATGCCAGTGAAGATCATATACCTGTCGTGACGAGTCGGTAATCATGGATCAAAAACCGGGAAAAATCTCAAAATCGTCAAAATGTACCTAAAAACATACCAAACTGGGCACTTCCAAGCATCCGGGTTATGCAGCTTAAGATAGATCGAAAAAATAAGCATAATGAATTTTTGCGAAAATTTTCAACTTTTTAGCCATAAATAGACAAATTACCTCATATTCGGTTCATTATTGCATTGCTGATTTGGAAAAAGTGCTCTGGAGCAAAAAACTTCTTTCGTCAAATCAGGAACAACCGACCATCAAATCGCACCGAATTTTCAGGTAGGCTCCTCAATCATCCTTGCAAATCATTTTGTCCGTGTAGAAATTAAAATTTAGTGAATTTTACCATTAAAACCCTTGCTAAAAAATGCGGACTTGCACATACGCGGGTTCATAACAGAAAAGTCGTGTATACACGTGACTGCGCAAAGAAAAAGTCGCGTATGCGCAGGTCTGAATCAAAAAATGCGTGGCTAATGCATGATTTAATGAATTTTGACAGGATGAAAATCTCATGGAGAGAGCGTGAACACAGCACAATTGATCAAGAGGTCATGCAAGATCGAGCAGCACAAAATATCCTTCGGAATTGCGGATTGTTCAAATTCTTCAAAATGCCAAATATGAAAAGCAATGTTCGGTTGCTAGAAATGCTCGTGAATTACTGGGAACCAGATCAAGATTGCTTCGTTATAGATCAGATGCCAGTACGCATTAAAGTGGAAGACATATATTTCATCACTGGACTCTCCCGGAGGGGAGAACCAGTAGACTTGCATGGGAAGCCCCTGGGAGGGTTAACCGTAGAAGATTATGTCCACGTGTATTGCGTAGAGGGTTCCAAAAAGGTTGGAACTCAAATTGCGATTAAAGATCTGAGGGATTTGCACATGAAAATCCTCTTGTTCACCATCGGAAGAGTGGCAGGATCTGCCTCTCTACATCAGGCATCTAGGACGCAAATGAGCATAGCAGTAGAATGTTTGACTCATGTGTATGATTGGTGCACAACCCTATTACTGAACATGAAGCAACAGTTGACCTCAATCCGCCAAGCAAAGACCAAACACTTTGGCTACGGTACAATTTTGACAACATTCTTCTTTGAGAAGATACCAACATTGAGACCCAGAGTTATCTCTACCATCAGTAGTCCGCGGGACCCAAGAATTGCCCGTTGGGCAGACATGATGAAGAGATTGGGGGGTAGTGAAGTACCCCGGACCACATGGAACGATGAGTTCTTCCGTTGGTGGGGAGAAAAAATCATCGCGGTGGACGACTATCCCTATGCCAGGATGGACTTTCGTGGAGATCCAGATCTAGTTCTTCCACCAGGCATAGCATGGGGCACAGTCGGTAAGTTTGCAAAAATTTTTGAATTATATAATTTTTTTGGATTTTTTCAAATATGTATGAAAAAATGAAAAACAAACATGTTTTTGATTGGATTCATAATGACTGACAATTTAAAATGATCATGATTCAGATGTTGGACTAGTTCGACCTGAGGGTCTCCCGCGCCACAAGCGTCGCAGGGGCGAAGCAGATACAGTGGATTCAGACAGGACGCTCCAGGTTGTGCAGAGGAAATTGGAGGGGTTAACCCGCCAAATACCTATGGTTGCCGTGGAAGACCTGCCCGAAGCCGTCCAGAGACGGGTGGTAGGAGTGCCCCGAGACTGGGTACGATTATTCCGTCGAGTTGCCACTGCGGTCACGTTCTATAGGAACACGACTTCTGGGCAGGGACCTCAGGAGTAGATAGATATTATGTATTAGATGACTATATATTCTTTTTTGAGACTGAACATGATCGGGGCATAAGCCCAAGTTTTGTATGACCTTATGGATCCAAATTTTGTAAAGTTTTGAACACTCTGATGATATATATACAGCGATATTTGATGTGATGTGATAAATGTATCAAATGTATGATGTTTTTGATGATTAAATTTATTGTATGGAGTGATTAATATGCCAATCCAATGCTTGATTAGCTAATTAGTCAGCAAACCAATTGTCAGCTCGAGGAATATGAATGAAAGTTGAAAATTGAAATGAACTTTGTAACAAACGTACCCTCAAGAACAATCGTAATAAAAATGGATCTCGTACCCGATAAGTATTGTTCAACTGCGACACCACCAGCTGAGAGTCCAAGAAAACTACCAACGAATCAACACCAAAAGATATTGCCTCCAAGAGTAGATGAACAACTGCAGTGTATTCTGCTATATTATTGGAAGCAGGACCAATGCAGATCCCTCTTGATACTAACAGCTGACCGGATGGATAATGAAGCACCCAAGCCGCGGAAGCTAAGTTCCGGGTGTGTCTACTAGCACCATCGGCGAAACCAAAATGACTCATGATATCCAACACAACCTGCCAAAGCAGATAAAAAACATCACCAACTCATCAAAGATCGAAAATCAATCAGATATGTACAAAGCAAAAAACTACTATATACAAAAGCAACATGCCAGGCCGAAGCCTAGGCATAATAATTCTTCAAATAGAGCCCATTTTGGGGCTCCGGCAACTCGTTCCCTTCAAAATCAACCAAGGTATACGCTCCTTTCTTCAGGACTTTTTTAACGATGAAGGGGCCATACCACATAGACTTAAACTTTCCTGCCCCCAGGGCATCTTTTTCTTGGGCATAGACCAAAACAAGGTCACCTTCCGAAAAAACCCTGGGTTTGACCGCCTTATCGTACTGAACTTTAACTCGGTTTTTATGCGCTTCATTCATCGTGGATGCATCCTGACGCTGCTCATCGAGATGTTCCAGATGAAGAAGCCGTTCTACCAGACTAGAAGTGTCAGGAAGAAGTTCAACAACTAACTTAAGAGAAGGAATATCGCATTCAATAGGAAATATGGATTCCACCCCGTGCACTAGCTAAAATAGAGTAAAGCCAGTTGCAGTTTTCACTGACGTCCTATATGCCCAAAGTGCAGGATATAGCATAATATGCCAGTTGGATCTAGCTTTATCAATTGTCCTTTGAATAATTGTCTTCAAGGATTTATTCACGGCTTCCACTTGCCCATTGGCCTGAGGATAATACGGAGATGAATGCCTCCCGCTGAAACCCAATTTGAGAGCCAACTCGCCCATCATGCATCATACTATTCCGAAAATGACTGCCATGTCAGTGACAATCTCTAGGAATACCAATGGGTCTCTCACAACTCGGCTGAAAAGAAAAAGAGCTGTAGTCTCACCATCGTTCCCAAAAGTAGGCATAGCCTTGACCCACTTCGTAAAGTAGTCTACTGCTACAATAATGTACTTGTGACCTTTAGCCGAAGGCGGGTTACAAGTAGTATAATCAATACCCCACTTTGTAAAGGGACCGACAGTAATGACTGGAAAAAGCGGAGCTGGATGAGCGCGCATTTTTCGAGTATAGACTTGACACCGATGACACTTTTTGATCGATTCAATACAATCTTTGAAAATCGAGGGCCAAAAGTATCCAGCACGCAAGATTTTTTGGGCTGTAGCAAGCCCAGATAAATGACCCCCACAAGCTCCACTGTGAGAATCATTCAACACAGCCTCATCTTCTTCGAGAGTTAAGCAGCGTCTCAGGATTGAATCAACCCCTCGACGGTATAAAGCATCACCGATAATCAAATAATTCTTGGCCAAGTGACGCAGCTTACGACGCTCATCTTTCGAAAAAGTAGAGGGAAACTTCGCAGTCTGGAGATACACAATGATATCTCTGTACCAAGGATCCTGTGAAGAGATAAGAAACAAGTGTTCATCCGGAAAGGATTCATCATAGATCATCTCTTCCCCACAGGGCAACTCGGAGATCAATTCCGCGAAAACTAATGATTTCTTGGATTTGGCAGAGATTAACTCAAGATCAAATTCCTATACAATCACAATACATCGATTGTATTTGCCCCCAATCACTCGCCTACTGAGGACAAACTGAAATGGATTGGCAACTGCCAAAACATAAGTTTTGCGAAGAATAATGTAATGCCGGAGTCGCTGCACAGCATGAACTGCTGCTAAAGCTAATTTTTCTATCGGAGTGTACCAAAGTTCAGGTCCTACTAGTCCTCGACTAAGGTAGTAAATAACATGCTCTGCAAGAGCATCATCCTCCTAAACCAGAACCATACCGATGGTAGATTCTGCTGCTGCCAGATACAAAAGGAAATCCCTGCTATAATTAGGTGGACTCAATAAAGGAGCAGAGGTCAACGCTTTCAAAGATCGAATTTAGGCTACTGGTGCTGAATGTCCCAAAGAAAAGGAACTCCTTTCAACAACCTTGTAACTCTTTGTAAATTCAAAAGCATAATTAACCTCCGAAGAAAATTAGACTTTCCTTGTAGACTTTGGAACATGATGAGTACTGGGGAGGCATTTCCTCATGTGCAGAACTCCTCAAGGGATCTACTCCTTATCCCTTCCTCGACACAATGAATCCCAATAGCCGACCGGATGTAACCGCGAAAACGCACTTGTTCGGATTCAATCGAATTTTATAAAAACGACATCTTTCAAATATTTGCCAGAGGTGACCTGGATGATCCATCCTCTTTCGATAATGAGCAGCTAAATCATCTAAGTATGCCTCGATAATCTTCTTGATGTCGTGGAAGGCATAAGACATGGCCCACTGAAAGGTAGCTCCAGCATTTTTAAGACCAAAAGGTATCTTTCGGAAGCGCAAATTCGCATCTTCGTGACAAATAAATGCAGTCTTATGTTGATTTTCAGACGGATAGTAATTTGATTATATCCGGAGAAACCGTCCATGAAGGAGAAAATCTCATTACCGGCACACTCGTCAATGATCTGATCGATAAATGGTGTGGGGTAATTGTCTTTAGGACATGCTTTATTTAGGTCTCTGAAATCGATGCACACTCGAATTGTTCCTTGCTTTTTATCTACAGAATGGGATTTGAAACCATTCGCTTAAAGGAACCAGAAAATGAATCCTTACTTCTTAAGTAGCTTCTGAAACTTCTACTTTGATAGTCACGCTTTCCTGTGATTAATCTTAATGTTTTATGTTCTTCACTCAGCGCGAATGCTTAAGTGTCACTTGATCTCATGCTGGACAATAGATGGGTCTATTCCAGGAATTTCCTCATAAGACCAAGCGAATACATCCCTATACTCTTTAAAGAGCTCGGTGTAAATTTTAATCTCTTCACAGGAACATTCAGCTCCAATGAAGACATTCTCAATAATATTGGGATCCCTGGAAATGTTCACTGGGATAGTAGGAGAAATCACAGCCATGTTCCCTTCAGCATAAACCTTGTTGGTGCTAAAGGGTTCAAGACTGGGTGAACAGGACCAGGAGACTGAGGACTTGGAAAACTTGTTTCAACTTTGCTCAAGTCAGGTAAGAAGTAAGACCGATGATGCAAATCATCCCACGGTCTATCTATACCAATCATGGCTTCCAAGATGGCCTCTTCAGATGGAAGAGTGGTATCAAGGAAATCCTGGGCCGAAGAAGAACTAAGCGTCCAAGCTGGAGCCACATCACCATCCAACTCTTCCGGTGAAAGAGGAGCTGGGATGGTTTCTGCAGAGTCAACAATAGACTGATACACAATCTCAGCTGAAGAAATCGAAAATGCCATTCCACCCACTTGACTTTCCGCTAATGTGGCAATAGGGGAAGGTAAGGTCCAAGGGTCCGAAAAATAATGAGTTCTGAAGAACTCTCTTCGAAGAGGAGCCTTGGAGGATGAAATAGCATTAATATGAACCGTAGGAGGAGGAATATCGAAAGTACCCATCAAGGAAGAATACATTCCAACTCCTAAATTCTCAACAAGCGCCTTAGTATTATCCAACTTTGGAACAGATGAGTCAGAAGACGCATTCAGGTCTACAGGAGGACAGTCCAGTTGATCCACTGTAACGATCCTCCCTTCGTGGGGGAAACATACAATCCGAAATAATGAGGATGCAAAGGCATCCATCTCATAAATCCAATCTCCTCCCCCAATGTGCTGCCAGTCCAAGCCAGCATCCACATCCCTGCTAACCCTCTATGTTGGGCGCTTTCCCCAACACAAGGGCAAATGGGACAATACCAGTGGGGTCTCGTGAGAATGACCACGAACTGTACTTTCTGACAGCGGTCATGGGAACAACATTTGGGAGATCCATGGTTCTCCAACATGCGCACATCACGCATGTGGAAGCACCCCCATCAACAACCGTCCGAAAGATGTTACACTTCCGGTATGATGATTTAATATGAAAAGCCATGTGATGAGGAAGTCTCTTCTTAAAATTAGTCATATCAAAAGTAATTAGAAGAATTTTTTTTGGATCAATAGCCCCGATGGCAGTGAGCAAAGCACTGTGCTGAGCCGGACAAGACTGGAGTACCTCTAAAGTCGACATAGCACAAGGACTGCGCTTTATCTTTCCATAATCGAAAGTAGTTCTCGGGCAAAATTTCTAGCATTCGATTAATCGACGTCAGAAGATGCTTTGGGCATCCGGGAGGCATAGACTCAACAAAGAGGTCGTAATGTGAAGCGTTCGCAGCATCAGAACATCCTTAGTCAAGACTCTTCTCCGCCATAATCATGGGATCTCGTAGCGATATCCGCGTGAGCACTCATTATGAAAATGTTTGATGGAATTTCCCCTTCCTGGGTGCCCCCAGAGGAAGCCCCAGGATTTTGATTCGCGCCAACAACTAATTGTTGCCCTTGGGGAAAAGGGTTTGTTAACACAGCCCGGGAACTAGAAGAACCTTGCTGGGCTAACAAGCGCTGCGCATCCTGAATTTTAGGGCAAAGGTGTGTAAGATGGTCTCCAGCACATAGCTTGCATTGAAACTTCACTTTCCTTTTCTCCTTTGGACCCTCACCAACATGCTTGTTGGTTTTATTTGCATTACCCTTCCCGTTCTTGCCCTTTTTCTTATTATTTTGTCCCTTCTTCTTCCCTTCGGATTGTTGATTTCCTTTGGGATCAGAAGCTTGGACAACATTTATGGACAAAGACTGGGAAGGTGATGACTCAGCAGGCACAGCCTGACCAGAAGGAGCAGATTGCAAAGACAACTGCTGCAATTGAGTAAGCAGGCTGGCTGCACCACTATTGATCGATCCAATCAGTCCGTCACCATGAGGACCGGCTTAGTTTTAGATAAATCTAATTTGGAGTGAGGAGCATTGGGCAGATACTTATGGAGGACCCTAGATTGAGAATAGATCAACTCAAGCTGCTGGGCCCTAAAAATGGCCTGCTCCTCGGAAAATACCCCGGAGAGGGATACATCTTTCGAAATATCTGACTGCATGGATTTCAGAAACCATTCCAAAAGGAATTCACCTGGAATATGAGCTTTAATAAGCCTCTTCCTTCTTCTCCATTCCTGAATATGATCAGAAATGTGGGTTGTGTCGTCCTGCTTAAAATTGGCTAGGAGTTCAGTCCCAGCGTCATATCGGACAGGCAACTGAAAATGGTTTAGAAATGTAACATCCAGTTCTCCAAATGTAGCAAAACTGCCCCCAGTTAGCTCAATATACCATTTGGCAGCGTTTCCAGTTAGGGTGCGTTGAAATAATCTCAACCTAATCGAATCATCGATCAGGGAGTTCGAAGAACACCATAAATGGAAAGTAGTGATGTGGTCAGCCGGATCTTCTCCATTCTTACCTTCAAACTTTGGAATGTCTAAAGGAAGTTTGGTGGGAATCGGAGGCCACCCCGGACCATAACGAATCGGATCATTAGTCAACTTCGACAGATCTGGCAAGTTTAACGTTGCCAGAAAAGGTAAGCGAGGCGGAGCCTGAGGATTCCATCCTTGATGGGATGGATTCCCAACATTTTGAAAAGAATACCCTGGATTTGATGAGGCACCAGGTTGCCAAAAAGGACTCGTAGAAAAAGGAGAAGAACCTCCTCCCAACGCAGAGTTACCAAAGCCTAGACCAGTTCCCCCCGCTGAAGTATGAAATGAAGAGGAGAGCCCCTGATAGGGGTTCCAGGCATTAGAAAGAGGAGAAAAGGTCTGATAAGCACTCGACGAAGGGAAAGAAGTATTCCCTTGATGACCTGCGTAAAACTGATTCCATGCCCCCGCTGTAGTGAACACAGGGTTCCATCCTGTAAAAGTAGTCGAACTTTGCCCCCCAGACCAAGGGTTGAAACTCTGGGTCTGATCAAACCAATCAACCCTAGAAGATGATTGGAAACCAGGAATGTGCCTGGGGCCCAAAGGGGAAACTCGAAAAGAATGTATCCACCAGCATAAGACATGGTGTAGATCCACTCAAGCAAATGGAAGGAGAAAAAGAGGGATTCCACTACATTCTGTAATAGACAGGACCGTGAATGAGAAGCATGCTCGGGTGAAACCAGAAGAGCCAAACAAGAAGGCTCAGGAAGCAAACGAAGATGAAGCAGCCATGCTCCCCGCTTCAACAAGGAGGTCCAATGCCTCGCAAAGACTCACAAAGAGAAGCCGCCCCAATGTAGCCACCGAAAAGGTTCTCGACCTAGATGTTGGAAAACGGTCTCTGACTCAGGTCCGATGTATTGAACAACGAATGGATAATCAGGAGGAAGAGGAGATGGACCTGACGTAGGAGGTTCAGGTACGTCTTCTATTTGAAAATCTTCTTCCCGAGGAAATAAAACTCGCGAGGTGAGCGGAACGCTCCTCTCGGAACCGACACCAGAATCAGCTATGAAACCTTCAGACCTTCGTGGAGGATCTCTCTCCACTGCGTCAGACGCCACAGGGTGGTAACCACCTGCTAAATCACTCCTACGCCTTCTCGAAGAAGGCTCTGGACTCTCGGGAGATAACCCCCGGATTCTCCTCGATCGACGAGGCGCTTGATCAACCACTTTTATAGATTTTAAATTAGACTCAAAAAAGTGAAAAGCTAGGCAAGCTAGGAGCAAAGAGCACTCACTAAAATAAAAATCCCTGAGATACAGTCAAGCAAACAGCCTCCAAGTATTTCCGCTCCGGGTGATGAGGACCGGACACCAAAATACAGGAAAGCGAAATATAGGACCTCCCGAAAGCAGTCTGGGATGATTAGGGCCCATAACAACTAGCGAAGGTATCAGAAACAGTTACGCCGACCTCCTAACGACAGCCTTTGCCGGCTCAAGCACCCAAGCTTCGTAAGGGCACCCCCCAGAAGTACTGCTGAAAGTGATGCGACGTTTGTCTCAGGTACCACGGGTATTCCCCCCCGCAGTCACCTGTGTGGAACCTAGGAGTGGCAACTATGGGCACCAATCCGTATCAGAAGCCGGGCGGAACGGTCTTGAGGTCAGATTCAGCCAATCGGAGAGGGGGTATCCCTCTTCTCAGCCTTCACTTCCCCTCGCGCTTGACTCTCGGATGAGAGCTTTCCCGGTCCACCTAATGGAGTTGGATTTCGCTCAATTAATCAACTTCTATGTTTGTTTGAGCGGCCTTGGAGAGTTAACTCTCCACTCACCTATTCCAAGGCCCTACAACCTAGCTAGTTGGTGTATGACACTTAGAAAACTTGCTAGTTGATTTTAAATTATATCGATTATTTTAATGGGCTGTTATGTTAAGTCACAAGGATATGGAGATGAAACTTATGGTGTTTTGACGCAGAAAGAAATTAATAAAAACCTAACTACATGCAAATGCAGTTATTGTCTTTCGATGAAAAGAAATCTCTATACAGGTTCTACGAGATTAAAAATTGTATTTTTCTTTTCAAATAGCAAACTCACACTCACAAAAACTATGAAACTGACTAAATGCTGAAGTGCACCTGATGCAAATCACTACAAGCATGCAAATCCTAAGATGCAAAATCTCCTAAAGCAGAGTGAAATTTCCCAAAAAGTCCTTCAGTTTTAACTCTTTTTGGTTGTCCAGAAAGATAGTTCTCGAAATCAAGAACTCTTAATATGAAGAGACCAAAACGCTTAAAAAACAAGAAGAAGAAATTAATGACAACTTCTTTCCACAATCAAGCCAAAATCCAAAGGCAAGAAACCTCAACCAAGCTTCAAAAGATACAAATAAACGAAAACAAAAAATGCAAAAACAAAAGCAAACAAAAAAGAAAAATGTTTTTTGAGCTTTTGTATTTTATAAAAGAGTTCGAAAAGACCAAGTAAAACTATAAAATTTCAAGCCAAACAATACTGAATTCCAAGTACAAACTTCAATAATGCTCCAAATCTTATAAGGCTAACTCGTAGGAAGATCGATATGAGCAAAAGAAGACAAGAAAACTCAGCCACTCAGCCTAGAAGGATAGTGCAACCTTGCCGCAAACAAAAACTCCAAAGAACCAAAAAAGACTCTTCAAAAGTTGCAACAAGACCTAGCCAACTGAACTCAAGAAAACCAATCAAGAGAAGGGAAAAAATCGTAGTGCCAAGAAAATCACAAATATAGGAAAGAGTAAGTGAGCAGGAACTCTCTGTTCTGATAAAGTAGAACAGCCAAGAATGCTCAGAAAGCGATCTTGGTACTCAAACCAGAAGTGCCAGCACAAGAAACAACACTTTTCCCAAAAGACTAATTTTCAATCAAACGAAAGAGAGAAAAGACCAAAGACCACTTCCTTCACAATCCAGAAGGTACAAAGACACTGCAGGAACAGGTCTCCACAGACAGAAAGGACTGAAAAGTCAAGAAATCCAAAAAATTCAAAATCTGCCTAGGTATACGCTACTTCACAGTTTAGCAACAAGCGTGCATACGTGACTGTGCTAAAGGAAACCCGCTTATACGCGACTCCCTTTAGACAAACTTGTGTGTATACGTGACTGTGTGCAGAAAAAAGCGCGTATATAAAGGCAAATATTGAAAAACAAAAAGGATCAAGCCTGGATAAGAAACCGGGACTTCAGATTGACTGAGAAAAAGTAAACTGAATTGCAAATGAAAGTTAAAACTGCTGGAAACCTACCAAACAGCTGAAACCACCCAACAGGGGAATCACAAGAATGCAATCCCCAGTGGAGTCGCCAGTTCTATTTCGGGGAAAATCACCCTAGAGGTTCATTGGGTTACAACCTCCACAGAGCAGGGGCATGCTACTTAAGAAGGACTCACACAACCATAGATGTTCATGAAAACTAAATAGAGTAGATCGAGGAAGTTACCCATAGGTCCTACGGTTGAAGCAGATCCCGCGGGGTCCAAGCCCCCAGCAACCGTCCTTCCTTCTTAACCTGAAAGACAAGAAGAAACAAGCACGAAGAACTGGTTGTACAGCATATATCTACTCTAAATGTTAGTGAAATCCATAAGAAACATCAGATAAATCATAATGAATGCTTAAATAACAATATTCTCATATATGTAAGCAGACACTAACACGTATATTTCGGGAACAAGATGGTACTTCTGTATTATAAATAGCATGTACAAAATAACGAGTGGAGAGATCACCTGAATCCTTCCACGATCTTCGAGCAGACCGTCGTCCGGATCCGTCCCGCCCTTGCCTCGCTAAGACTCCTTCCAAACTGGTGCATACGAGAGGACATATAGGGAGATGAGCATCTCAAGGAAACAAGGGTTTCCTGTAATGAACTGGGAAAGTGCAGGAGGCACGGGGAATCAGACTTGGATAGGGAATACCAACAGAGTATAATATCAATAAATTCTCTCTCCCCCTTAGGCCATACACATGAGGTGCTTTTATACTCCCTCAAAGTAGTTTCAACAGTTGGAAACAGTTGGCCACGTGCTGGGGTGGTTGAACTACCTGAGTAACCATCAACCCAGCCCGAAAATAGGGAATTTTTATATATTTTTTCATAATTTTAATGGCATACGCGAAAAAGTGCATACAGACTCGCGTATACACGCGGAAAAAGCTGGGCATAACCGCGTATGGGGATTTTTACACTGTTTTTAAGTGAATTTGTCCAAGTCTGTAGGAATGGGTGCCCAAAGCCATAAAAGAAATCATGAATCATATGAAGGTGAGAAATGATGCTATAACAACCAATTTACCCAAACGGGGCCCATAGTTTTGGCGCTTCATCTCCTACATTTAGGTTTTTGGATGTTTAGGATTTTGCATTGTTTCTCAACAATAAATAGGCCTTCAAGCCTCATTGTAACATAGTTCAAAGGCATGTAGCTGTCACATCTCTTCTCAGAGATAAGTTACCATCACCCGAGCTAGTTTATTTCCATTCTGTTTGTAAACATATTTCAATTATTTGATATTAATGAAATGACGTATTATTTCCACCGCATCTCTTTTTTTATTTCTATTTCTATATTTTATTGCATTCCTGCATAAATCCGGATCACAAAGCATCGAGAAGTCAATAGGCATGAGGCTAATTTGACACAACACCTCTCAACTTTATCACCAAATCATATTTTTCCACATGGAAAGGATGAAATGTTTGACAAATGACATGTTTGACATGTATATCATGTTATGAAGGTAGCAATGATTTCCAAGATGTAGTCCTCCTAAAACTTTTCTATGTTGATATGTCTATATAAAAGTAAAAATAAAAAAATAAAAAGAAAAAGAAAAATGGTAATAAAAATATGGTATTGAGAACCAATTAATGTGGAATATAGTCTATTTAAAGGATGAAATTAAACCAAACTAAATTCATATTAACTCTAAAAATAAAGAGAATTGAGAGATCAAATCCTCTTTCACTCCAAAAGAGGTTTCTGTTTTAAAAAAATTGATCCATCTCAAAGCCTGGTAGTTATGGTGTTAAGATAAAATACAGATTGGTTATACTAGTTTCCTACTTATTTGTTTTATCACATATTTTACAATAATAAAATTCATTAATAAAATTTTAAAAAATTTATAAAATACATATTTAATAAAAAATATAAATATATATAGATTATATTCAATGAAGAAAATTAATAATCATATATTATTTATAAAGAAACTTTAATTATTAAAACATAATTATAATACCATATAATAAAATTTAAATATATAATAATTTTTTAACTACAAGTTCAAATATAATTAAGCCATTTAAAGAAAAATTTAAATAATAATAATCATATACTATTTTTTGGGGGGCCTTCATTTTGAGAAAAGATAAAATAGTTATGGGACCTATGGACCAATAGTTGCGAAGGTGGCGAGTTGCAGATAGCTGCGGTGAAGGTGGTGAGTTGTAGATAGTGGTTGGGTAGGGGGCGAGTTGTGCTTCATTTCTCCCACATCTGGATTGTAGGCCAAGCATTTCTCATAGTTATAGTGTTATTTCTGTAGCATAGGACAATGTGTTGCTGGGCAGTGCAGTGGGAGGGTTGTTTCATCTACTCTTGTGCATTTCTATGCAGTGGAGGGAGTTTCTCTTGCATTGAGGGAGTTGTATAGGAGATTTCAGAGCTGATTTCAGATCTTGGCATGTGTCCAATTCATGTTCCATCCATTACAATGCAGTTCACTGGGTAAAAATGTTGTCCCTAGTAGGAATACAATGCAGTTTACTGTAGAAACTCTAGTAGGAATAATGTTGTCCTTGTTTCAGTCTTTTACGCATAAGTTAGACTCTGGGGTTTTGAGCTAGATTGAGGCATATTGTTTTGGGAGATCTGTTTATATGAGCTAGATTCATTTGTTTTACCTATGATTATGTAAGTGAGTCATATATTGAGTCATCTAAGGGAATTCAGTCCCATTTCTCACTTATACAGTGTTATTTTCTGGAGACAACTATTTTGTGCTTACATGTTGCTGCCATTTTCAGCTAGTCCACTGTGGGAGATTTGAATAACCTGCTTAAGGTTATTTATTTGAGCTTACATTATGCAAGGAGGTCGAAATATATATGTTCTAAGGCATTCCAGTAATGGGTGGCCTTATTTTCAAATTTTCTTCCTTATACAACGTCCCTAAGGAGCTTACTGCAGCAATTCCTGAATAGGAATAATTACATATCTGTAGACAGAGACTGAAAAAGGCCAGGTAGCCTCTGGTTCTCTCCCTTATTTGGAAGGAGACATAGCCAGTAAATGCCTCAGCAGTCCATCTCTAACACAAACTTGTGATTTTTTTGAAAACGGGACATTACAGTGGTATCAGAACATGATCTTGGCTCAGCTTGTGCCCAAGATCTATTGCCATCAGCAAGAGGAGGTTCTCTCCAAGGAGAGGAGATTGACAGAGGAAACAAGGAAGGAATGAAGGAAGAGGATGTTTCCCTTCTTATTTTCCAGACCATTGAGCCCACCATATCAGCAGTTGGATCTGCCAACAAATCAGAGAGAGAGACTCTTGTAGCCATACAAGATGTCTCAAGGATCCAAAAAGATATGCAAAAATTTCCATGCAGTGATATTTCAGAAAAGGTCATCGGAGGTTTGGGAAATTTGCATTCAAATGGCCCAGGATCGAAACTTCATGTTCATAAAGAGGAGCAAGGTTATACAGCGCTGCACAAGAGGGGATTGATCCAAGAAGGGATCAACACTCATTCCTTTGCACCCTTATTGAGTTTCATGTAGTATGAAGAGTTATGGTGCAAGGATTTGGAGAGAATCATGCATGATGTGCCATCTCCTAAGGATATCTTGTCCTTAGCACTCTTGGATTCTTGTGGATTCGAGGGTTTGATTAATGAGAGCCTTTTCCTGGAAATTCTTCAAGGGGTTACATCTCAACATCCCATGAGGTGGAAGGAGGGACACTTGCTTTGGGATAATGGCAGTCTTCACTGGGAAGATGCCAAAGGAGAGAAGGATTGGGGACATCCATACCTTGATGGAGGAGAGTGGTTGGAGAGCAAGAGGCTTGTGAGCCACTTGCATATCTATGACACAGGGCAGCAAGAGGCAAAGCTGTGTTGGCTACTTAGGAGAGAGTTTGGCAATCATGAGACATGTCCTTTTCTCAAGGGTATGAGGATGGAAGGAGCTTGGTAGGGTACTTTCATCATGGGACAGTAAGGAGTGTGGATGCATTATGATGGTAGGGTCATTTTGTTTCCACCACACATGATGAGTGATGGAGGTATGAAGGGGCAGCAAGGATATTTGTTGCTTTGAAGGATTGGGAGAGAGCAAGGGAAAGATTGCTCTCCCACTTGGCATAGTGTTGCAAGGGTTAAGTATGGTACTATCATGGTGCAAGAGGTGTTTTCATCATCAAGGAGACTCCTCATATATGGCAGCATTATGGGGAATATCTTTGAAAAGCTACATGTCAAAGAATGGAGCTTGATATGGATGAGAGCCTATGTGTATAGGCCAATAGCGTTATCTCTTTGGAGCAATAACCGATGGATGAAGTGTGCCCAGCGGAAGTGTGGTGGATCCATAACCCACAGGCCACAAGATCATTTCACATTGGTTGCACTTGATGAAAATAGAGGAGGTGAGATGGATGAAGTAGAAGATGGAGTCATCTATTACTATGCTACATTCTTCTTGACTTGGATTCCCAAGTATGAGAAGAAGGATCTTCTTGTAACACCTAGCTCATTCCTCTTCATGGGAGCATGCCAAACATATATGGAGGGTTCATTCATGGATCCATACATCATTTTACTCCCAGCATATGGTAAGAATTCTGTTTTTACATTGGTTGATTTGTATACTCTTACCATTATCTTGCAGTGCATGGCTCTATAAGAGGGCAAGCTGACCAGATTGCTCCCTGGGAAAAGTTGGGCCAAATTATATGATGGAGGCAGCCATATTTCACATGGCCTATGGTAGATGTTTTTCCATTGCATACATGATTAGCTAATTTACATTATCAGCCATGAGTCACGGATCATTTTTCCATGTAAATTTCTGAAGCAGCAACTTGGAAAACTGCGTTGCCACTATTGGGGAAACTGTTGGTACTTCCTTGCATCACATGAAACCTTCAGAATTTTCCTCATTTTGTTGCTGATCATGACTCCCCTTGCTGATGTGGATCTTATTTACATTGGGTGCATTATTATAAGGATGATACATGAGTGGGGAGTGTCCTTAAAGGGGAAGTACTCCCACACTTTCTGCATTGCATGTTCTAAAGGGAACATGAGAACAACTATGGCCACTACAGCTAAGAATTTGTCTCCTTTTGATGTGGGCCATAAGTATGATGATCATTCATTGTATAATCATGGGAAAGTGACCAAATATGACTTGTATGTTCAGCTGATCCATTCAGCCATTTACTTTCTACTAGTGGATGTGAGAATTCTCACCACTAGTCATTTAGCAACATACTACTTGCCAAGCCATTTTCTAAAGGAGAAATGCATGAGATTATGCTGTGTCCTTTTGAGACCTTTTTTGTATCATACATCAGCATTTAAAGCCTACATCAAAGATCTCATTCGGACATTCTATGATGATCATGTCCTCTTCATCATGGAAGAAATGTTTTGGGGCAGCTTGTTCTTCACTGTTGGAGGAGAAATCTTTGGTGGATTGCTCTATATTTTGACACCTGAGGGAAATAAATTTGTATCCCATGAACAACACATACTCTGCACTATTCATAAGTGGAGAGGAGGAAAAAATGGGATAGGCTTCCTTACCTATCATGTTCAGTTATTCAGCCCACCTACACTTCTCGAGCCAAAGGTGGAGGAAACTTTTCATGAGTTACCATGCAGGAGGGTGGCTCATTCCATATGGATGATAGCTTGGGGTGGAGGTTTCACATTGGGGGAGAGGAATTCCCATGCATATTTCACTCCATGCCTTGATAAGACCTCTAGACCACACATGGTTGTCTCCTTGAGCACTTTCCTTCTCATGATCATAGTCATTTGGGGAGTTTCACCAAGTGCAAATCTATATGCTTGGGAGAGGCACTATGGAGTTTCATGGATGAGATGGCATCATATTCTTTGGAAGATTCCATCATATGCTGATGCTACTGGAGGAGGTAAGGAGATTCACTCAGTTCTATCCTTGCAGTTGCTTGAGGACAAGCAACATTTGGGAGGGGAGGACTGTAATGTTCCAAAATTTTCTTGAATAAATTGGAACATTTATTTTTGCTCATTTTATGTTGTACGTGAATAAAAAGGAAGAGGAGGCCTATTAAAATGAATAAAATCCTTCCTAATGTAAAAAGGGAACTTTTGAGCAGCTTATTTTACACCTCCTAGTGTGAAAGGTTCCAAGTGTATGAGGACAAGGTTAGGTTGACAACCAGCGCAGCCTAAGGAGAAGTAGCTTGCCTAAGAAGCTAGCGCAGTTTTGGAGGGAAGAGATTCAAATGAAGATGGAAACCCTAAGAGGTGGGACCCAAGGTGAAGGAGCTCACAACTTCATAAGGAGGAGAAGGGCAGCATTGTGGGGTTAGCTTGTGTATTTCGATTTCATGTCTGCTTGGACATTTTCTGCAAACTCCTGCTGCTCAGCAGAGTTTGGAGGAATTCTTGTTTAGGAATTCCTTCTCCTTCATTGAGTGATCTCTTCAAGGGGTTGTGCTTCATTTCTCCCACATATAGATTGTAGGCCAAGAATTTCTCACAGTTATAGCATTATTTCTGTAGCAGAGAACGCTGTGTTGCTAGGTAGTGCAGTGGGAGGGTTGTTTCATCTACTCTTGTGCATTTCTATGCAGTGGAGGGAGTTTCTATTGCATTGAGGGAGTTGTATAGGAGATTTCAGAGCTGATTTCCAATCTTGGCATGTGTCAAACTCATGTTCCATCCATTACAACACAGTTCACTGGGTAAACTGCGTTATTCTTATGGGAGCAGCAGCTATGGGGTTTGATCCCTTGCTTGAGGGCTTATTCTTTGGAGAAAGGGCCAACCCTTCTCCCGAAAATATCTATATTCCATTCATATTCTGTATTTCCATATTCTTAGTCATATTTATGTTCAGTGTTGCAGTGACTGTGTTTTCCAGCTACATATATTTTCAGATCTGTACTTGCACACTTGTATTTCCATGAAACCCCTCGTGGGTGAACTTTATTGTGTATAAAGAGGAAAGGAATTCTCACTTTTCTCACCATTGGATTCTTGTTCATTTAAGATATGATATGTCACTTATTTAATGTATAAACCCTAGTAGGAATAACGCTATCCTTGTTTCAGTCTTTTCTGCATAAGTTAGACTATGGGGTTTTGAGCTAGATTGAGGCATATTGTTTTGGGAGATCTGTTTATATGAGCTAAATTCATTTGTTTTACCTATTATTCTGTAAGTGAGTCATATATTGAGTCATATAAGGGACTTCAGCCCCATTTCTCACTTATAAAACGTTATTTTATGGAGACATCTATTTTGTGCTTACATGTTGCTGCCATTTTCAGCTAGTCCACTGTGGGAGATTTGAATAACCTTCTTAAGGTTATTTCTTTGAGCTTACATTATGCAAGGAGGTCAGAATATATATTTTATAAGGCATTCCAGTAGTGGGTGGCCTTATTTTCACATCTGCTTCCTTATACAACGTCCCTATGGAGCTTGCTGCAGCAATTCCTGAATAGGAATAATTACATATTTGTAGACAAAGAATGAAAAAGGCCAGGTAGCCTTTGGTTCTCTCCCTTATTTGGAAGGATACATAGCTAGTAAATGCCTCAGCATTCCATCTCTAGCACAGACTTGTGATTTTTCTGAAAACGGGACATTACATCTTTCCGAAGACTCTGATATTTGATGTAATGCTCTTTGTTGGAAGTTTATATATATATTGGTTGTTGTTGTTTCTGATGTGATTTATCTCTTCTTTGCGTAATGGGTCATAAGAGTATTTTATGCATGGTTACAGTGTAATTTCATTAGGTAATAGATTTTAAAATGGATAATGAACCATGGTTCTAGTTCTCTTATCCCAGTAAGGTCACGTCACACCTCATGTGAGATTCCTGGTTCTCCATTGAGAAAGGTGAAATTTTCGATGTTGTCCTAGGCTACAGGGGGACCTTATTGGCCTCTAAGTCTGAACCTAGGTCTTTCCCATAAGTCATTATTTCACCAACAAATGGGTATGTTCTCAGGACCTGAAAATTTACCAAAGATTTAGATCATTGTATCAAGGATTTACAAGAGGTAAATTCAAACTTGGTGGGATAATCAAGTAGATCAGTTTATATCACAACATGTTGAGCTCCAACATTAGAAGGAATGAAAGGTAAGGTTTCAAATATTATTCTCTGAATCAACAAGTGATTTGTATGAGATATTTTGGGGAAAGTTTCTTGAGGATATCTACAATTGGCTGCGAAGGTTTCAAGTAAAACCAAAAGTTGGGGAATCAAGTAGATCTCATCATGACTAGACACGTGTAGATCTAACAACCTTGCATAGGTTAGATACGGATCTAACGTGAGCAATAAAATTTTGGGTATAGGTGATAGTGGAGGGGTACATTGTAGAGTTTGGAACTGAAAGTCATCAATACTTTTATAAATCGAAAGCTATATTCAAGTCTGGGTTGCGAGGAAAGTTGTTGAAAGAAATCCCCTTATGGATTAAGGCTCTTATGGTGGAAGAGGGACTGCTAGATTTAAATCCTACCATGGAAGCCTAAAAAACTGGTACTGGGGGAAGGGCCTAAGGGAGAAATGCTACGAAAAGGGGAAGAGGGAAATTGATGAGATGTATGCTGGAAGTTCTAATAAGTTGAAATATTTAATATCATTTCGGAGGGCACAAATCATCGAGAAGTGGTAGGAGAGGGAAATACAGAAGCTTGAAAAGAAGAATGAGAATTCATACCAACAAGGAGAGGCATCATAAATGTTATTGGAGTGAGGAGTTGTGAGAGGACCCACATAAATAGAGGGGTCCACCAGAGGGGTTCGACAGTTTCATAGGAGCCCATCCAGATCGGAGAAAGGAAATATTTCCAATGCAGAAGAGGACACAAACCCTGAGAATGATTCAGATGGTGAACTACATGTTGCGATGGAACGAATATTTCAAGAAAGATAGGCAATGTCCATGAAAGGTAATCCTATTCCCCAAATTCCAAGTGAAATTTTTCCTAACCTTCCCCTAGTACTCTATCACCCCTCGAATAAATTTTTGATAAAGTGCAAGTAAATAGTAGCAGTATTATTAGCAAAATAATTTCTCAACCAGGAACTAAAGGATTTGTATTGCTTCCAGATACACACACAGAAATGGCAGGTTCGTTCGTTAGATATCCCGAGTCTTCAGGAAAAGGGAACGACGATGTTGAGCAGTACTGGTACTTGTGTGAGGAAATATTTAGGGCTAGACAAAAACCTGATGCTATTAATTTAATTGAGTTCGAGTCTATGCTCCAAGAGACATAACTACAGTGGTTTATCAAATGGTCATAAGTACATCCAAATCCAACCGTATATGATGTAAAAAGGGAGTTTGTGCAAGAATTTAAATTACCACATACCAACTAGGAAGGGTTATCTGAACTCTGGGAAATCAAGAAGCAATAAGGAGAGACTGTTTGGGAGCTAACGAGAAGATTAAAATATGCTATTTCTAAACTGAGTTATCCCATAGACCCAAATCATCAGTGTGATTGGTTTATCAAGGATCTTATACCTCTCACTGGAACATCGTTGATGCAGCAGAAGATTGACACTCTCAAAGACATGCTAAGACATGTAATGCGAATTGAAGCGATGACAAGATATCTGAAATAATTTAGAGGAGGTGTGACCACCCAGGATCCCTCTTTACTGGGGCTACAACATAAAATTACAATTTTAACAGAGAAAATTAAGTACATACAACTGGCTCGCCCAATGTGACCGAATGTGTGGTGCACACATTGTTTACAAGAGGGACATTTAGTCTCAGAATGTCCTAGGTTGTGGCGAACAACAATTGGGTCATCATCAGCAGGACCTCAAATACTGCCACCACTTGGAGGGGTTGTGAAAGTAAATACACAAGGTTTGTACCCTGGTCAAATGCACTTCCATGATTCCTGAACCAGCAGAATACAACTTCAAATGAATACTGCGATATTTGTAAGGGAGTTGACCATCCACCTAGCATATGCCCCATTCTACAAAAGTACTCTAATGTCCCAAACAACATTTACTGTGATTTTCATGCGTGAAATACACACCACACAGACTAGAGTAGAGCATTGGATGCACTGGATGATAGACAGGAAATAACATATTCCAAAGTAAATGAGGCTCCTCGCGGACGAGGAGTGCTAGGAATAATAGGGAGAACAATGAGTGGAAGAGAACCATTAAGCTGTCATAATTGTGATCAGGAGGGACATGTCGGAGGGACATGTCGTGAGGGAATTCCCGCTACCCAGAAGGCAATGGTGCTCTCAGTGCAGAGTGAACACACATGCTACGGAATATTTCCTTGAGTTAACAATAATATGGGAAGAGAGGAGCAGACAGAGAAGTGCTAACTTGATTAATGTAAAACTAATAATTTCTGAGACGCAGTTGTTATCAAGTGTAGCCATAATAACAAGAGGAGGAAATAAGGCAGGAGGAGACACAGGAGAGATAGAGCCACTGAAGTTGATAAATCCTACATCACCAAAGAAATCCTATCACCCTGAGAAACAAAAGCAGTATTTCAAGGAAGAGGTGGAGACCTTCTCGAAACTAAGCTCACAAAAAGACCTCCAGTAGATACAACCAACAAAGGAATAAGAAAATAACACAACACCAAGTTAGCATATAGAAGGATGGTTCAGGTTATTCCTGAATATTATAAATGATGAACATATGATGGATATGTTAAAACATAATTTGAATAAAATTGTTGAGTGGATTGGAGCAAGTCAACCCAATCACTACCAATATCCATGAAAGGCATGTATGAAGGGTCAAAATAAATAAAAGACACACAAGAAAGGAATTCAAAATCAATGCAGAATAAGAGACAGACAGGAAAGGAATTCAAAATCGATGTGCAAGTCGCAGGTTTTCAAATAAGGGATACAATGTTGGACTTAGCTTCAGATGTCAATATACTCCCGAGGAAGACTTGAAAGGCACTCGGAAAGCCCAAGTTAGAATTTTCTCCCATAAAATTGCGTATGGAAAACCAATATTGTATTATACCGGTTGGGAGACTAGAAGATGTTGAGGTCGATGTTGCGGGGGTAGAAACCTATGCTAATTTTGAGGTGATAGATATAATGGGTGATAAATACCCATATACAACACTTTTATGGATAGACTGGGAATTAGAGAATTATGAAGTCATTGATTTAAAGGAGGAGTTGATTATCTTTGAAGATAGAGTGGTGAGGGTGATTCAACCATTAGATCTGTACCAAGGTCCTAGGTTCAAAAAAGCAGTTGACACCAAAGAATATCCTGGACTCTTGCAACAATTACACTAGATGACGCCGAGAAAAAGGGAGGAATAAATTATTCTGACAATAGAAGGGTCAGTAATCTGGCAGAGTTTCCAAATCTCTGAGGTGGGGTCTGAGGTTGAATTGGATGACTGGAAACAGGGATGATACGAAATCAATACCAGAAGGTGTGTTTCCATTCGAGGAGTCAACTGGATCAGGACAGAAGTAAGAGGTTACCCCAGTCTTACTCATATGGAAGTTGTTAACACATTTATCAATAATGTAGATGATACTGTCCCTGAGGAACATATAATTCCCTTAATGAATGTGGCATTGTAAGCAACCTCTGCGAGGTGGTGGGGAAACCATCGTAACCACCTTCAGAGATGGGAAGATGTGGTGAAGGATTTAAGGACCCAGTTCCGAGTGTCTGTAGGACCGAAACTAGATGAGAGGTACAGGGGAACTTCAAAACCCTGAGCCCACATAAAAGACTATGAGGATTGGTGGAACTAGAAGGGTATCCCAAGAAATTGTGGGTTCATAACTTTTTTCACTCCTTGGGCACAATCCTGCAAGAATAGTACTTCACTGAAGAGAAAAGGAGATAGAAAAGTAATTGGGAACTATTTATTGGGCCAGAATTGTGAATTACAGATAAATCATGCTTCCCTAGACAGGTGCTAGTCTAGAACAACAAGTGAAAGACTATATGACTATTTATCCTAAATAAGAACAAATACACAGAGAGGATTAAAAGGTTACTTGTGATCCAAGCGCTTCTAAATGGCTCCTTTTGTCGCTTCTGTTGCAGCTTCAAATTCAAGCGGTTTGTGCGGAATGCTTCCTAAAAGAAAGAACACTGAAACAGTAGAAGATGCAATAATATAGATATATATTCAAGTTAGTTTTATAAATTAGTAAAGTATAAACCATATACATCAACTAAGATCTTGCAATATGGAAAATTAAAGCCAATACAGATCCATATAGGGAAAAAAAGCAATATTCTTTATTGATGATAGAAGGAGAGGTTACAACCAAGTGACTAATTTGAAGTGACCCTTCCGGCAATGTCCCCAAGCCTCATCACAGTATAAATATCTCCAGCAGCAGCTACATAAATCTAGATCTCAATTGAAAATCCTCCAACGTTTCTCTACTCAAATTATTCCTTCTCAAGCACTCAGATCTGTGCTCAATTTATAGATGAAATGTAGGTTGTTTTGAAATCAATGACTTTCCAATAATAAGCAAGACAGGTTTCCAATCATGTAGATGTCAAATGGACACTTGGATCCGAAGCTTGACAAATGTGAACTCTTCTAGAAGGCACTGGCCAAGTGGAGATTCCAGAACAATGAGAATTTCACTCCCAATGTGACCAACGCACCTGTGAGTGTCGGGAAGTGCTTTTCATAGCAGCCTTACATGAGGATACCTGCATATGAAACGCACTCAGGCCCTTTAGATCCTGCGTTGGTGAGCTCTCATATGCTCTATATTAAGCTTCAATTCTTGGAAACCTTTTCTTGATGAAAGTCTTGCTTGATTTGTCTTGTTTCTTGTCTTAGGGCATATAGCAACTGAAATGATAGGGAATGATAGACCCTTGATCATTGGTCCTAGAGATGATGTCAGTTAACCAGGTCATTGGGAATGGTGCCCAAATTGACCTATAACAATTGCCCCCTAAAGCATGAGATCCAAATAATAAGAACATTTGATTGAGATGCTTTACACTGTGATCGGCTGGAGATGAAGTAGAGTGGTAACCTGCATCAGTCTTACAATACATTACATCGTGATATATCCTCTTTGATCATAATTGCTGAGGGTAGGAATTCCCATATTTAGCACATAAAACAATCTAATAACATGTACATAATTCAGAAAGTCGTCTTCATTGGAATGTTGCCTAGATGGAGACATGCCTTCAGATATAGACCCATGTTTGGATGAAAATCTGTATGTAAGGTCACTATATAGATGATGTGTACAACAATCCTGAAATCGTAGCCCAGATGCCTGAAACTAGATCTGGGGTCTTCTTATCTCGATCACTCGATCATTCGGGTATAAGTCTAGCCATGCGAATATATGATTTGTAGTTGAACATGGAAAGACATCATTTGATTACCAGCCAATGATGTGAGCTGTTAACAAATGTGAGAGAACCACCATTAATTTCAATATCCCTCAAGGTATTGTAGTACATTTCGTAAGGTGTGAATAGATGATTTGATATCAAATGCCAAACAAAATCTTTCGGTCAAAGGTCCAGAAGTGAGGATCTTGTCGTTGTTGTAACAAGCCTCAAGGTACTGGAATTTGATGTTTCTAAGTGAACTTCCTGAATATTGATTTGTCGTCGACAGGAAGTCACCTTATTGCAAAATAGGAGTTACTGATTTCGGAGACAAGGGTATGACTTGATATAGAAATTTTCAGGGATGATGGTCATGAGAATGAAGATTTATGAGTATTGCAGAAGGATGAGTTTTTAATCACTAGATGAATTCTCTTGAACATATTGGCGACACTGTGATGAGTTGGAAGCATTGACCCAAAACCGAATTGAAGGTATGATGAACTATAGGTGTGAATGAACCATCAAGATGGTTACCCAACCCAAACATTCATGGACATGGAGTGAAAGAAGTGTCATGTTCAAGACTAACTTGCTACCATAAAGAAATTCTTACTCATTTTTCCCAAATATTCCCTGGTCATTTGTTGACCAGTACCTCTTTATTTTTTAACAAGCTTGAGGAGGATAACATTTTCTTGATCTATAATTCAACCCTTCGGGAGAATAAAGTATCGCTATTTAATAATTTAATGAGTCTAGCAATGAATGAAACTCGATTCTCGCCATGATCAACAAGCCTGTCGCTATTTTATGTTTTAACGAGCTTAATGACAGTGATAGCTCGGTCCTTTTTCATATTTAGAGAGTCTGAAAAAGAGGACGAAAGAGAACTCCAAAAGTACTTTTTCGTAAAGTTGTCACTCATACTCGAAAAAGTGTAAAATAATATCTGAGAGAACCTCTTTGGCCATGTTTAACCAAGGTATTCCTTTTTCATAAATATTCCATCTCAATCCAAAAAAGGGTTAAACTTATACTGAGTAGATATCAATTGATTTACTTTAACAAGCTCGAAAAGACAAGTGCTTGGCAATCTTTCCACATTATCAGAGTTTGAAAAGAGCTGAAAGAAGACTCTAGGGGTTCCTTTTTCGCTATTGTTGAAGCTCGAAAAAGAGATAAAAGTGCACTTCAAATCCTTTTTCATTTTTAACAAAGCTCGAAAAATAAGGAGAAAAAGTATGCTTTGTGGTCAAGTCATTCTTTGAATAGATCTGCACGAATAATCTGTTCATCAGTTGTATTTCCTGTTCAGAGCAACATCAAATGGATTAAAAATACCTGTTTCATGATAAAAACATAATAAAACCATATTCATAGCAATAAATTTAACTTGCAAACAATTAAATGACTATAAAAAGTAGTTTCACTATTCATTTTTACTATTCCATAGTTACCATTTGCATTATGGAGCTCTGAACCTGATTTCTCCCCCGAACTTCAGTCGTTAATTGCGGTCGTTTTTGTGGATGTTTTTCGTCGCCGTTTGATCTAGGTTAGTACCATGAACCTCCTCTTTCCCTTGGTATTCATTTCATCTCCAATTTCTGCAAATTTTTAGGGTTTAATGCCCCTAGGGTAAATTTTTTCCAAAATGAGGGCAACATACCCCTGAATGTCGAAACTTGCATTGCATATCAGGTATAGTGAAGGGTACTTGCATGTGCAATGCAGTGTCTCAAGCTAGGGAGTGCGTTGGGCGCCATTTAAGTTTTTCATTTTCATGTTGTGCCCAAAATTTGCCTAGTTTTTTGCAATGAATGGAATCTAATGGATCTTATGGTTGTATTTCAGGTTTCCATCGGATTATAATGACGATTAAATGGAGGGAAAGAGAACATGAAGAAAAATATATGATTGCCTTGAATGATCCGGGTACTATAAGAGACCTAAGAGATTGTGGACTATTTAAGTACTTCAAATTTTCGGGAATGAGGAAACAAATAGAACTCTTAGAGTTCTTAGTTCAAGCATGGGATCTGAAGATAGAGGAATTTCACATTAAGAACAAAGTGGTTCCCATAACAGTTGAGGATGTGTATTTTCTCACAGGTTTGTTGAAGAGAGGCTTGCCCATTTCACTCTCAGGGTCTACCATTGGAGGAGAGGCAGTGAGGGATTATATTTAGTAGTAATTCTATCTAGGGGCAGAACCTAGCAAAGATGGAAAAATAAACATCCAAGATGTTAGGGATTTTCCTTTGAGAACTATCCTTTTCACAATCACTAAACTTGCTGGCACCGTTACACTACATGTAGCTAATAGATCGTATATGCAGTATGTGCTAGAGTGCTTAGAGCCAACAGTCTTCAACTGGTCTGAAGCTGTTCTATCTCAGATAAAGGAACAACTGAACAAGGCAAAGGGATGAAGGAAGAAAAATTTCAACTATGGTTCAATCCTTATCTCCTTCGCTTTAGAAGGGATTCCACTGATGCAGCCACAACATGTGACACTGGATATAACTAGTCTTAGAGATCCTCGAATGTAGAGATGGGTAGAACTCAGGGGTCAGCATGCAGGCCAATCGACCGTTGTATTCTCTACTACATTCTTTGCCCAGTTACTGATGACATATTGTCGTTATCGATGTGTACGCATATACAGGCATTGACTTTCGAGGAGATCCAGATTTAGTATTACCAGAAGGTGCTCAGTGGGGTGCAATGGGTGAGAATTTTTTGACCATGCTTTTTTATTTTCCTAAGGTTTATACAATTTTTTTGTATTTTTATGTTTTCCCAAGACTAAAATAAATGTTTGATGTAATGCATATATTGCTCATGTTCAACCAGTAGAGGAACCAGAGCACGAAGCAGATGCGCTAGCAGAGAGAGCTGTCGGGAGAGCAGTCCTTCAGGACCTTGATATGGCTGAGACTATAGCTGAACTTCAACAACATATAGAGGGGTTGACCTTCGGAATTCTATATTGCCGGATTGAAGACCTTCCCATGCGACTACAACAACACACTATTGGGGTTCCTAACTGTTGGATGCAATTACTCTATAGGATTGCTAGATCTATAGCATGTTACCATGAGCACCACTATTTTACTTATGACAATTTGCATACATTTTCAGGTCAGATGACCAATGTGTCTAGGGCATAAATTTTGTAAAAACCTATAATTATCTATCTATATGATTTGAGATTTTTTCCTATGTTTATTGTGTAATCCTATTAAATGATGTGAATGTTTTCTTTACCTATGTTGCAAATGTCTGTCTAAAACTTGATTAGCTAATGAATCTGTCAATGTGTTTAAATCTCTGGAAATGTGTTGATATTGAATAAAATCGTAATGTCTTTCCAAAAGTCGAACTCTTAGGAACAATCTAAGAAGTGTTGGATTTCTAACAATATAAACACTAGTAAATTGTACTACCACAAGTTGTGAGTCTAACCTTATGATTATGTGGTTAATACCAAATGAAATGACATTAGAGATAAGTTTGATCAATGCTCTATACTCAGTGATATTGTTCGTCGATCTACGAATACAAATCCAATGAAAAATCATTAACTCACCGTTTAGAGCAAAAATGGCCCACGCTGCAGAGGATAGATTCTACATACTAAGACTAGCACCATCATCATATTCAAAAAATGGTTCCGAATATTCAGACATCTGTGATGAAAATTAAAGTGGATTACTAACGTCAAGAAAACTCTAAAAACAAATTAAGATAGTGAATGCAAATCAACAACATATAAACAATATAATACAAAAAATTACTACGCTCATGATTAAGCATAGTAACATTTAGGATACATCCCATTTCTGGGTTGTGCCAATGGAATCTCATCGTGATCAACTAACTCATAGGAACCCTTACCAAGAACTCTTTTGACAATATAGGGGCCATGCCATAATGGCTCAAATTTCGCTGTACCTATTACATCAGCTTCTTGATCATAAAGAAGGACCAAGTCACTATCTGAGTAGATGCGAGGCTAGACATTTTTGTCGTATTGGGCCTTTATACGTTTCTTATGCACTTCGTTGGCCAATTGGGCTTCACGACATGTTTCATCAAAATGGATGAGGTTAAGGAGATGCGCTTCTTCTTCTGAGGTGTCAGGTAACAAGTCTATCGTGAGTTTTAATGATGATATTTCACATTGGATTGGTAAGATAGCTTCCATACCATACACCAATTGAAAAGAGTAAATCCAGTTGCATTTCGCACTGAGGTTCGATACGCCCACAAAGCGGAGTACAGGATCAAATGCCAGTTCCTTTTACGGACTCTTATCATTCGTTCAAGAATTCATTTAATAATTTTGTTAATAGCCTCAACTTGTCCATTTGATTGTGGATAATAAGGAGTAGAATTATCTTGTGACAATCCTAACTTGGCAGTCAATTCAGACATCATATGGTTGCGAAAATACTTCCCATGATCCGTAACTATAGCCTGTGGGACCCCAAACCATGCAATAACATGATTGAAGAAAAAAATGTAGATGTCTATCCTATGTTGTTGAATGTAGGCATTTCTTCGGCCCATTTGGTAAAATAGTCGACTGCAACAATAATATTAACATACCCCCCGGACGAAGGAGGGTTACAGGTCATGAAGTCAATACCCCATTTCATAAATGGTCTCACAGAGACAACGGGATGCATTTGCGCTGGCGGTTTGCATATCTTACGATTAAAAATCTGGCATGCATGACAACTTCTAACTACGAGGATACAATCTCGAAAAATAGTAGGCCAAAAGTAACCAGCGCGGAGAATCTTCTGCGCTGTATCATATCTAGATAAATGTCCACCACAAGCCCCAGCATGAAAGTCATTTAATACTTTTTCGGCCTCCTCATGAGTGAGGCACCTCCTTAAAATGGTGTTGACACCATGATGATAAAGTGTATCGCCGAGGATCAGATAATATTTGGCTTGGTATCGAATACATTGTTGTTCCGAGCGAGAGGTATTAGGTCGAAAAGTTTGAGTTTGGAGATAAATGATGAAATCCCCATACCAAGGATCAGATGATCCAATCAGAAATAGAGACTCATCTGGAATAGATGGTTCTGATGTAGTTGTAGTACTATTAGAGGGAAGGTCACAAAGAAGCTCAACCAAAACTAAAGACTTCTTTGACTTGGATTTGATGAATTCCTAATCAAATTCTTGCAAAATGACAATCCATTTTGAATATTTGCCGTGCGGAAATTGACATTATAAGAATAAGTCATGGGGTTGCAATCCAAAACTATTGTTGTTTTTCAAAGTAGGATATAATCATGAAATCTTTGGACAACTTGAATAGCTGCCAAGGCAATATTTTCTACGTACGATTACTTAACTTCTGTATCATTGAGATTATGACTCAAATAATAGATCAGATGTTTAATTCGATCTTCTACTTGGACCAAACCATAGCAATGGTCGTTTCAGCCGCGACGATATATAGGAAATAATCATTTTGATAATTAGGAGGATACATTAATAACGCTCGGACAAGATGATCCTTGACAGCATCAAAAGAAGCTTGCACAACCTGGTCCCAATGGAAGGGAACCCCCTTTTTCAATAGTCGAGTAAATCCTTTAGCCATTTCGGCATAGTTTGGAATGAACCTTCTTAGGAAGTTAGCCTTTCCTTGAAGTTTCTGTATCTAAAGTAGATTTGATGGTGCAAGAAAATAAAGAATGGCCTGAGGCTTCAATGGGTCTATTCGAATTCCTTCATTTGAGACTAAGAATCCAAGCAATTTACTAGAACCAACGCAAAACACACATTTATATGGATTGAGGCATATCTTGTAGTGTTGGCAGTGTAATAAAATGGCTCTCAAATGCATCGGCTGATCAATCTGATTTCGTAATGCCCTGGTAAATCGTCTAGATATGGTCGAAAAATGTGCTTGATGTCATTGAAAGCATAATCCATTGGTCTCTAAAAAGTTTCCCTAGCATTCTTTAAACCAAACAAAAGTTTCCTATAAGCGAATGTGCCCCAGGGATAGATGAATGCTATCTTATGTTGGTCATCTGGGTGGATATTGATTTGATTGTAGCCAGAAAATCCATCCATGAACGAAAAGTTTTCGCATCCATCACAATCGTTAATAATCTAGTCGATAAAGGGAGTAAGACCGTTGTCTTTTGGACAAGCCTAATTGAAATCCCGATAATCGATGCACACTGTAATGGTTACTTATTTTTTCAAAACAAGAACGATATTGGAAACCTACTCAGTTAGTGGAATAGGGTAAATGAAACCAACACACAAAATTTTTTCAACTTCTGTTTTGATGGCAGCGACTTTATTTAGATGAACAGGACGAAGTCGTTGATGCACTAGTTTCACATCAGGATACATATTAACAGTGTGTTCAACTATACTAGTATCTATGCCTGGAATTTCCTTGTAAGACCAAGCGAATACGTCATGAAATTCATGAAATAGAGAGCGATATGATTCAAGTTCTGATGGAGAACAAGATACACCAACATGAATATTTTCTACAACACCAAGATTGGTCGAAATATCGATAGAAATGGTTTCTTCAATATGTGATAAATTTTTCTTAGAATTGATTGCATTAATTGGAAAATAATTCGAAAAGAAATTTTTGATGGATGGGTGATATAGTTCACTAAGATGGTTTTCTTCATAATATGGAATATGGGAACGATGATTATAATCTTCCCATGGTTCTCCTTATGACATCATAGCTTCCAAAATATTTTCATCTGTCAAAAACAATGAGGAAAATGGATCAGAGGGAGTACCAAAATCTAAGGAACAATCAACCCAAACACTTGGCGACGCTGATTTCGGATTTTCCACCCAAGCCAAATAGATTGATTTCTATGCCAGCTCAATAGGGCTAGGCGGTAAAATTTCATCCAACATAGAAATATCATAATCACCCGTACTCTTCCTTAAGAAATATAGAGTGGAAGAGATCATGTAGCAGGTCTCTATACTTATAATTTCTGTCGACGTCGCAGGCGGCGGTAATGCAAAGGTTCCCATGAGAGTGGAATCCTTTAAGAGTCTGTTAGGTCCCTATATTACTAGTATAGTCCCTTATTGTTGTTAGTGTAACCCCCTTATTGTTATTATTGTACCCTTGTAACCCCCATTTTGTTATTATTGTGTCCTTAAATTATTATTGTTAGGTTGGCTAGGATTACATTGTGGCCCACTAGGATTACATTATGGCCCCATGGACTCCTATATATAGAAAGGAGGTTTTGTAAATTGTATCATCCAAAAATTCTTCATTTATGTAATGTATTGGAGGTTTCCCCCTCGAAGTGGCTCATTTCTAAGGCGTTGATATCTCTTTTCTTCTATTTTTGGAGCTGGTTACACAACATTTGGTATCGGAGCTTTGGATTCTAGGGTTTCGCTGCTCCAAACAGGTCATCATGGCATTTTAGCTATAAATTTTTTTCTATGAAGTTTCAGATGCTGAAATTTTTAGGGTGCAAAGCCAAAATCTGGAGGAAGATTTCCTAAAAATTTCAGAGCTTGGTTCGCAATATTTTTGGAGATATGATCTGTGGAATGTAGTGCTTTTTCAGGCTCCTGAATTTCATCTCAAAGGGGTGATCGTGGGAGAAGTTCAATAACTCTCTCTCTGGGCATTGGATTGGAGTGACGTAAAAAGCGGTCATAAGCACACGGACTTCAGTTTCTTTGCTATCAATTTCAGAGACAAAGGAAGAAACAATGACACGTGGCAAGTCGTACAAGTTCGCTCTACTGAACTAGTCCATAATTAGGTCATTGTGGGAGATTGGACACAACTTTGTCTTGGAGAATCCAAATCGGAGTCGGAAAGTAAGGACACAGCCAAATTTGAAAGATAATTAGAGGAGGAGCTACGCTCGGTACAAAATTCGGATATTGAAGTCTTTGCCAATCGTAGAGATAATCCAATTTCAATGTCGGAGCTCCCTCGAAAGAAAGAAAAAGGTGTGTATTTTTTCCGAATTGCATAAGTCTTGTTTGAAGAATCAATTTGGGAAGTGATTCCAAGGGCATATTGTAGAATAGATATAGGTATTGGGTTCTAAAATATGCCTTTGTAAAATAATTTAATTCAACACCCCATTAAGCCTTTCGAAGGGTCTACTATGACTCATGACGATGAAGAATTGCAACATGATCCATGAAATTACAAGAGTAAGTGCAACAAATTTCCACTCTCACAAAGAGCAACAAAAAATGAAATGGAAGTTTTGAAGAAAGGCGTGGAAGCGAAGATGGAGTTTTAAGAAAGGCATGGAAGCTAAGATGGAGGGCGTGGAAACTAAGATGGATGGTTTGAAGAAAGGCATGGAAGCTAAGATGGATGACATGGAAGCTAAGATTGATGAAAAAATGAAAGACAACATGGAAAACATGAAGAAAGATCTAAAAGTAGACATCGAAGGTTTGGGAAAGTTGATACAAGAAATGTTTCCTAATGGTGAAAATATAGTAGAGGAAAATCATGATGAGAACAAAATAAAAGTTAATCGTGATTTCATAAACTCTACTGTTGGAGGGAAGAACCACCATATTCCAAAAATGGATATGAGGAAGTTTGATGGAAAGGATCCTGTAACATGGATACTACGGATGGAGCAATATTTTGATCTCCATAATGTGAAAAACACACAAAAGGTACGCATTGCAACTTTACATTTAGAACAAAATACATTTGTATGGTATCGATGGCTTTGCTCCCGTAAAAAAATTGTCACTTGGTCAATTTTTACGGAGGAAATGTTAGCACATTATGAGGATACAAAGAGCAACACCTTCTTTAGCCAATTGATAAATCTCAAACAAAAGGGTTTAGTGGGGCAGCACATTGAGGACTTCCAAAAATTGAATATAAAGGTAACTGATATTCCAGAGGAACACAGGATTGATCTCTTCATAGGCACTTTAAAGGATAACATCCAACATGAAGTTCGCGTTCTGGAACCTGATTCATTGGAGAAGGCATTCGGGTTGGCAAGAAAAGTTGAATGTAAAGTTATGGCGACAAGGAAGCCTACCACTCAATTCTATAAAGAAGGAAGTGTTGCTACATCTAGATTTCCACAACCTACAAGGTTGACACCACAACAATTGGAAGAAAAAAGAGCAAAAGGGCTTTGCTACAGTTGTGATAGCAAATACACTAAAGGTCATAAGTGTCCTGAGAAGAAATTATTTTACATAGATTGTGAAGAGGAAGAAGAAAATGAACAAGAAGAGGATATACACCAGGAACCAGCCCCAGAAGAGGAAGAAATGAATCCAACCATATCGTGTAATGCACTGGCAGGAATTACCACTCCTCAAACTCTCAAGATAAAAGGACAAATCAAGAAGAGAAAGGTAATAGTGTTGATTAATTCAGGTAGCACCCATAATTTTATTCATTGTAAGGTAGCCAAGGAATTAAATTGTTTCCTATACCCAGCACCAGAATGTCAAGTGATGGTTGCAAATGGAGGAACTATAAATTGCTCTCGAAAATGCAATAACATCAAGCTAACCATGGGGGAATATGTGTTGACTAGTCCAATGCTTTCCATTCCTATGGGAGGTGCTGATGTTGTACTAGGAGTACAATGGTTACAATCTTTGGGGACGGTAGCTTTTAATTTTCAAGAACTTTTCTTGAAATTCTTTTCAGAAGGAAAGAAAGTCGAATTACGGGGTATTGAAGGGAAGCCAGGAAGGATAATAAGCTCTAATGGCATGACAAAGCTTCTAAAGAAAGAACAACGAGGCGTAATTGCACAATTATGCTCACTAGAAGTTCCAACATCAAAATCATCTATTTCTACAGATCTCCAACAAGTCTTGGACAACCATTCCAAGGTGTTTGAAACTCCCAAAGGACTCCCACCTATTCGTGATCATGATCATGCTATTCATTTGATTCCAGGAAGTGTTCCTCCAAACATCAGGCCTTATAGATATCCTTGCTTCCAAAAGAGAGAAATTGAACGTATGATTGCAGAAATGTTAGAGGCGGGTATAATTCAACCTAGTCAAAGTTCTTTCTCTGCTCCTGTAGTATTGGTACACAAGAAGGGTGGATCATGGCGAATGTGTCGGGATTATAGGGAGCTCAATAAGCTCACCATTAAAGACAAATTTCCCATTCCTGTGATTGATGAATTATTGGATGAATTACATGGAGCAATTTATTTTACCAAGTTGGATCTTTGTTCAGGATATCATCGAATTAGAATGAAGACTGAAGATATTCCAAAAACAGCATTTCGAACTCATGAGGGTCATTATGAATTTTTGGTCATGCCTTTTGGCCTTACCAATGCACCTTCTACATTTTCAAGGGTTGATGAATTCCATTTTCAAACCCTTCCTTAGAAAATTTGTGCTAGTATTTTTTGATGATATACTAATCTACAGCAGGTCTTGGAAGGATCATGTTCAACATGTTGACAAGGTGCTCAAACTATTGTAGGAGAAACAATTATATGCAAAAACATCCAAATGTTTCTTTGGAGTACAAGAGGTGGAATATCTGGGTCATATTATATCTCACGAGGGCGTTAAAGTAGACCCTAACAAAATTAAAGCCATTAAGGAATGAAAAGTCCCCACGACCATAAAGAAGTTGCGAGGATTTCTCGGGTTAACAGGGTATTATCGCAAGTTTGTTAATAATTATGGGAGAATAGCAACACCTCTAACAACATTATTGAATAAAGATGCATTTTCATGGACTCCTGAAGCAACTAAGGCATTTTAACATCTTAAAGAGGCAATGTGCCTAGCACCGGTCTTAGCTACGCCAGACTTCACAAAAACCTTTATTTTGGAATGTGATGCCTCAAGAAATGGAATTGGTGCAGTTTTAATGCAGGAAGGAAGACCAATTGCTTTTGAAAGTCGTCCAATCAAAGGAAAGTATTTACAGAAACCTATTTATGAGAAGGAAATGTTAGCAATACGGCATGCACTAAAGAAATGGTGAACTTACCTAATGGGAAGACACTTCAAGGTAAAAACTGATCATGATAGTCTTAAACACTTTTTGGAACAAAGACTATCTTCAGAAGAGCAGCAAAAATGGGTCACAAAGATGTTGGGTTATGACTTTGAAATAATCTACAAAAAAGGAAAGCTAAATGTTGTTGCAGATGCACTCTCAAGAAAGAATGAAGAGGTGGAAGTATTGCTTTGTGCCATTTCTATTATCCAACCAGATTGGATAACTGAAGCAAGAGATGAATGGAAGAAGGATAAAGATGTATGGACACTCATTCAAAAGTTGCAGCAATATCCTAGTACATCTGATACATTTAGTTGGAAAAATGATTCCTTATGGTACAAAGATCGCTTATATCTTTGTAAGAATTCCCAACTAAAACAAAAGATTCTTTTTGAATTGCACACTTCTCCTTTAGGAGGACACTCAGGATTTTTAAAAACTTACCACAGGGTGAAGAAAGAATTTTTTTGGGATGGCCTTAAATCTGATATTCAAAAGTTTGTGGCGGAATGTTTGGTTTGCCAGCAGAATAAAGTGGAGACAATTAAAACCCCGAGACTTCTACAACCTTTATCCATTCCAAGTCAACGTTGGGAGGAGATTTCAATGGATTTTATCACAGGTTTACCTAAGTCCGAAGGAAAGAGTATCATCATGGTGGTAGTTGATATACTTACCAAGCATGCACACTTTTGTGCATTATCTCATCCATTTAAAGCAAGTACAATTGCTACTACATTTATGGACAGAATTCAAAAGCTACATGGAAGCCCAAGGGTTATTGTGAGCGACAGAGATCCCATTTTTACTGGAAATTTTTGGACGGAGTTATTTTCTTGTCTGGGTACTCAATTAGCTCATAGCTCATCTTATCATCCTCAATCTGATGGTCAAACTGAGATAGTAAATAAATGTTTGGAAGGATATCTTCGTTGTTTTGTATCTCATAAACAAACACAATGGGTCAAGTGGTTACCTCTCGCTGAATGGTGGTATAACACTTCCTTCCATACTGCAGCAAAAATGACCCCATTTATGGCACTTTATGGATATCATCCACCATTGATCACATCATATTTAAGGGAAAATTTGAAGGTTCAAGCAGTGGAATATCACATCAAGCATCAGCAAGAAGTTCTCCAACTCTTAAAGGATAACCTGAATTTGGCACAAAATCGAATGAAACAACAGGCAGATCAACATCGCAGCGAGAGAAGTTTTGATGTAGGAGATTGGGTATTTCTACGGCTACAACCATACAAACAAATGTCCCTCAAGCAAGCAAAGAAGGATAATAAATTATCGCCAAAGTACTATGGTCCTTACAAGGTGTTGCAAAAGATTGATACTATGGCATACAAATTGGAGCTTCCTGCTTCTTCGCGAGTACATCCAGTTTTCCATGTTTCATGCTTAAAGAAGGTTATAGGTGAAAATCTTCCAGCTCAAACAGTATTGCCAGAACTTGATGGGGAAGGGAAAATCATATTGGAACCTGAAGCAGTCATGGAAAAAAGAACTCGACAACTACGGAATCGATCAATTTCAGAGTATCTCATCAAGTGGAAGAACTTACCCACTGAAGATTCTACATGGGAAGATGAGAATTTTATACAGAAGCACCCAGAGCTACTCAAGCGTTGAGGACAACACTTTTTTGAAGGAGAGGGGCATGTTAGGTCCCTATATTACTAGTATAGTCCCTTATTGTTGTTAGTGTAAACCCCTTATTGTTATTATTGTACCCTTGTAACCCCCATTTTGTTATTATTGTGTCCTTAAATTATTATTGCTAGGTTGGCTAGGATTACATTGTGGCCCACTAGGATTACATTATGGCCCCATGGACTCCTATATATAGAAAGGAGGTTTTGTAAATTGTATCATCCAAGAATTGTTCATTTATGTAATTTATTGTATGTTTCCCCCTCGAAGTGGCTCATTTCTAAGGCGTTGATATCTCTTTTCTTCTATTTTTGGAGCTGGTTACAAAACAGAGTCCTATACCATTGTTCTAAATTTCTGGTCGGGGTAAGTGAACAAACAGAACGCTCCTGGTTACCTGTGAAGCGGAGGCAAAGAAGGATAATTGATTAATGACTGTGATTTTACCTTTATATGGAAAGGAAATCATTCTAAAGTATGTAGAAACAATTGCAGTCATCGCATATACCCATGGTCTTCCAAGTAAAATATTATTTTCAAGGGGTCCGTCAACAACCTCGACATCAATATTCACTATTTTTCCTCTTAGTTCAACATGCAGGTTATTAATAATACCACAAGGTTTATATGTTCTTCCATAAAAAGCCTTCAATGTCGTTGATGATTGTGATAATCGTGGCGAGCCAAGTGACTTCCAACAGTTTAGAGACATAATGCATGTAGACGCTCCCTCATCAATAATAGCACGATGAACAAGGTGATTGAGAACATTTACTTGTATGGAGAATGCCAATTATGTTGGTAGTTGCGGTACATAGCCCATATGATTAAACATGACAAGATTAGAATCAGTTGGATCAATTCCACTAATGGCCGATAATAAAGCCTTCTTCTGGGAGGGAAAATTTTGTAATACCTCAAGAGCAGAGATAGCTGAAGGGGATTGAGCCAAATATTCAACTATATTATAATTGTGTGCAGCTTTTGCTCGAGGATTATATGTCGATTTATGAATTACTCCCTTTGGTGGCTTAATTTTCAATTCAAGAATAACAATAGATGGTACCGATTCAGTAGATGGATTCATTATCGAGGTAGTAGGCTGATCAGTGGCCTGACTACCATAGTCTTTATGATGCGTTGACACCAAAATATCTTGTGAATTTTTTGTGGTGGATAATGCTAACACTTGGGAACTAGGAGATGGATCCGTAGCAACCAAACTAGTGTCTGGATTTGGTAATGGGTCTGTCAACACAGCTGACACATGGGAAGTCTTGATGATTTTTGAGACTTCAACACGGTGAGGACAATCCCTAAAAAAGTGTTCCTCATTACAGATTATGCATAGATAATGTGGTTTCCATGGTCCAGATGGTTGATCAGATGATCTATCCTGCGGGTTAGAAGTTTGCTCTTTCTTTGATTTCCCCTTTTTCTTACTTCCTGGTTGCTTGTCATTCTTGGCTTTGTCAAATTACACAGCATTAATTTCTGAAGTAGGAGCAGGATCAGATGCAGTAGGGTGGTGTGTGTTTGCAATGCCTATCATGCCATCTCCGGCATGAGATTCCTTTATTTGAGGAGGAACATGGAAATTATATCGCGGTGCATTAGGAAATTTTTAATAGAGCATGCCAGACTGAGTGTAAATCAAGTCTAAATATTGGGCACAAGTGATAACTTTCTCTTCCATGATGACACCACCCTTAGCCACATCCTTAGTTATAGATGGTAACAGGGGCTTAATCAACCATTAAGCAAGTAGTTGATCCGGAATAAAGGTCTTAAGCATTCGTTGACGACGACGCCACTCATTAATATGATCAGAGATGCGAGTAGCATTAGTCTATTTGAAGTTGCTCAAGATTTCTGTTCCAGATTCGTATTTGATCCGTAACGTGAAATGGTTCAAAAAGATAGTAGCTAAATAAATGAAATTGTCAAAAGAAGCTCTAGGTAATTCAATGTACCATTTAACAGCTAGACCTGTGAGTGTACACTGGAAAATATGTAGTCAAACAGAATCATCATTCAGGGAATTTGATGAACACCATAAATGATAATTCATGACATGAGTCGACGGATCTTCTCCAGGGTTTCCATTGAATTTAGGAATATCGGAGGGTAATTTTTGGGGTATCACTGGCCACCAAGGAGCATAATTGATAGGATCATTTGTTAACGGGTTTAAATCTGGTAATTCTAAGGTTGCAACAAAAGGAAACTATGTATTAAGGTAACCCAGATAGGGGTTGTTTTGCATAGCAAACGCTTGAGGATTCTGTTGACCAAAACCTGGATATGATACTTGTTGAAATGAAGTTTGAGGTATTTTCACCTGAGGTCGCCAAGGAGTCTGTCCACAAAGGTTATAACCCAAATTAGGATAACTTGGATTTTGTTGATATGTATAACCAGGTTGCAATTGTGACATCCCATAAAATGGTAGACCATCTTGTGAATAAAAGATTCCTAATACAGGTTGTTGTAAATTAACCAAAGGATTTTGAGTTTGTGGACCCAACATTTGATGATATTGAGTTGAAGGACCTGCCTGATAAGGTTGATGTACAATATTTTGATTTTTTAGCAAGGGTAGAGATGTATTAATAAGTGGTAATGAAGTGGATGTAATAGGTTGAACCGGTTGATACGAATGTACAACCGTTTGTAGTTGGATAGGCAGAGTGGGCTACCATTGACAAACATTCAATTCAATATTAGTTTGACCAAAAAGTGATGGAGTACTGTCATATTGGGTGACCAAAGGTTGCCCCCTAGCATGAGCAGTATAATAAGACGGAAAATAATTTTCTCCAAATGTTGGGAGACCAGTTGATATGGTACTTAAAGGAATTGACCCAAAAGGACCGACTTGATATTGCCCTAATGATGTATATAATGAATCAATTCGTTCAGTACTAACGATAGGACTACCAGTTAAAATACCAGATGATGACATTGTAAAGACCATGGTCTTGAAGATGCACCAGAGAAAGTGCCAGATAATGATTTGTAACCTGTTGGGACTGAAGGGCCATCGTGCAAATATGACTCTGGTGAAGTTGTGAACATCGACGGAGTAGCGAGGGTAGGAGATTATGTAATTGGAACAACAAACCCAACCAAAGATGTTGGTTCAAACATGGTTGTTTGACCAAATTTATACCCTTGGAAATTGATGCGAGATTGAATGGGAACAGGATCAACAAAAGCAGATGGAAACGATTGAGGAAAATACTCGTACAGGTAAAGGTCCCCCCCAAAATGGGTTGGAGTTAAAGGTGTATCGTCTTGTGGGATATCTTCAATCGCAATTAAACCAAGAGGAAGAACTTCACCGGCAGGCCCAAAATATATTTCATATGGTTGACTGTGTGATATATGAGTTTCAGTGGCTACAGAAGTTTGTGGGATGACCAAGGTAGGAACAACTTTCGGTTATTCGACTTCAAGATTCAGATGTTCTGGCAAAGAAGAGACAGGATCTGGATCAATTTGTGATTGAACAACGTCACGTCCAGGAGGTATGGTCTCGCTGATTGGATGGATCGTGACCACGAGTAGATGTGAAGACTCCATTTCGACAACAGTAAATGAACTGGGATGTGTGGAAATAATTTGAGCTAACTTTGGGTTAAAAGATGATGTTTCGCTAGAGGTATGGATTGTACTTGATTTGGAATATCGTGATCGCCTTCGCCTACCAGAAGTAACTTCTGGTGGTAAAGGTGGTTTTAAAGCTAATCTATGCGAACGACAGGTGAGAGGATTTTTTTCTTCCACGATTACGAAGAATACAGACAACAATTTCTCTTTTTAAAGAAAAATGAGGATTTCAACAACAATTTTAGCTATCAAGGAAATGAGGATTTTGCGACAATTTCCTATTTCTAAAGAAAATGATTCTTAATGCAACCATAGAAAAGTACTTTTAAATCAACTTGTCAATAATAAAGATTTTTTTGTTTAAAAAAACTTGAACAAATTTTCAGCCAAAGGAGGAAGAATTATATAGATTCACTAATCAATTGAGGATCAAACTTTTCAAAACACAGCAGCAAACAAAATTGCAAAGTCAAATTCAAGGGAATTTGGGTACTTTCAGGAGTCAACACAGTCTCAAAGGGGATACAATGCTCTACAATGTAGGCTAGGAAGGGAGACAGTGCTCTGCAAAGCACTGTGTCCAGTCTAAGGGTGCATTGGGCACAATATACAAAGAGAAATACTACTGTTTAACTCACTGTCTTTGCAAATTAAGCTCTGGAAAGGTTTAATATTTGTGTGTAACAACTAATGGGTGGATAAAGAGATAAAATCAGAGGCTAAAACACCAAGAACTAAGAGAAATGTTCCATTAGGAGAAATAGTCATATAGTCTTTCACCTATTGTTCCCCAGTGGAGTCGCTAATTTGTTAGGCCAGAATTGTGAAATACAGATAAATCACGCTTCCCTAGATAGGTGCTAGTCTAGAACAACAGGTGAAAGACTATACGACTATTTCTCCTAACTAAGAAAAGATACACAAAGAGGATTAGAAGGTTACTTGTGATCCAAGTGCTTCTAAATGGCTCTTTCTGTCACTTTTGTTGCAACTTCAAATTCAAGCGGTTTGTGCAGAATGCTTCTTACAAGAAAGATCACTGAAACAGTAGAAGACGAAATAATATAGATATCTATTCAATTTAGTTTGCTAAATCAATAAAGCATAAACCATATACATCAACTAAGATCTTGCAATATGGAAAATCAAAGCCAATACAGATGCATATAGGGAAAAACAAGAAGTATTCTTTATTGATGATAGAAGGAGAGGTTACAACCAAGTGATTGATTTGAATTGACCCTTCCAGCAACATCCCCAAGCCTCATCATAGTATAAATCTCTCCAACAGCAACTACACAAATTTCGCTCAATTGAAAATCCTCCAACATTTCTCTACTCAAATTCTTCCTTATCAAGCACTCAGATCTGTGCTCAATTTATAGATGAACTCTAGGTTGTTTTGTGATCAATAACTTTCCAATAATAGGAAAGACATGTTTCCAATCATGTAGATGTCAAATGGACACCTGGATCCGAAGCTTGACACATGTGAACTCTTCTAGAAGGCACTGGCCAAGTGGAGATTTCGGAACAATGAGAATTTCACTCCCAATGTGACAACACACCTATGAGTGTCAGGAAGTGCTTTGCAAAGCAACCTTACACGGGGCTACCTGCATATGCAATGCACTTAGGCCCCTTAGAGCCTATGTTGGTGAGGTCTCATATGCTATATATTAAGCTTCAAACCTTGGAAACCTTTGCTTGATGAAAGTATTGCTTGATTTTTCTTGTTTCTTGTCTTAGGGAATATAGCAACTGAAATGATAGGGAATGATAGACCCTTGATCATTGGTCCTAGAGATGATGTCAGTTAACCAGGTCATTGGGAATGGTGCCCAAATTGACCTATAATACTATTGTAAAACAAGTTTGTAAAAGTATTGTCTTTTGAGGACGCTCAACAGCTAACAAATGATTTGCAAGCCATGAATATGATCCTATTTACAATAGGTGGCCCATGGAGGCATTGGATCGAACCACTTTGAACAAAATTTCTGAATCAAGTTACCAAGAAGTAGTGGCATGTAGCATGATATATTAGGAGAGAGATGATGATGAATTAGAAAACCTAAGACACTTATCACTCAAGGTAAAAAGCATAATATTGGAAGTAGTGAGAAGCCCAAATTAGCTTCCATTGAAGACTACTCAAACAAAGAAACAACAAAAGAATTTTTTGATTTATTAGCAGGATATGAGGGCATGTTTCCTTCTTTTGTTGCAAAATTGAAGGGTACCAAAGTTGCTTTTGGGGAAATGCACATAATTATTAAACGAGATGCCAGACCAATGAAGCACCAACCGTATTGATTGAATCCTACAGTAAAAGAAAAGGTGAATAATAAATCTATCAAAATAAAAATAAGTAGGACTATTTTAACATAATGTCTAAATAAAAATTTAAATGAAAATATTAAAATAACATAAAATCAGCGGAATTCCAGGGTGCAAAATGGGCACAGTAGGGAAGATTTTGGACAGAGGCATGAGGCCTTTAAGAGTCTTCAAGAGCCAACACTTTTTGCAATAAAATTTGTTCCTTGAAGGCTCCAAAAAAAAGATTTAGCCACCTTTTGGTGTAACAAATTTTATAGGTGGCTAACAGCTGGGATAAATGATTTCTTTCCTCCCCACCTAGGTTCAATTATTGCAAGGAAAATGTTGAGGTTTTTTGTAGTGGATTTAATCCTTGTTTTTGAGTCTGATTAGTCCCTAGAGGACCAAAACATGTATATTCCTCACATGGAATATAAATATATTTCTCATGAGGGGAGGAAAGAAAAAATTAAGAGCTGTGTTTGGGATTTTGAATTCCATTGCTCACATTATTAATGTTTCCATTTTATGTTATTTTACACATCACAGTGCTCAATATCACAAACACTAATGATGTACAACAACTACAAGTAATCAGAATTGTTTTTAGTATTAATATATCTAGAAATGTGTATTAATAACTCAAGTAACCAATCTTTATTTTGCAATCAGTGCTAACGTCATCATGTTAGCATTGTATTATGTGTAGAAGTGTATGTTGAATCTATAGTGGCACAAAAGGTGGTGCATGTTTGAATCTATAGTATTACAAAGGGTTGGTCCTTGCATACATCTAGAAATTTATGATCTCCTACCATATTGACACTAGTACGACCACTTTTTTTTGAAGGCCAAATTTACTAACACATAAGGTTTCCATGATATATTGTTCTTTTTCCATGTTACAAATCTCTTGGAAAACCCTTTGATAATTTCCCTCATTTTGAAGATGATACATAGGGTAAATCCTAGATTATTAAGGTCGCAAGGCTATTCAAAAATAAGGACGAAATCCATTAGAGAAATATACTCTCTATAAGTTCAAAGTGTCAATTGTGGGAATCAAACTTGGATGGGGAGGATGATAATCATACCTCTAGCCACCTGAGATAAATCCAATTAAATGTTATGCATGAATTAGGTAAAGAATGAAAATGAGAATAATCACAAGAATATATACCAAGATGGAAGAGATCAATAAATACAAAGCCATATAGCCATATAATGTTGAACATTGTTCAAAGTAAAATATTAAATTTGGTTTTAAGAATAAATATCAATGATATAGAACACCTTTGTATTATTTTGTAGCCAAACTTTATATTTGGAAATTTATTTGATTTAAAAAAAAATGGATAGTCGGATACTTTCGTACTTCTCTTCATTTTGGAACTTCCCTTTAAACCACAATTTGTTGTGACTATTTTTCTTTATCATATTAACATTATTTCTCTAAAGATAATTACAAAGTTATAGAGATCACACTTTCTAACACTTAGTTTCAATAAGGTATATGGATAGGGAAGTAGTTATAGTGTAAAACCTCCCTCTTTGTTGTGTATCTAGAGGTTCCAAGATTGGATAGGATAAGAAAAGATCCCACTCCCACTTATATTTTATTGTATCATCCTAATAAATACATCTATTATATGAGATAATGAAATTTCAATATGTATAGCATGATTAGTGAAGGAGAGTTGTGAAAATGAGAAATCATGATTCACTAAAGCTATGTAAAGCCACTTAATTGGTTCCATTTATTGGAAGACTATGTTATACATTTTGTTGGCAAGAGATATGATATATCCCCTTCCACAGAGGTGGTTATAAATCATTCTCATTCTAAATGGATGTATTTTCTTAATATACTCTCGAATTGAACATTATTTTCCAGATTCCATTCATTAATTCAGTTATGCACTTTCCTTTCACATTTTGTGTTCATGTTTTTATTGTTCCTCTTATAAGGTACTAGCATACTATGCATATACAAATTCACTACAGAGGTTAATATTATGCCATTAACATAGATTAGGGGAGGCATTCTGAGGGTTTTGAGTACAAATCAATATCACTAATAAAGTGAAGAGATGGATTTATACGTTATCCATAGAGATCAATTTTAAGCCATAACTATATACTTCAAATGATAGTATATGAAAATGAAAATGAGATAATTGATTCAAAGGCATAACTTGAGTAGTTTATTGAGAAACATATTGTGATATAAAATAGGCTATGATATGTGTTTCTACATAGGCCTTTCTACAATGTAAAATAAATAGAATATGTATCATAAAAAATAAGATTCAACACATATAAAGGAAAAAATTATCCTAAATTTATGTGAAAATGTCATGTCAACAAACACTTGAAATTGGATTTTTACAGTAACATTTCAACAGAAATTGCAATAGAAAACCACCTTTATGCTTGAAAATACATGCATAAATCTCTAAATAGCTCGACAAATCTTCTAATACAAGTTACAAATCCTAATTTTCATCCTTGAAACTAGTTTGTAGATGAATTTGAAAGAATACTTAGCAATATTGTTATGTTGGAGTGTCTTAGAGAGTGTTACATCCACTCTATGACTTGAGATCATATAACATAGGTATTTATGACTTTATGCTTTTGTTGGTCATGGGTCACTGCCTTCAAATATAGAAGAAGAGATACATAATTAAAATGATTAAAATGAAGTACACATACATGAAAAATAAAATTTCATTTTGGAAAATGTCAGTGGAATATATTTATATTTTTCCTAGGAAAAAGTAATTCAATTATAAAAACGTCCCAACAAATTACCTATAAATCATGAAGATACAAGTTCCATGGATTTTTTTTCTTGGATGAATATCACTAATTATATGAAGTCACACACTTTGAAATAGATACCTTACCCAAATTCCACTTAGAACTACTCATGGTGTAGTAATATGTGGAATTGAATATTGAACAAATATTAAATTTCATATTTATAAGTATTTCTCTTTATACTCTCTTACAAAATTTCTTTACACCCTTTGGAGCAATATATAGGTTACATCATGGTGACGAGGAATTAAATTTAGCTCTTGAAACAATTAGATAGAGCCACTTTTATAAAACATCAAAATCCTAGGGATTCCAAGTCAATGACTATGATAGGTAGGTCTAGTCACCTTTTCAATATACATTTGGATTTTATGTACATTTGTGTTAACATCATGTAAATTCCATTGACATATATTTTATAGAATATTTCAACCCACCATAATATCATAGCATATATAATATGTTGTATTTTGGATAGTTTTTGCTATATCTTCTGAAACTACAATTTAATGTCGAGGACATTCATTGTCAATCCCATTTTAGTAGAAATTTCAACGTGGGGTTGAGAGGTGTACATTTGGCGTGATGTGTTAGGATTCATATATGTACAAGTAATGATATGGTTGAAAGAAACATAGGTAATAAAAGATAACTAGCATTTCATAGGAGCCCATGAGGAATAGAGAAGTTAGTGATAAGTGTTATGTTATAGTACTCAATGGTGAAAAGGTCACCAACTTGATACCTAACAAGAATAAATCAATCCATGAGTATGGGTTGAGAAGCGATCATCGAGGGAGAATCCCATCTGCCACAATAGAGAATCCCCACTTTGCCATTAACACATTATTTTTTCACTCATATAATTTATGTTATGTGATGTAAAGTGTGTAAAATTTCTTTTTGTTTGTTTTGGGATTGATGTGCATCTACCTCGAGCTCTACCCTGTCATAATGTTGGCCAATTGAATTTACTTCTTCTAATGTTTGAGATTCTCATGACCCTCCATTACATATGTAACATATCAGTAAATAATGTTCAATCAATTTGGCTAGCATGCCCATTTCCCATATCATTGTTTTATTATTTTGTCAATAAGATACATGTTCCATTACCAATGCCAATTCAACGGCAATTATTTAAGCAAATGTTGACTAATTAGAGTGACCTATGTGCGATGCTTGACCTTGGGATATTGTATTCTTAAACGGATTACTTTTCTTCAAATTGACCCACGATGGCTTTAATGTAAAACAATGATTGAATTTGAGTGCCACTATGTATTTATTTGGATTTTTCAATAGATTTGAAGTCCACCATTCAAGTTTAGAGGGGTTTTTTTACAATGGATATCTCTATTGTGTAGACTTCATTTGAGCCACGAAAATTCCATACAGTAAACATGGTACAAAAATAGAGAAAATTCATTCAAGCCACAGAAATTCCATATAGTAAATGTGGTACAAAAATAGAGAAACTTCATTCGAGCCATAGAAATTCCATATAGTAAACGTTGTACAAAAATAGAGAAACATCCTTCATCGCAAGTGACTATCCATCTTGCTTCTAGTGATGGAGGATTCCACTGTAGTTTTCATAATGTTGTTTCTGCCCACAAAAAAGAATTAATTGTCTCTAAGGAGATCCAAGTCTAGAGGAATATATAATAGGAGAACATGGGCTTTTGATCCAATATAAGAAACACCCACTTAGGTATGTATAGTGAATCCTACTTCTCTCCTCATTTTTAAAAACTCTCAATATTAAGTGGTTGTGAAGGGATCTATGATTTTGTGCTTTTAACTCTATGTTCAACGTGGATTGCTATGTTTCTAGCAATATAAGGGTAGTTGATATTTCCTTGGATATTTGTCGAGTGAAAAGGAACTTGGTTGATGGGAAACAAAGTGTTTGATTTAAGAACTTAGTTGATTGGAAACAAAGTGTTTGTTTTAAGCAAGCTAGTTTCATGGTGGCATTTATAAGTATCAATAGCTACAAAACAATCCTATTAAGCTAAATCATGGGTCAAGATGACAACTAGTAAAAATGGATTGGTAGTTGTAAACCATCACAAAATAATGCATGAAGCAAGATTATAGCTACCAAGAATGAATGGATAACCAAGTACTAAGAGGAAGTCATCCAATACAAATTAGGTATCTTCCTTATGACTATTCACATTAAGACATACACTTTGCATAGAAGAGATGGTTTAAAAATCTTGTAATAAAATTAAGATAAATCTTCATAATTCATAATTTTATTCCATATATTTTTAAATACACATGATAAATATAAATGATTCACTTGTATAATTAATAATAATATAATACAGAACAATATATAATAAAATATTATGATGCCTATAAATATTTACTAAATTCACACGACTAATTTAATTAAAAAACTATAAACTAATCCATCAAACTAATCAATGTACAATTAAAACAAATCTAAAATTATATTTAATTTACATAAAATCACACCATAAATATTTACTAAATTTACATGACTAATTTAATTAAAAAACTATAAACTAATCCATCAAACTAATCAATGTACAATTAAAACAAATCTAAAATTATATTTAATTTACCTAAATCACACCATAAATATTTACTAAATTTACATGACTAATTTAATTAAAAAGCTATAAACTAATCAATGTACAATTAAAACAAATCTAAAATTATATTTAATTTACATAAAATCACACTAAAAAAAATCTAGAATTATATTAAGAACAGTATATTGTTCAAGCTCAAGCGCTTTGGACATCTCACATCCTGTAATAATTCTCTATCATGGTGTAGTAAGGACCCCATAATATTGCTATGTGCCCTCATACTAGAATTACTCAAAGCTTCAAATTCGTTTGAACGCAGATGCGTAGTGGGCGGTTGGATTTGAATGTAGGCGCGCAGTGGGAGCTTGGAGTTGAAAGTAGATGCCTGCAAGTAGTGGGAGTTTGTTAGGCAAGTTTGTTATATTATCTGACAAAAGCAGCGTATTGCACTCCGATAATGACACCTGTCAGAGGTATACGTGTCAATTGCACTCGATAATGACGCCTGTCAGAGGTTTCTGTGTCGAGTTTGTTATATTATCTGTCAAGAAAACAACCTATTGCCATTGCCACTTGTGTCTGTATTACACTCCCAACATATAAACATTCAAACGACAGGTCAGTATTACAGTCGGACTATAAAAATTTTCAGGCGATCAAACATTCAAACAACACCTGAAATACGTATATCCGGTGGACGGTCCAGATGAGGCAAGGGAGGGAAATATATAGCCGTTCAACTAACTTAACTTGGTAAATCGCTATATATATGTCTCTCCAAGTTCATTTTCCAACATTTTCATCCTCCTCTATCCATGTATGTTCAGATGTGTTTGGCTGTTGTGTTTGAGAATGGGTCGGTCTGTTGCTTTTGAGTCTTTGAGTCTGTGTCGGTCTGTTGCTTTTGAGTCTTTGAGTCTGTGTATGGGTCTGTTGCTTTTGAGTCTTTGAGTCTGTGTATGGGTTAGTGTGTGTTTGAGTCAGTAGTGAGGCATGTCTGGGTGGATAGAGGAGGAGGGCTCGCTCATGGACATCAATGATTGTTTTTCAGCATGGTATGCATGGCATCGAATTCCATTTCATTGCTCTGTTTTTTCTTCTTTTGATTGTAAATTATTTAGTTGCCATTTACGTCAGAAATAAGAGACAGGTAGCTAATGTTACTCAGAAATGAATGAATGATACAGGTGATTGAAGCGGTTGTTGGTGTTGGCTGGGAATCCCAATTCGAATTTCAGGTAACTCTCTTTTCAATTCGAATTTCAGGTAGCTCTCTTTTCAATTAATTTAAATATGGGGATCAGCCATTCTTATAGGATTTTAAGCTTTGCCTGGTGTGAATAGTTTAAGCGATTTTTATTAGATTAATTTTTTCATATCCGACCCTATGTTGACTTGTATTTGGGTCTAGCTTAACCTGTTAATTATGGGTTTAATCTTCACCCTATCGTGGTGTTGGACAGAAATCAAGAATCTCCAATTCTAACTCTTCACCCTGCTAGGTGGTGGTCATCCGCGCATAGTCTTCCTTTTCACCCTACAGAGCTGTAAAAATTAATGACTCCACACAATTCCAGAAAACCCTGGGAAGTCTCATGTAAGAAGCACAATCAATGGCCTGGCCTTCTGTTCTACATGATCTCTGAGTAAGTCTCACGTAAGAAACAGAATTCAATGAGTGTGCTTAATGCAACAATTCGTGTCAAAAATTCAATGAATTCGCGTGAGCCACGAAGCCAACTGGACATGGCATTAACTAAAACTTCCAAGGAGTTCCTCTTTTTTAAATCATGTGAGAGATTCTATTGGTGGGGTTTGTGTATAGGAGTTTAGTTTGCTGGATTTTTGCTTTTCTAACCCATCCGACCAATGGCCTTAATCATATGAAATTTTGAGTGATTTTGTTTGCCTGATTTTTGCTTTTCTAACCCTAACGGAGTTTAGTGAGAGATTCTGCTTAAAACAATCTTGGAAATGACTTATTGGAATGATAAGCCCGACTACCACTACCAAGCCAATTTTTGTGTTTCTAACCCTAACGGTGTACATTACCGATTCCGACCGATAGCCTTAATCATATGAAATTGTGAGACATTCTGTTTGCGGAATTTGTGACAAAGTGACAAGGAATCTTCAGTTCAACTGACTTGAGGAATCTAATAATTAAGACTCACTCTACGTTGTCTGATGCCTTAGCTTCCTGGAAGTTAACAAGGCTTTTGATTTGCATGGACCTTTCTTTACCTCTACTTAAAAAAACTCGGGCACATAACAATTATTGTCCCTTACCCACTGATTAAATTAAACAATAATAAATTACCTGTACGAATAATTCTTGAATAGCTTAGGTATTCTAAACATGGTAGGGATGCAGGGTGTAGGTTGTAGCTACATACCTGTTTAATGCAACAATTGTGGGATTTGTTAGGAATCGTGACCTGTACTTGCGTTAAACTGACTAGGCAATTCCAATAATTAAGACCCACCCTACCCTTCCTCGAAGTTAAAAACGCTTTTAGAGGTTGGCTACCTAACCAGTTGTGGGTTGGCTCAAATTTTAGATTTCGGGTCAGAATAGAAAATGAATGACCATGGTTAAGAATTTCAGAGCGGAAGCTACCCTGTAAGATTCCAAAGAATCGGAATATAGTAAAAACAACGTTGTAAATGTAAAAGCAGACTTGTAAAGAAAACATAAAATGAACTTTGTAAATGGAATATAGTAAAAACAACGTTGTAAATGTAATATAGGAGGCGCTTTATTTAATATAATTTAAACTATCCAGTTCAGACTATAGTGGAATTAAGGAACTACTGATGGTAGGATTTGGGATTTGTTAGGAATTGTGACCTCAAGCGTACTTGCGTTATGCAATTCCAATAATTAAGACCTATTGGGCCCACCCTACGCTTCCTCTAAGTTAAAAAGGCTTTTGATGCCCCTACACTTCCTCTAAGTTAAAAAGGCTTTTGATCCAGAGGTTGGCTACCTAACCAGTTGTGGGTTGTAGCAAACTTCCAACCTAACCAGTTGTGGGTTGTCGCAAATTTTATATTTCGCGTAAAATGAATGACTATGGTTAGGTAGGTGGGCTGTAAGATTCTTTCATGCATCTAAAGGTTCTCTTAGTTGTGGGAAACACAGTTATGTTCAACTTTAGATTTCTGGTAAGAATCGTAAATGAATGACTACATAGCTATGGTGTAAGATTCCAAACATGCTGTCCTCTAATATTCCAAAGGATAAGTTGACTTTAGTTGTTTTTATTCTCATTTGGATATGTAATTGTTGTTTTTATTCTCATTTGGATATGTAACTGCCCTGAAGTCTAACATTAAAACAACGTTGTAAATGGATGGAATATGGCAGGAGTTTTATTTGCTATAATTTATTTTTTTTCACCTTCAAGAAAAATTCACTATCCAGTTCAGGATTGAATAGAATAGTGGAATTAAGGAACTACTGTAGTGTAGAATAGTGGAATTAATAAAGTGTTTTTTTCAATGTAATTCTTATAAAATTCTTTTAGATACAATTTTTATTCTGAATATATACTTTTCAAGACACTATCGAAATCATTTAATATTTTAATTGATATTTACATTTTAGAGAGAACACTGAAAATTATTTAATATTTTATTTGATATTTTCTGAACTTTTCAATTTTTTTAAATACAATACTTTAGATACTGTACTTGAAGAGACAGTAAAAATCATTTAATATTTTATTTGATATTTTTTGGACTTGAGAATTTTTTAGATACACTACTCGTACTTGAAGTGACTTTGAGTTCAAGTACTGTGAAAATCATTTAGAGATTGTGAGTTCAAGTACTTGAAAAGACTGTGAGTTAGAGGTTTTTTTTTTTTTCCTTTAATTTGCTATATATAGCTTATATAGCTTAATAAAGGAAGCGCAACCATGTTTAGTTTATATATATATATATATATATATATATATATATATATATATATATATATATATATGGATTTTATTTATGAATTTTGCATTTAATTATGTTACAAATTCTTATGAAAGGCTTCTATACTAATTATATCTTTTTAATGTTGAATGTTGCAGAAAAATTATCAATACCAAGTTGCTTATGTGGAGAAGATATTATCTATTTTTAAACTTTGTAATGTTATAATTACAATCATTAGTTTTTTTTTTTTTAGATGGGCTCATCAAAAAATGTACATAAACACATAATATCATTAATAAAAAGAGTAGGCTTTATTTTTTTGTGGAGGGGAATTCAACCCCTCCAAAAGACTCTTAGGAAGGTTAAATTGTAACCCTCCTTTGAGCTGTGTTCATTGTGTTCATGGTTTTTATGATCTTTAGTTTATAGTTACTACAATTATAGTTGTTACAATATGCACAAAGACAAATATATTCTTTTGTTATAATAAATTATTTAACATTTTACATTTATTCACATAAATTATTTAACATTTTGTCAATGTTTTAAACATCTTTTCCACATTTACACAAATGAAAAAATCACTCTTATTCATATAAAATATTTAATATTTTGTAATGTTTTAAATATCTTCCTCACATAAACACAAATGGAAAAATCACTCTAATTCACATAAATTATATAACATTTATCTTTCCACTCTAATTCACATAAATTATATAACATTTATAACTCAAACTTATATATTGTTCTATTTCTATTTCTATTTCTATTTCTATTTCCATTTTTCATTTTTTATTTTTATTTTATTTTATTTGATTTTGAATTTTATTTTTTATTTTTTATTTGTTTAATTATGTTTTTATTTCTATTTTTATTTGATTTGATTTTGACTTTTATTTTTTATTTGTTTAATTATTTTTTTAAATAAATATATTATTATGATATTTATATTATATTTTTTCCTTATAATAAATAAATATTATTTAATATTTACATTAATATTTTATAAATTAAAATTAAATACAAATATATTCTTATATAGTGTTTAGGCTCTTTGTAAATATTTATATGCTTTTATTATTTATTATATAAATTTATTATATATCTAAATTTTTTGTGTATTGGTTTTATTATTTATATATAATATATATTCTTGAATGCTTACCTATATATAAATGTATTTGGATTATAATGTATGTTTTGGATTATTATATTGTATGTATATGAATGTATTATTTATTGTATAAATTTATTATATATCTAAATGTTTTGTGTATTGGTTTTATTATTTATATATAATATATATTCTTGAATGCTTACCTATATATAAATGTATTTGGGTTATAATGTATGTTTTGGATTATTAGGCCGATAGGCTTTCTCTTTTGAAAGAGATTACGTTTTTCATCGTCAACATATTCAATGTGCAGCTGACACTTTTTCCTTGAGAGTTTTAACCTGTGCCTGACACCTGTTCCCTATACCAATTTCCCCAAATTTTAGTCGCGCATTAAAATTTTGCAGAGGCGCCGGTGATAGGTTATTTCAATCCCCGGATCTCTTAAGCTCACCGCGTTTTGACTCCTTTTTTCGCGGCGTGCTTGCGGATTTTATTTTACCCTCTAGAATCTCTCATGTGCAAATGGCTCCAGCTTCATAACTTTCCACAGCAATCGGCCCGCATTACATGGGTATGTGTTCAAACCAAAGTAGAGGATTTCCCAGGGATGGGTCATCTGCTCTGTTAGGAGGTAGGCTCGGTATCGTGCCCATACCAGAACCAGTCAAGCGGCTTCCTTGCCAAGATCTCAACTTACCCTCATCTGGTAGAAAAGCAGTTGCTTCCATTGCGAGGGACCGAATGGCACACACCCTTGTTTGGGAAAAGGGTTTCCTCTGAGAGTTTTTACTCGAATTTAACTAAAGTGATATGTCGATCGAGGTCCCAACACCACTTCCGGTAAAGATCTTACAGCTGACACTTGTTCCCTCACATTTTGAACTGTTGCCTGACACTTGTTTCTCAATCCTTGCGACCGGAATGAACGGAATGGGTGAATTAATTGTTATTCGACAGACTCCCTTGCAATCGGCCATGGCAGTTCAGAGAGGATGAGGGTTCATTAATTGTCTTTCCTGCACCACTAACTCCACTACAACGTATTCAGAAATAATGGCGTCTTCCATTTCCGGCCTACCAGATACATGCAGACCATAAGACATTTATTGGCAACTAAAAACCATAATGAGCAAAGTCTTTATGAAGCGCTCAGAAAAGTCAGTAGGAGGTACTACTATGTATCTATGAGATGCAAGAACAGACTAGGAAGTTCAATGAAGAAGAAGATGCTTATCTTGTTACCATTCAGGTTGACTCACCATCCACTTAGTTTTTTGAATATTTTTGTTTTGTCTAAAGCTAGGAACAAAGCTGCAATTTCAGATAGAGTTAGCATTATGCTTATTACAAAGCTGCAATTTCAGATAGGAGTTACAATGTGTTTATTAGTAATAGGTTACACAAGAAAAACTGAGTTATATTTTAAATTTTGTTATCAAATTCAAACTGCTTATCTGGACAAAAACTATTTTGTTATGTTGCTAGTGTGGTTTCACAAGTAGCAACTCAGTAACCTTAACTATTTTTGTAAATCTATTATTAGCAAAGCAATATGAATGCTGCCTGACTTACCCCAAAAAAAACCAACAATTCCACATTTTATTAATAGTAAAATTTTTAGAGGATGCATCTTTAAGATTACGCCCAAAAAAACTCTTTTGCCTATATGAATATCCTATAGTTTGTTTGGAACGTTACAGGGTAATTAAACGCTTTAATATTTTCGGTGATCTATGTTGAAGATATTGATTGGATTGTAAGAAGCCAAAACCTGGGGAAATATTTGATCAAATCACACACTTCTTTGATTTTCCTCTGAAATAAATAGGCTGATAGAAAACATCAAAAATGTGAAATTTGAAGCTTGTGCTAAGAAGCATATGGCAATTCTAGATACATGTTAAACATTGACAACCAAAGCTTCTGTGCCAGAGCTTAGAAGCATTAAGCATATCACTTGCATAATATTAATATATAACTTAATAAAATTGCAAAACACAGTCAAAGCTATAAGATTATAGAGGATTAGAAACCTTGGCTCACTAAGTTTTATTCGTTCCATGAAATATTCTCAACCCATAGTTTCATGGGTTCAACAAAATGCTTGACTGAAATACAGAACAGCCTTACTCGGATACCAATAGTAGAGAAAAATGTTTTTGTTAAAGATAGAGAAAAAAATATGAGGAAAACAAAAGCAAGATAGCAAAGGGTTCATTTAAGTCCTGTTTTCTTCATTTCAAGGTCTCTAGAGTCCAGTAACATTGATATTCAAGGACTCATTTACAGGTCATTTTATTTGGCTAGGGTATCTCTAATGAATTAGAATATTGAATTTCAAAATGGGTTTCAATTATGAAACAATTTTCATTTTCCTAACCGATGCTGAATGAAAGTATTCGTAAAAGTATTCTTCAAGCTAACATCCCACTCTATATCCACTAGAAAATGACATCATTTTGAAGTTAATGAATCAGATATTAACCAGAGATTCAATCACAGTTCATCAGAGAAACCCTAACTCATATTTGAACGGGGTTAGTGGTGTTTTTCCTCAATAATGGATCTCCTATATATTTCCCTGCTCCTGATTCTCAATAATGCCTGAGCATTGTCATTGAAATAAGGAAGATCTATTATTGAGGCAAAACACCACTAACCCTGTGCAAAGTGTTTTGTTTTGTTGCCTGAGTAGTGTCATTGAAATAAGGAAGAACCATTCTTGAGATAAAACAACACTAACCCTGTGCAAAGTGTCCTGTTTTGCTGCCTTATTGTCATTCAAATAAGGATGCACTGGGGCTATCTCTAAGGAGAAATATAAATAACAGAGGAAGATGGGAGTAGAGCATTAAATAAATATACAACTTTATCTTTTCCAATTGGCTGTGAATCCAGCCCAATTCATCCTCAAATTCTCGGAAGTGTTGTCTGTGTTGGATCAGGATATCCATGAGTACGACTATTTGGGCTGCACTTGTATGTGATTGTTACCGAAAATTTCTTATAAGACTTATTTTATTAAAGTGTTCATATAGATCTATATTGTGTTGTTGATAAAGCAAGAATATGGTAGTGCTATATGTTGGGAAAGTAGTAGGTATTCCAGTTTTGCAGAAAATGACCCTTTACTTACCATATCATCTCCTAACTGTAATGCCTGTTGTAACCTGCCTTTAAAGCAAAGGCCCCTTATCAGCTTCTTGCATGTCGAAAGACACGGAGTGAAACCTTGTCTTGACATCTCATGTAAAAGTTCCAACGCCTTAGAAGATGAAAGCATTGTATTGGCTCATTGATGTTGCATACTGTTATGGGTTATGTTATACTTTATAGGAATATTTTCATAGGTTGGGCATTGGAATAATATGTGTTCTTAGTCTTTTACCTTATTCTTTGCATAGTTTGTAAATGAAATATCCCATTGCTTGGTATAGTCAAGCCCGTCAGAAAGATTTCTTATCATAAGAGTATAATGCGGATCTGGAAGTATTTCTTTTGCATAAGAGTACACGCCCTTCAGCAGAAAACTGGAATGCTCTCAAACTCAGTCACTTTCTTAGTAAATCTCAAAATGGGCCTCTAGTCCACATCTGTCATTAACACAAAAAATTATTAATATGAAGTCCATCCCAAACCCTAGATGCAGAACATGAGATCCTTCACGCTGGACAACACTTTGAAGCTCAGAAGATGCTTTTAAACACACAAGTTTTACAATAACACCCAGTTCTTCTGTATGAAGCGTGTCTAAAACCCTTAATATTTAGCTCAAAATGAATCAGAGCAAAATTTATTATGAAGCCCAAAAGGCCCTCAAATGCAGAACTCAGCTGAACCAAATTACTCAGTATGAAGTTCATTTGAAGCCATCAACATGAAGCTTGAAATCACTAAAAACCAACAGCCCTCACTTGAAGTTCAAAAGGCTTGCAAAGACAAACTCATCCAAAGCCCTTGGCACAAAGCTTTAAGGCAGTCAAAAGCAAATATCATGTGGTCTGAAACTAAAAAAAACAAAAAGGCCTGATAATGTTATGTTGGTGAAATTTCCAATAGCTGAAGTTGTTTGTGTGAAGTTATTTGCACTCAGAGCTTCTTTGTTGCCCATGTAAAAGGACTGATGTCTAGGATCAGGGAGGGAGATCATAACTTTAGCACTTTGAACTGTTAAATTTTCTAATTCATGCTAGCATATTTGCACTCAGATTTTACCACATCTGAAAACGAAAATATGAAGAAACAACAATAAAAAAATTCAAAATTTTAAAAACTAAAAGCGTAGGAGTATAGATCAGAAGTGTAGATGTTACATACAAGAATTTCAGAACAATCTGGCAAGCAATGGAGTGTGGATATGAGAAATACTCAATCTGAAAAACAAAACCGGAAAGTTCAAAATCTATGTCACTGGAACAGAGGTCTTTAATGCAACACAAATAGAAAACTTCTTAGATGCATGACTCACCCAAAATGTAGATTTAAGTCCTCTAGCCTTTTCATCTGCATCCTGTAATCTCTGTGTAAGCCCTCGTCTTTGTAGCTAAACTGAAAGGTAGTGAGGTCTCTTTTCATTTGCTCGAATCTGGTTTCTCTTCTAATTTTAGATCTAATCTGAAACCATAAGATTTTTGCTTCCATCCCTCATTATGAGAGGCTCTTGTAACCTTGAGGACTGCCCACTCTTGTCAAACTTCACATCCCTGCTCACCACTGTCTCCCACTGAGCTGGAATGTAGATCTACCACACTTTACAAGTTTCAATATATCCAACAAAGATCCCATTGACACTCGAGGGCTCAAATTTAGAATGTTTCTCATCAAGAACATGAATATAAACTGAACTACTGTATACACAGAAATGGGATACCTATAGCTTCTCACCAGTAAAGCATCCTCTAATGTTTTGTCCTTGAGGATCCTCTGTGGACATCAACTCAAGATGTAGACAACATTATTACATGTTACTACCCAAATACATTAGACAAGTTCATGTCCATTGTCGTGAATCATGGCCTTTGCTGTCTCAATGATAGATATGTTGGTGTGTTCAGTAACCCCATTCTGTATTGGGTTCTATGGGATTGTAAACTCCTTATTGTAGTCTCCTTTATTAGTCTCCTTGATGCATTAATAGACTTTGTTTGTTTTTTTATTATTATTGCATTTAATTAGAAATCTAAGTGTTCATTATGAACAAATCTATTAGATAACAATTACAAAAATGCTAATTTATGCTTTGCATACAATTTATTTAATGCATTAATATCTCTTCCAATGCATTAAAATAAATTGCAGGTATTACCATTGCAAATAAAAAATTTGCACTTTACTACCGTGATGGAGCCAATTTTGACTGAGAATGCCATCCCCAAAATGCTAAATGGTTCGACTGAGATGCAACCCCTACTGCAAGTAGTGAATATCGGCTCTGTCTATTCGTCAAAAACCAGCGCTCCCCACTACCACATTACTCTCTCAGATGGCACATATCAACACAGGACTTTGCTCCCATTTTCTTATGGCGCACAAGTTGCATCTGAAGACATTCAAATCGGTTCAATCATTTCACTTACAAAATCAACTTGCACAGTGTCCCAAAACTCTACGTAAGATTAGGCTTTGTTTTACACTTTCCCCTTTAGTTTTTTGGATTATTACTGAATACAAATGAGTTGAACATTCATTTTAATTTTAAATAATTTCTTCATCCATTTCAGATCCATTCGAATCCTAGAACTTGAGGTTGTCTACCATAGCAGCCCTTTGGTTAAGGACTTGTCATCGCTATTGCATGCACAGGCAAGCGAATCTCATTCAGGTTCTTCATCAGCACATAATATTCTTCCAAATACTTCAACTCCAACAAGCACACCTACAACATCGCTTGTATCATTTACATCACTCCATCCGTACCGAAAGTATTGGTCAATTCAAGGTAGAGTATTATCAAAAACACCCTTGAAGAACTACAACACTGCACGTGGGTCAGGAAAAATTTTCGGCTTTGACCTCATTGGTCGTGACAAAGATGAAATCCATCTTTCTGCATTTGCTGATCTTGCTGAATCTCTATACAATCTGATTGAAGTTGGGCAACTATATATTGTCTCTAATGGAACAATAAAGCAAACAAACCCAAACTACAACCATTTAAACAAAAAATGGGAGATTTACTTGCTTGCTACATCAACTGTGACACCATGTTTAGAAGATGACCCAAGATTTCCTTACCAAAGCTTTCATTTCAGGACTATTGCTGAAGTGAAATCCACAAACCCAAATACACTTGTCGATGTTCTTGGCGTCGTTACCTCCACCTCCCCTGCTTCTACAATAAGAAGAAGAGATGGAACTGAAATATTAAAAAAAACAATAACATTGAAGGACAAGTCAGGTTTGAGCATGATTTAACAATATGGGGAGATCAGTGTCTCTCTATAGGAAAGGACCTTGCTGGAGTCGACTCTTCTGACAACCCACCAATCCTTTGTGTGAAAGGCAGCTAGATAACTGAATTTAATGGAATCACTATTGGGACAATTTCCACTACCACTCTTCTTATAAATCCAGACATTGAAGAAACTAAACAACTCCAAAATTGGTTCCGTGATACAGGCTACAGCTCTTCGTCTCCTTCATTGAGCAGAAATTATACTTTGTCTTCCAAGCGAGCTTTACCACAAAATACCATTCAGGAAATATCTAGCATGGAAATCTTGGAGAAAGCAGTATGGGTTTCGGTTCGTGCCACAATAACTCGTCTACGCATGGACGATTTCTATTTTCTTGCTTGTCCATTGGATTACAATGGGAAACAATGCATGAAAAAAGTAAGCCACCATTCTAACAATCTCTGGCATTGTACAAAGTGCAACGGTGAATTTCCAGAATGCGACTACCGTTACAGACTGAAAATCGAATTGCATGACCACACTGGCCAGCTTCAAAATGTCACTATTTTCAATGATGCGGGAAATGAGATTATGGGCATCACAGCTAAAGACTTGTTCCTCCTTTCCATTGAACCAACTGATCTTCAGAAAATATGTAGCCGTATATCAGGGCATCACTACTCTCTATCACTTTCCATTAAAAAAGAGTACTACAATGGTGTTGAGCATCTCCAACCTATTTTGCTAAGTTCAGAAGAAATTCAATATGATTATGCATGCACGGAAATCCTAAAAGACATTGCCGCACTTACCATTTCACAGCACTCTGTTGCTCGTCACCTTTGACCTCAGTTCTTATATGTATACCTTTTTTATTTCTGTAAATAGAAAATAACATCCCTGTATAGTTCCTCTCTCCCTACCATTGTAACATACAACCATGTTGTTGTAATGCACAGTTACTTTTACAGTAACATTTTCTAAATGACTACAAGTATGTATATTTACCATTTCACATTTCAATAATATAAATTCCATGTATAGTTCCTTTCTCCCTCCCATTGTAATGCACAGTTACTTTTACAGTAACATTTTTTTAAATGACTACAAGTATGTATATTTACCATTTCACATTTCAAAAATATAAATACTTCTACTTGGCACTACAAAAAAAGGTTCATACCAACATCTATTTGAAAATTATTTAAAACTCTTACTATCAGTTATTAATAGTTATCTAAAAATTTCAGCTTTCAACACAATGTCATACATTTCATATGCATTCATACCTCAATTTGTAATTTGTAAATCTCGCACCTCATCCCTAACATAGAATTATTTGTACTTTGCTAGATATGTCATCAAACAATGAAGATGCAGAAAAAAAAAGCACGCCGTTGCCTTCTTTATGCTCAAAACAAAGAAGAAATAAATGCACGACAACGACTTCTTTATAAAAAACGAAAAGAGACTCCCTCTGCCCAAAACCTATATAGCCCCCCCTCAATGAAGAACACCATCGCTTTAGGCAAAAAATAGATAACCTTTCTCCATTGCATGTTTGCACACTATGCAAAGAATCATATCCAGGCATGAAGACAAAATGTTCGCATGGTACCCTCTCTTGCTCCCGATGTGCAACATCAAAAAATTCAAACCATTTCTCTCATGCCAACAACATGGATCCTGGCGAACAACCATATGTACTTCAGAATTTAACACAAATTGAAGAAATGCTAATCGCACGTGTAAATCCAATTCTACAAGTAACGCATGCTCGTGGTGGTCAATACAAATATAGCGGCCATACAATCAGCTTCCCTCAAGACATTACTACCATTGCGAAATATCTACCTCGCCTTGTTTCTGAATTAGACGTCCTCATTGTTAGAAGGAAAAACCCTTCTCAATCATCTTATGAATTCATCGTTTCTAAATCACGTGTTCTAGCTGCACTAGAATACAAACTCGCTCATGATCCCTACTACAAAGATGTTGAACTCAACTCATGTGCAATTTCCGCTCTACCGGATCAACCTACTGATATTTCTAATCTTCTTCATAACGTAACCACGTCTTCATATATACCCCAGGAAAACATAGTCGATTCTACTCATCATCTTCATGCCATTCTACCTTCATTAGATATCCAGCCTTCTTCATTTGTTCCAATTCTTCCAAACTCTTGTAATGAACTTGACCGCATTCATGCTTACTTGCACTCCACAAATTCTAAATCAACAAATTCAATTGATTGGCCTACAATATCTGTATCGCCTATCAATGAATACACTACTGAGGGCCTGTTCTCTATGGCATTTCCGACACTTTTCCCAACAGGCATTGCCATGATTGCACAACCAAGAATTACAAAAGTTGAGCTGCACGAATATGCCTGTCACCTGTTACGCTACCACGATAATCGCTTCGGCCAACATCCAAGATTCCGTTACTACATCTATAACATGCTGATGCACCACCGTAGCCAATCAAATGCCAATGTTTTTGTAAAAAAAAACATTGAAAACAATTTGCCAACAACTGTATCAGATTTGCAGCAATGTCTTCACAACTATCCAAATTCAAAAATTCCAGAAATGGTCATGCACTTTGGTTCATCCCTAAGAGGTACACGCTCTTTTTGGAACAAGCATCGTAATGAGCTAACTGACATGATCACATAGCTTGGGAGCCCAACGTTTTTCTTCACTCTAAGTGCTGTTGAAACGAAATGGCCTGACCTGCACAATATTATGCCTGCTGAGGTACCCTCCAATACAGATGCTCATTACAGGTGGAGAATTCAAAATATAATTACCAATCCCCATTTAACATCCCAATACATGCATTGCAGATTTACAATTTTCCTTGAGGAAGTCTTACAAAAAGGTCTCCATGCAATCGATTATTGGTGCAGGTGCTTTTCATTACCATTACTTTTAAAACAAAATATTACACTTCATTAGAATTAAAGAATAATATTTTTCAAAATTGCATACAGATACGAATGGCAGCATCGAGGATCTGCACACATACATGGATTCCTTTGGTTGAAAGATGCACCAAATATGGATTCCCTCGATTGGAACAATCAGATAGAAGTTTTCAATGCTCAAAAATATTTTGACCATTATGTAACTGCTTGGAACCCACGACAACTCCAACATTGCGCAGCTTCACTCCACCAATCAGCAGAGCAGGACCCATGTCTTCTCAACACACGATCAATCTTTGCATCACCATAGACAGATGACTATGAAGAGCTTGTCAATTGTGTCCAACGCCATACAAAGTGCCATGTATCTTCTTGTCTTCGCAAAAAAAACAAAGTTCTCACATGTCGCTATGGAGTACCATGGGAGTTAAATCCCACATCTTCACTACTGGTGGACAACAAAGGTCATAAAATCTACAAGCCTGCACGTAATGATGATAGATTGAACATTCATAATGCTGATCTACTTTCCATCTGGAGAGCAAATGTTGATTGTCAACCAGTGCTTTCACGCCATGCCGTCTTAGCTTATATATATAAATATGCAGCCAAAGCAGAAACAAAGTCAGAAAGCTATAGCCAAATTTTATTCCGCCTCTTGAACAACGTCGCTCCAGAAGCACCTACTACCACTATTGTTCGGAAACTCCTTACAGAAAGCATAGCAGAAAGGGATATTGGAGCACAGGAAATATGCCATATGTTGCAAAAATTACCTCTAACACTCTGTAGTCGTACATTTGTATCTCTAAATGTTAATAGAACTGTATTCAGACGTGTTCTAGATGGTTCTGAAAATCCACCCTCAACACCACCATTTATTATTGCATACATGAATAGGCCTTCTTCATTAGATCCATTGCCCCTCATAGAAGCTGCACGCTCTTGGTCATTTTCTCCTCGTCGTCAACAAAACCAATGGAAACAGATTTCTCCTCCAATATTTCTCCATATCTTGCCACGATACACCACAATCCCTTCCCCTAATGATCCAAACTATACCGACTTCTGCTGGGCTGAATTAATATTGTATTTCCCCTTCCGTACACTCCCCAATGACATTGGATGCAGCAATGATGACATCATTGCACATTGGGAAGAAAATAAAGGAACATATACAGCATGGCATGTTCACCGTGAAAATGAAAACCCACAATCTCCACAATCAGAAGATGAATCTACTCTTGTATCTTCCCCTCCTGACATCCCCCTTGACCCTGTTCAAATGAATGAATGGGAAATTGTCTCTCACCTTCACCCAAGCGATAACATCGAAATTGATGCCCTTGAAATCATTGGCAATCGTGACTTTGACCTCAACCATCTTTGGTCTCATACTTCCCTACCTCTCCACTTACAAGAAACTGCCATCAATTTCATTGAATATAATCGCTCATCTATTCAAAATCAACACCTTCCCTCTTCAAACCTACCCGTAAATCAAATATTATCTCCTACCCAACAAAAACCTTTCACACATATTACTTCTCATTTAAAAAATCCTCCTCCAATGCCCCCAACTAGAACCATTATACAAGGGACAGCCAGAACGGGCAAATCTGCTCTAATAAAATCTCTACAACGTGCATTCATCGAACTCTCCTCACCAAATATAAGCCCATTGTTGGTACTTGCACCTACCGGTGTTGCATCTTTCAACATAGATGCACTTACAATTCATTTTTCCCTTCACATCCCTATCCAAACAATGCATCCTCTTGAAGGACAACCACTCCTCCACCTCCAAGAACAACTCCGCCATATTCAGTACATACTCATTGATGAAATGAGTTTTATCGGGCTAAAAATGCTTTCCCGTATTGATGATCGCTTACGAGAGGCCTTTCCCCTCCATCGAAATACACCATTTGGTAATTGATCCATTATCCTTGTTGGGGATTTAGGCCAGCTACCACCTATAAAAGGCATTCCTTTGTATGCTGGCACATCACGTGGTACTGCACTTTGGCGCAGCTTTGATACATTCATTACGCTCACAACTATTTTTCGCCAGCAAGGTGCTGATCCTTCCCAGATTGCCTTCCGCAAAATTCTCTCAAATCTCAGGGATGGGAACTCTACAATTGAAGATTGGAAGCTACTAATGTCAAGAACATATTCCTCTATTACGCATGAAGATAAAAAAATATTTGAGGACTCCATGCATTTATATGCAACAAACAATTCAGTTGCCTTGCATAACAAATCAATGTTGAAAAAATTACACAAGCCAATGGCTGTGTGCTCAGCAGAAAAACATGTGGAACACACATTCACTACATCTGAAGAATAACAACTGGACAAAAATCTTCTGTTATGCAATGGACAAAAATTTATGCTAACCTGCAATTTATGGGTACATGCAGGGCTTGTAAATGGTGCACTTGGCATCGTCATTTCAATATGCTATGCACCTGACTCAAAGCCTCCAGAATTGCCATATTTTGTGGTTGTTGATTTCAAACAATACAGAGGAACAACATGGGACATTGCACAACCCACAAATGTGCCCATTTCTCCTATCAGAAGGGGTACACATTGACAGATACCACTTCGAATGGCATGGGCTTTAACAATACACAAGTCACAAGGAATGACATTAGATCAAGCAACAGTTGACATTGGCCCCAAAGAACGCCAAGGTTTAACATTCACTGCCATTTCAAGAGTTAGATCTCTAACAAACCTTCGAATCCATCCAGCATTCCCATTCTCACGCATTTTACGCATAAAAGAAAATCCATATCTACAACGCAGGAAGCAAGAAGAATCGTTGCTCACATCGAAATCTATATAGACAAATACAATCTATCCAACAATACACTCTTCATTGCATCTTCACCAAGAGGTAAACAAACTCTCACCTTATCCAAATTGAATATAGAATTACTTATTTTTACATTTATTCTACTACTCATTATGTTCCTAATGTTTCAAAGAATTTTATGATTGCTTTAGTTATTTTTTAACTCTATAATTAGAGTACAAATACCATTTGTTAACACTAACAATAACTTTTTACCTTCTTTCATGCTAAACAGATATGGATGCAAGGGATTTAAACATGCTCTATGAATGCTACCAGGAGATTCACCAGCATGAACAAACTCTACATGATATACAGCTCAGATTCCTTTCACCCCATTCATTGCCTCTATACCGTTTGCGTGGAACTATTGAACTATTACAAAAGATTCGAAGAATTCTAAGGAAAACAATCCACATAAATGAAAGAGATAGACAACGGAAAATGTGAGCCAAATGGCAAGAACTCCTTTCTGAACGTGGAGTCACTATAGACACCAACTGGTGCTGCCGATGTCGTGCATCATCATGTATTTATGATTAGATATTTACTTTCAACAAACTTCTGCTGTACAAATGTATATATCTCTTCACCTTTAGATTTGTATATCTAAGTGAATATATATTGTATTCTATTTTGTTTCAAAATTTTCACATTTTACTCATGCTATTATGTTCTATTCTATCTTCAAAACTTAATATTTGGCAACATATTTAATACTCACCTTCTACAGACAGTTATAACTTGTAAGTTAACTTGGATAAATCATTAAATAGTTAGTATACTTGCCAACTATCCTTAAATGTTGGACTCCATCAAGGTTGTTATTAATAGAGAGCTTCTCCTTGTATTTCTCAACAGAAAATCTAATATATGCAGTAATTCTTTCCTTCCTTCTATTGGCTTTCAATCGATGTTATTATCTTTCTATTCTGTTCTCCGTAACCATGTTATAAGTAACAAGATGAAGAAAGAATTGCCAATGTATATTCATTGTTGTTGTTAATAAGGGAATGCAAGTATCGGCTAAACTCATTTCTTAGCATACTTGCTGTTCAGCTTTTTGAATGCATGTGAAACTGGGTTGCCATGTTGTTCCCTTCGACCCATTGTATAGGAGTTGTCTAACTATTTCTGTTTCCTTGGTTGAGTTCAGCTTTCAGTTGATCAAATAAAAACTGCAAATAAGTACACTGATGACATCATCTATGCTGGAGAAAAACTTATAATTCCTTGAGAGGGATATAGGAGCTCAGATTGTATTTGAAAGCTTGTAGTACAGGTTGTCATGAAATGTGTATGCAGTAATTTTCACAACAGCCTGAATTCCCCACATTGTTTAGATATAAGAGATTGTCCAATTTGAGTTTTGGATTGTTTATGGTAGGTTGTCTATAACTAATTTCAGAATTCAATAAGCTAGTTGGAAATGTATTTGTTTTTTTTATACATATTTCTAAGGGATATGTATGGTAGTGGTTGAAAAATTGCATTTCCATATTCTACCCATGGTAAAATATGGACTAATATTTCTGATTCTCTTTAGATGATTTTTGGAAGATTAACTGAAACTACATCCAAGGAGTTCAAAATGTACTTCTTTTAAGCTCTCTCTTCCAGCTTGCCAGAAATTCTTGAGCTCCTTGCCATAACTCAAGAAGTTCATGTTTGAATGACAACCTTTGCAAGATGTGGGTAGTAGCATGTTCAGCTACCAGCCTACCACAGAATCTGAAGTTGAAACATCTTCATTACCATCCATTTTAAGGACTTTATCATAGAAATCTTCCAAAATTCATCACGTCACTTGTTTGAATTTGATATGATTACTCTGTTCAAATTGGAATTTAATGATATTGTTATTTGTAGAATCCAAAGAAGAAAACATGTTCTTTTGAATTTAGGATGCTTCCCAGTTTTCATCTCTCCAAACTTATGCTCAGTATCTTTTCTTGTTTCCATGTGCATCTATTCTGGGAGATCATTATTTATCCCAGTCAGTTTGCAACTTTTTCTTGGAGAGGTATGGAACAATGAAAATGAATTATTTGTATTGACTCTAACTAGTTATGATGCCCCTATCCTCATCAACGCAGAGCATAATGATTTAATAGTGTGCTCCCTTGTTGCCAGGAAATGTCCAGAGCAAGTTGACTTCTCCTTCAACTTACACACGGTTTGTTGATGCAGGAAAAAATTTGGATCCAAGAACCATTGGAAATCTGGTATCTAACCTGAGAATTTTGAGAAGAATATACTCATTGATGCAATAGACAGCCTCACCAAGCACTGTTGCGTGTAGTCCTTAGATAACTTACTAACTATCACAATGTATAATCTCATTTGTGCACTCCATAAAGTGTTAAAGGGTCAATGTTTCATTGTTATTTGATGGTGAAAATAGGCCCAAAACTACTACCTTCATCTTGTCATAACTGAGTCATATAGACATAAGAAAACAGGCTACCTTGCTATAATTTCAGGGGGTTTATATGTTGATTGAACTCTGCCCATCAAAATACTCAATAAAACAATTCTAAGAGGATAGGTATAATTCATGAGAAGGATGGAGTATAATCTTTCTCTAGATATTCCCCAGTCATATACCTGATCAGATTTTTTTTTGCCTATTCTTTGATCAACAGGTCTTTCCCACACCCATGATGAAGATAAATCTGTTCTCCTATCAAGATTTAGATTTAGTGGTCCCGAATCATGTGCAGTAGAGTAAACTTCTAAGTGGATGAACAGGCATTGGATTAAAAGTAACAAGCTCAGAAGTCACTATATATAGTATATACTACCTCTTTAGGGAATAGATCCTCTAATTCTTCTACAGCAGTCAGCTTCCTCCAGTCTCCTGTCTGTCACCACAAAATTCAAAAGAAAGAACAAAGGTTTAACCACATTACCATAATCTTCGAAGACTACTGAAACAATTTCCTATTTCTTAGCTTGGAAAACGATGAAGTTTATATTCTTTATTTCCAATTAAATCAAGTACCAAAATTTATAATTAACAAATGATACTCCTATCGGCTTCTCCTTGCACCTCTTGGGGCAACTGCTAGTTATATTGTATGTATATGAATGTATTATTTTGAGAGTTGAAGTAGTGTTTTTATTAGTTGTATTTGGATACTTGACATTTATTGAGTGAGGTTTTTATTTTGTTATGTTTCATTGAATAGGATATATATTTCTATATGATGTGTGTGTATTATTGAGTGTTTACATTACTTGTATGTACTTCTTTGGAGTGTTTATGAATGTCTCATTTTGCATGCTTTTGAGCATTCTTTTATTATTTTTTATTGGTATGTATATGGGTGTATTCTTTAAGTACTCTTTGAGTGTTAGAGTGTTGTTTTCATTGTTTGTCTTTCTTGTGTATGAATATTTTTTACTTGTATGTGCATGAATGTATTATTTGTTGTATTCGTATGTGTATTATTTACTTGTAATTTGGATGTTTATTAATGTATTCTTTGCTATACTGGTGTGGGTGTTATCTACTTGTATTTTTTATGTGTATGAATATTTTATTTGTTTCATTTATATGTGTCTTGTTTACTTGTATTCTTTGTATGTGTATGAATGTATTCTTTGTGTGTATGAATCTATTCTTTGCTACATCTGTATGTGTCTTGTGTATGTATATGAATGTATTCTCAATGTGTATGAATGTATTCTTGCGTGTAAGACTATTCTTTGTTACATTTCTATGTCTCTTGTTTATTTTTTTCTTTGTATGTGTATGAATGTATTCTTTGTATGTGTATGGATATATTCTTTTCTACATGTGTATGTGTCTTGCTTAATTGTATTCTTTATATGTGTATGCATTTATTCTTTGCGTGTATATGACTCTACTCTTTGCTATTCTTTGTATGTGTAAATTTATTTTTCTATGTATTTGAATATTTATTTGTATATTTATTATTTACTTATAAATATATAGGTATAACTTGTGTGAATATATATTTTTAAATATTTATTTATATAATTATAATTATTTCTATATATAAATATATTATTTAAAATGTTGAATTTCAAATACATTAGTTTAAATATTTATGAAATTATTACTATTATTGTTTATTTTAATTTTTTTATTATTTTGTTTTTTTTTATTAAACTTTTTATTATTATTTTTTAATTTTTGATTTTTTTTGCAAAATTTTAAATATTGATAATATTAATTTTTTATCATTTTTAAATGAAAAATAATACTCATACTACAATAACATTAAAAAGTACATAATATAAGCTATGAGACTGAAAGTTCAAATCCCTTACAAGGAAAAAATAAAACAATAACATATATTTATAATAACATCAATACAATAAATAAATATAATTAATTTTAATAATTTATAATTTCATTTTTCATAATACTATAATTTAATAATATATGGAAAAAAATATTAATTTAAAATTTTGTTAATGATACTCATTGTTTAAATATAATAAATATAATAAAGAAAACAAATACCTATTAATTTTGATATCACACTAATTAATTTATAAAATAAATGGAATTATCAACATCATAATATTTGTACTCAATCTTAATCACATGCAGAAAATAATGTTAATTCTAAAGTTCATAGTAAGTGTGATGTGTGTGTTTAATTCAGGTTGTGAGTCAATGTGTAATGTTTGTCGGTATGTGTATGTTTTTGTGCACCCCATGTTTGTTGTGTGCTTGTATGCGTGTGAGTGATTGTGCCTCATTGGAAATGGATTGTGTAGGTGCGCGTCAGTGGTTAGTCCCATGCCAATGATGGACCGTTTTTGGGGTCATTTAAGCTCTCACCTTCACGTGGTTGACCCTGTTAGTAGAGATTTTACATCTCCAAGCGAAGAGGAGCTTTCTATATAGTTCTTTTTAGTTTATTTAAAACAAAACATTAACTTTAAAACATTAAAATGAATTTTTTAATAATATTTAAATATTATTTTTATTAACTCAAAAACATATAAATAAACTTAATAAAATTATCTATATAAAATATTATATATATTATATATAGTTAACTTTACAACATTTTCCAAACTATATTAATTATAAAAATAAACTAGATTAATTATTAAATCTCATATATATAAGATGATGATGGAGTTAAATAAAATAAACTAATATATTTAATAATTATTAGAATTTATTATTATTAAAAATATTTAAGGAAAATATATATTATTATATTTATGATCTATATTTAATTATTAAATAATAATAATAAATATTGTGTATAAATTTGAATATTTATTATGATGTGTTTTATTAAAATTTAAAATATATAAAATGTAATTAAAAAAAGATTGAAAATTAAAAGATTGAAAATTGAATTACTAAGAGAATACAAAAAAACTCAAATATTTGTTAAATCTAAAAGAGATTTTCATCTTAACTGATTTGAGAGCTTGGCAGATCCATTGTTAAGATTATATATATAGTGTAATGTACTTTCAAAGAGTGAAATTAAACCAACCTAAATCCATCTTAATTCTAGAAATACAAAGCTTCGAGAAATCTCAAATATTTGTTAAATCTAAAAGAGATTTTCATCTCAACTGATTTGAGAGCTTGGTAGATCCATTGTTAAGATTATATATATATATATATATATATATATATATATATATATATATTGTAATGTACTTCTAAATTATGTCTAGATAAATAAAATAAAAAATAAATGAAAAAGATTAATATACTATAATGTAAACATTTCATGTGGAATATAACCTATTTAAAAAGTGAAATTAAACTAGACTAAATCCATCTTAATTCTAGAAATACAAAGCTTCGAGAAGGTCAAATATTTGTTACATCTAAAAGAAATTTTCATCTCAACTGATTTGAGAGCTTGGTAGATCCATTGTTAAGATTTTATGTCTAGATTTTGTTGGTACTTCTAAATTATGTCTAGATAAATAAAATAAAAAATAAATGAAAATATTAATATACTGTAATGTAAACATTTTAACGTAGTTAAAAAAATAAAGTAAAAACAAACTTATAAAGATAAAATAATAATAGAAATATGGTATTAAGAACCAATTCATGTGGAATATATCTTATTTAAAGGTTAAATTAAAATAGCCTAGATCCATCTTACTCTCAAAATACAAAGCATCATGAGATATCAAATCTCTTTTTGCTCTAGAAAGGTTTCCATCTCAAGGGATTTATGTCTCATGTGGAATATATCCTATTTAAAGGTTTCCATCTTAAGGGATTTATGTCTCATGTGTAATATATCTTATTTAAATGGTGAAATTAAAATAGCCTAGATCCATTTTTACTCTCGAAATACAATATCTTTTCACTCTAGAAATGTTTCCATCTTAAGAGATTTATGTCTCAGGTGGAATATATCCTATTTAAAGGTTTCCATCTCAAGGGATTTATGTCATTTAAATCTCATGTGGAATATATCCTATTTAAAGGTTTCCATCTCAAGGGATTTATGTTTCATGTGGAATATAACTTATTTAAAAGGTGAAATTAAAATAGCCTAGATCCATCTTTACTCTGGAAATAGAAAGCATCAAGATAGATCAAATCTCCTTTCACTCTAGAAAGGTTTCCATCCCAAGGGATTTATGTCTAAATAAATAAATGAAAATTAAATGAAAATATTAATATATTGTAATGTAAAAACCAATTAACATGGAATATAGTTTATTTAAATGGTGAGATTAAACCAACCTAGATTCATCTCAACTCTAGAAGTACAAGGTATCAAAAAAGTCATTTCAATATATTTGATTCATCTAAAAGCTTTGTAGATATGGTGAAATCTAGATTAGTTATATTAATTTTCTACTTATTAATTTTATCACATACTTTACAATTATATTCAATTAAAAAAAATAGTAACAATCAATTATTATATTTATAAAACAAATTTAATTATTAAAACATAATTATAATAATATATAATAAAATTAAAAAATATATAAATTTATTTAACTAAAATTTCAAATATAATTAAACCAATATTTTTTTTTTTCTTAGTAAGATTAATTCTATTATATAATACAAATGATTTACAATTGACACAATCTCATCAGAATTACTTGTGCTAGCCAATTCCAGCCAAGAAAAAGTTCAAAAGCACAAAATAGGGATTTCCCCCAGTGGGGAAACCAGTCCAGAAGTTGCTGCCCCTAATGGGGAAACCAGCATGAGCCATCATTGTCCAAAAATTGGTGGAACTATGTGTGAACAAGAAAAGCATAAAAACAATAGCATAAAAGCTTGCAGAAGTAGGAGACCTCAAATAGTAAAACCTTCTATGGCTAGTCATGCTTCAGAAATTTGGGGGAGGCTCTTCAACAATGAAGCAACCGTAATCATCGGAGGAGTTCTTGACCTTCTTCCTCTGTTGCATTGTTGGTTCTGGCGTAGAGGCTGAGCGTGCCCCTGCAACCTCTTTCTTGTCTCCTTCTTTCGAGCTCTCCCCGCTATCACTACCTGAGGAGTACAAAGTAGCTTTTGTCGGAAGGGCTGCCGATTTGTGGGAATCCTGGTGGTAGGAATAGGAAATGGTGGACTACTGTAGGCGTTTCCAAGAGTCAGAACCAACTGAGCTGGAGGTGACTTCTAGAAGACGCAGATATTTGGTAGCTGAGACACATTGCTGCACCTAGGCTTCAATGGAGTCCAAATTGAGCATGGGTTCCACAGGTCAACTCTCATGGAGGGGTGAATAATAGTCATCACGAAGGGATATGGGTGGACAGGAGGTTTGGCCTTGACCTTGGCCCCTACGATAGCGCATCTTATGGCGTTGAGGCATGGCATTGTAGGAGAGCACAAGTGAAGCTTGGAGGGAGACGAGATGGCGTGAGGAGTATTGGCAAGAGACTTCAAGCTGCAGAGGAGGCAAAGAATGTGGATTGAAGCTCTGCGAGCAGAGCCCTGCAACCTGGATAGAAAGGCGACGAACAGAGGGAGCGGGAGAAACATGGCAGGGATTCATGATATATTTCAAAATGTTGCAGGAAGGACAGCCATTAAAGCCTAGAGCAGGTGGATTGCAACAGGCGTTAGAGAACCATGTGGCTATGGCATGCGCCACATACAAGGACACCACGTTTGACTGTGAAACACCCGCATTCGTGAAAACCAATATTTTTATTAAATATTATAAAAAACCCATTTAAAAATTATATCGTTAAATATTATAAAAAAATCATTTAAAAATCTATTTAAGAAAAAATTAAATAATAATAATCATATACTAATTTATTTAAAACTCATGATTATAAAACATAACTTTAAGATGAAAACATTTGAAAATGTAATTTCTTAATGATATAGCCTTATAAATTTATAATAAAATAAGTAATAAAATATTTATTTCAATAAAATTTAAAATATATAAAATGTATATGGTTGAGTTAGTAAGTGTGGATTATATTTAGGATAGAGATGAGGATGAGTCACACTTGTCAGCTCTAAACATCAAACATAAATATTTTGGTGCGAGTAAAAATTACTCTTCACAAAAAACATAGACTATAAAACTATATAAAATGAAATTATATATATATCTATATATATATATATCCATTATATTTTATATATATATCTATATATATATATATCCATTATATTTTATATAGTAATTTTTTTTTGCTATATGTGTCCGAGAGAGATTAATATAAATAGTTAACCACTACTATTGATATGAATTTTTATAAGAAAATTTTTTAGGGATAAAACAAAAAGGGAAATTTTACACAACTTATTTGTCCATATATAGTTATGAAACCAACTATTAAAAAGTGAGATCTCTGCCAAAATTCCTAGTTATCTCAAGAGAAGAAAGGTTAACATGATAAAGAGAAATAATCACAACAAATTAGGATTTAAACTGCATCTCCTACATGAAGATTGAAGAGAAGTAGGAAACTATTATTCACCCATTTTAAAAAGTTTTAAATAGCATTCCACATAGAAACATTGCATGGAAAAAAATACGAGGTGGCACATGGAACAATTTTAGTGACATTTAAAGCGGTACAAAAGTTTATGTGACATTTAAAGAGATGCAGAATATTCTTGTAATACAACCAACCACCTAATGTCCTATTAGGGTTGTGGAGTGCAATTAGACTTCTCCTTCAAGGTTTATTACAAAAATTGGGTTAAAGTCCTATATATCCCATAACATTAAATCACATTTCTAATACCACTATCATCTTTGGCTCATTGAGAGCTTTCCCATGATATAAATTTAATCTCAATTTAATATCTTAGCACAAAACCTCTAAAATTTCATCCTTTTAAAGGCCCACTTCATAATTTATACAACCACGTAGAGACTCCTAGCCATGTATCTCCACCGCATGGGTCCAAGTTTGTTGGTGTCTTGCTATACTAGATTATTTCCATATTGGTGATTTCACAAGTTGTGTATTCTCTAAAATTGAGCATTATGATATGTCTATGTTGATGAATCATCCTAAGGATATGTTAATATAAAAAAAAATATTTCTAATACACTATTGCAGTGCTAAATCCATCAAATTTTGATATAACATTACCCCAAAATGGAATATTGAAGAGTCAACAAAAATTTTATAATTTAAAATCCTCACAAAGTGATCCAGGTGGATATTGGTGTCCACCCACCTATTCCATTTTGGCCCACACCATCAATTCTTTTAGTTTTTCACTTTCAGCACAACTTACTATTTTTAGTAGGATGTTGGTTCCTAAACTTTTAGAGCCGTTTTGAGGCCCTAATCAGCCACGTGGATATTGGTGGCCACCCACCTATTCCATTTGAACCCCCACCATCAGTTCTTTCAGTTTTTTTAGTTTCGGCACAACTTACTATTTTTGGAATTTTTTCAGATCGTGAACTTCCAGAGCAGTTTTGAGGCCCTAAACGACGTTTTTTGGGAAAACCGGGAGAAACATGGTTCCATGGTATGATGTTTCTCACACCAAAAGTTGTACTCCTTGGATAGATATTTCTAATGAGATATTATGCACATGAAATAGAGATTGTATGCAAAAGCTATGTCCCCGAGAAGTTGAAACACCAATTTACCCAAATGGGGCCCATAGTTTTGGCGTTTCATCTCCTACGGTTAGGTTTTTGGATGTTTAGGGTTTTGCATTGTTTCTCAACAATAAATAGGCCTTCGAGCCTCATTGTAACACAGTTCAGAGGCATGTAGCCATCACATCTCTTCTCAGAGATAAGTTACCATCACCCTACCTAGTTTATTTCCATTTTGTTTGTAAACATATTTCAATTATTTGATATTAATGAAATGAAGTATTATTTCCAGCACATCTCTGTATTTATTTCTATTTCTATATTTTATTGCATTCCTGCATAAATCCGGATCACAAATCATCGATAAGTCAATAGGCATGAGGCTAGTTTGACACAACACCTCTCAACTTTGTCACTAAATCATATTTTTCCACATGGAAAGGATAAAATTTTTGACAAATGACATGTTTGACATGTATATCATGTTATGAAGGTAAAAATGATTTCCAAGATGTATTCCTCCTAAAACTTTTCTATGTTGATATTTCTATATGAAAGCAAAAATAGAAAAATAAAAAGAAAAATGGTAATAAAAATATGGTATTGAGAACCAATTAATGTGGAATATAGTCTATTTAAAGGGTGAAATTAAACCAAACTAAATTCATATTAACTCTGAAAACAAAGAGAATTGAGATATCAAATCCTTTTTCACTCCAGAAGAGGTTTCTGTTTTAAAAAAATTGATTCATCTCAAAGCCTGGTAGTTATGGTGTTAAGATAAAATATAGATTAGTTATACTATTTTCCTACTTATTTGTTTTATCACATATTTTACAATAATAAAATTCATTAATATAATTTTAACAAATTTATAAAATACATATTTAATAAAAAATATAAATATATATAGATTATATTCACTGAAGAAAATTAATAATCATATATTATTTATAAAGAAATTTTAATTATTAAAAACTAATTATAATACCATATAATAAAATTTAAATATATAATAATTTTTTAGCTACAAGTTCAAATATAATTAAGCCATTTAAAGAGAAATTTAAATAATAATAATCATATACTATTTTTTTGGGGGCCTTCGTTTTGAGAAAAGATAAAATAGTTTTGGGACCTATGGACCAATAGTTGCGAAGGTGGCGAGTTGCAGATAGCTGCGGTGAAGGTGGCGAGTTTTAGATAGTCATTGAGCAGGGGGCGAGTTGCGAATGGATAGTTACACAAATTGGTAGGAGTAACTGACAGTGAACTGGGACAATACTCTGAGCAGTATAAAGAAAAGCATAACGGATGAGGAACAATCGAGTGTGGAAAAGAGGCCAAGTGAAAAAGAAGAAAGGACTGGCAGTGTAGAAGGAGGCTAGGTAATGAAGAGGAAAAGTAGTTGCATGGAAGAAGATAGAGAAAAGGGTGAGCAAATCAGTCTAGTCTTGTATATTGTAATGTTCCAAAATTTTCATGAATAAATTGGAACATTTATTTTTGCTCATTTTATGTAGTAGGTGAATAAAAGGAAGAGGAGGCCTCTTAACATGAATAAAACCCTTTCTAATGTAAAAAGGGAACTTTTGAGCAGCTTATTTTACACCTCCTAGTGTGAAAGGGGCCAAGTGTATGAGGACAAGGTCAGTTTGACAAAGCCAACCAGCATAGCCTAAGGAGCAGTAGCTTGCCTAAGAAGCCAGTGCAGTTTTGGAGGGAAGAGATTCAAATGAAGATGGAAACCCTAAGAGGTGGGACCCAAGGTTAAGGAGCTCACAACTTCATAAGGAGGAGAAGGGCAGCATTGTGGGGTTAGCTTGTGTATTTCAATTTCATGTCTGCGTAGACATTTTCTGCAAACTCCTGTTGCTCAACAGAGTTTGGAGGAATTCCTGTTTAGTAATTCATTCTCCTTCATTGAGTGATCTCTTGAAGGGGTTGTGCTTCATTTCTCACACATCTAGATTGCAGGCCAAGAATTTCTCATATTTATAGCATTATTTCTATAGCAGAGGACACTGTGTTGCTGGGCAGTGCAGTGGGAGGGTTGTTTCATCTACTCTTGTGCATTTCTATGCAGCGGAGGGAGTTTCTCTTGCATTGAGGGAGTTGTATAGGAGATTTCAGAGCTGATTTCAGATATTGGCATGTGGCCAACTCATGTTCCATCCATTACAACACATTTCACTTGGTAAACTGCATTATTCTTGTGGGAGCAATAGTTACGGGGTTTGATCCCTTGCTTGAGGGCTTATTCTTTGGATAAAGGGCCAACCCTTCTCCTGGAAAGCTCTATATTACATTCATCTTCTATATTTTCATATTCTCAGTCATATTTATGTTCAGTGTTGCAGTGACTGCATTTTCCAACTACATATATTTACAGATCTGCACTTGTACACTTGTATTTCCATGAAACCCCTTGTGGGTGAACTTTATTGTGTATAAAGAGGAAACGAATTCTCATTTTTCTCACCATTGGATGATTTTTCATTTCAAATGTGATATGTCACTTATTTACTGCGGAAACCCTAGTAGGAATAAAGTTGTCCTTGTTTTAGTCTTTTATCCATAAGTTACACTATAGGGTTTTGAGCTAGATTGAGGCATATTGTTTTGGGAGATCTGTTTATATGAACTAGGTTCATTTGTTTTACCTCTGACTCTGTAAGTGAGTCATATATTGAGTCATCTAAGGGACTTCAATCCCATTTCTCACTTATACAGCGTTATTTTATGGAGAAATCTATTTTGTGCTTACATGTTGCTGCCATTTTTGGCTAGTCCACTATGGGAGATTTGAATAACCTGCTTAAGGTTATTTCTTTGAGCTTACATTCTACAAGGAGGTAAAACTATATATTTTCTAAGGCATTCCAGGAGTGCGTGGCCTTATTTTCACATTTTCTTCCTTATACAGCGTCCCTAAGGAGCTTTCTACAGCAATTCCTGAATAGGAATAATTACATATCTGTAGACAGAGACTGCAAAAGGCCAGGTAGCCTCTGGTTCTCTCCCTTATTTGGAAGGAGACATAGCTAGTAAATACCTTAGCAGTCCATCTCTAGCATAGACTTGTGATTTTTCTGAAAACAGGACATTACAGTGGTATCAGAGCATGATCTTGGCTCAGCCTGTGCCCAAGATCTATTGCCATCAGCAAGAGGAGCTTCTCCAAGGACAGGAGATTGATAGAGGAAACAAGGAACAAATGAAGGAAGAGGAGGTTTCCCTTCTTCTTTTCCAAACCATTGAGCCCACCATATCAGCAGTTGGATCTGCCAACAAATCAGAGAGAGAGACTCTTGTAGACATAAAACATGTCTCAAGGATCCACAAAGGTATGCGAAAATTTCCATGTGGTGATATTTCAGAAAAGGTCATCAAAGGTTTGGGAAATTTGCATTCAAATGGCTCAGGATCGAAACTTCACGTTGATAAAGAGGAGCAAGGTTATACAGTGCTGTACAAGAGGGGTTTGATCCAAGAAGGGATCAACACTCATTCCTTTGCACCCTTATTGAGTTTCATGCATCATGAAGAGTTATGGTGCAAGGATTTGGACATAATCATGCATGATGTGCCATCTCCTAAGGATGTCCTGTCCTTAGCACTCTTGGATTCTTGTGGATTCGAGGGTTTGATTAATGAGAGGCCTTTCCTGGAAATTCTTCAAGGGGTTACATCTCAACATCCCATGAGGTGTAAGGAGGGACACTTGCTTTGGGATAATGGTAGTCTTCATTGGGAAGATGCTGAAGGAGAGAAGGATTGGGGACATCCATACCTCGATGGAGGAGAGTGGGTGTAGAGCAAGAGGCTTGTGAGCCACTTGCATATCTATGACACAGGGCAGCAAGAGGCAAAGATGTGCTGGCTACTTAGGAGAGATTTTGGCCATCATGAGACATCATTTTCTCAAGGGTATGAGGATGGAAGGAGCTTGGCAGGGTACTTTCATCATGGGACAACAAGGATTGTGGATGGATTAATATGGTAGGGTCATTTTGTTTCCACCACCCATGATGAGTGATGGAGGTATGAAGGGGTAGCAAGGATATTTTTTTCTTCGAAGGATTGGGAGAGAGCAAGGGAAAGATTGCTCTCGCACTTGGCATAGTGTTGCAAGGGTGAAGTATGGCACTATCATGGTGCAAGAGGTGTTCTCATCATGGAGGAGACCCCTCATATATGGCAGCATTATGGAGAATATCTTTGAAAAGCTACATGTCAAAGAATGGAGCTTGATATGGATGAGAGCCTATGTGTATAGGCCAATAGCATTATCTCTTTGGAGAAATAACCGATGGATGAAGTGTGCCCAGCAGAAGTGTGGTGGATCCATAACCCACAGGCCACAGGATCATTTCACATTGGTTGCACTTGATGAAAAGAAAGGAGGTGAGATGGATGAAGTAGAAGATGGAGTCATCTATTACTATGCTACATTCTTCTTGACTTGGATTCCCAAGTATGAGAAGAAGGATCTTCTTGCAACACCTAGCTCATTCCTCTTCATGGGAGCATGCCAAACAACTATGGAGGGTTCATTCATGGATCCATACATCATTTTACTCCTAGAATATGGTAAGAATTCTATTTTTACATTTTCTAATTTGTATACTCTTACCATTATCTTGCAGTGCATGACTCTACAAGAGGGCAAGCTGACCAGATTGCTCCCCGGGCAAAGTTGGGCCAAATTATATGATGGAGGCAACCATATTTCACATGGCCTATGGTAGATTTTTTTCCATTGCATACATGTTCAGGTAATTTACATTATCAGCCATGAGTCATAGAGCATTTTTCTATGTAAATTTCTGAAGCAGCAACTTGGAAAACTGCACTACCACTATTGCGAAAACTATTGGTACTTCCTTGCATCACATGAAACCTTCAGAATTTTCCTCATTTTGTTGCTGATAATTACTCCCCTTGCTTAAGTGGATCTGATTTACATTGGGTGCATGATTGGAAGGATGATACATGAGTGGGGAGTGTCCTTAAAGGTGAAGGACTCCCACGCTTTCTGCATTGCATGTTCTAAAGGGAACATGAGAAAAACTATGGCCACTACAACTAAGTATTTATATCCTTTTGATGTGGGTCATAAGTATGATGATCATTCATTGTATAATCATGGGCAAGTGACCAAATATGACTTGTATGTTCAGCTGATCCATTCAGCCATTTACTTTCTACTAGTGGATGTGAGAATTCTGACCACTAGTCATTTAGAAACATACTACTTGCCATGCCATTTTCTGAAGGAGCAATGGATGTGATTACGCTGTGTCCTTTTCAAACCTTGTTTTTATCGTACAGCAGCATTTAAAGCCTACATCAAACGTCTCATTTGGAAATTCTATGATGATCATGTACTCTTCATCATGGAAGAAATGTTTTGGGGCAGCTTGTTCTTCAATGTTGGAGGAGAAATCTTTGGTGGATTGCTCTATATTTTTCCACTTCAGGGCAATACATTTGTAGCCCATGAACAACACATACTCTGCACTATTCATAAGTGGAGAGGAGGACATCTGGGATAGACTTCCTTACCTATCATGTTCAGTTATTCAGCCCACCTACACTTCTGGAGCTAAAGGTGTTGGAAACTTTTCATGAGTTACCATGCAGGAGGGTGGCTCATTCCATATGGATGATAGCTTGGGGTGGAGGTTTCACATTGGAGGAGAGGAATTCCCATGCATCTTGCACTCCATGCCTTGATAAGACCTCTGGACCACACATGGTTGTCTCCTTGAGCACTTTCCTTCTTATGATCATAGTCATTTGGGGAGTTTCACCAAGTGCAAATCTATATGCTTGGGAGAGGCACTATGGAGTTTCATGGATGAGATGGCATCATATTCTTTGGAAGATTCCATCATATGCTGATGCTATTGGAGGAGATAAGGAGATTCACTCAGTTCTATCCTTGCAGTTGCTTGAGGACAAGCAACATTTGGGAGGGGAGGACTGTAATGTTCCAAAATTTTCATGAATAATTGGAACATTTATTTTTGCTCATTTTATGTAGTACATGAATAAAAAGGAAGAGGAGGCCTCTTAACATGAATAAAACCCTTCCTAATTTAAAAATGGAACTTTTGAGCAGCTTACTTTACACCTCCTAGTGTGAAAGGGTCCAATTGTATGAGGACAAGGTTAGGTTGACAACTAGCATAGCCTAAGGAGTGGTAGCTTGCCTAAGAAGCTAGCGTAGTTTTGGAGGGAAGAGATTCAAATGAAGATGGAAACCCTAAGAGGTGGGACCCAATGTGAAGGAGCTCACAACTTCATAAGGAGGAGAAGGATAGCATTGTGGGGTTAGCTTGTGTATTTGAATTTCATGTGTGCTTAGACATTTTCTGCAAACTCTTGCTGCTCAGCAGAGTTTGGAGGAATTCTTGTTTAGGAATTCCTTCTCCTTCATTGAGTGATCTCTTGAAGGGGTTGTACTTCATTTCTCCCACATATAGATTGTAGGCCAATAATTTCTCATAGTTATAGCATTATTTCTGTAGCAGAGGATGCTATGTTGCTGGGCAGTGCAATGGGAGCGTTGTTTCATCTACTCTTGTGTATTTCTATGCAGTGGAGGGAGTTTCTCTTGCGTTGAGGGAGTTGTATAGGAGATTTCAGAGCTGATTTCAGATCTTGGCATGTGGCCAACTCATGTTCCATCCATTACAACACAGTTCACTGGGTAAACTGTGTTATTCTTGTGGGAGCAGTAGCTGTGGAGTTTGATCCCTTGCTTGAGGGCTTATTCTTTGGAGAAAGGGCCAACCCTTCTCCCGGAAAGCTCTATATTCCACTCCTCTTCTGTATTTTCATATTCTCAGTCATATTTATGTTCAGTGTTGTAGTGACTGTGTTTTCCAGCTACATATATTTGTATATCTGCACTTGTACACTTGTATTTCGATGAAACCCGTTGTGGGTGAACTTTATTGTGTATAAAGAGGAAAGGAATTCTCATTTTTCTCACCATTTGATTCTTGTTCATTTCAGATCTGATATTTCAATTTTTTACTATAGAAACCCTAGTAGGAATAACGCTGTCCTTGTTTAAGTATTTTCTGCATAAGTTATACTATGGGGTTTTGAGCTAGATTGAGGCATATTGTTTTGGGAGATCTGTTTATATGAGCTATATTAATTTGTTTTACCTCTGATTCTGTAAGTGAGTCATATATTGAGTCATATAAAGGAATTCAGTCCCATTTCTCACTTATACAACGTTATTTTATGGAGACAGTTATTTTGTGCTTACATGTTGCTGCCATTTTCAGCTAGTCCACTGTGGGTGATTTGAATAACCTGCTTAAGGTTATTTATTTGAGCTTACATTCTGCAAGGAGGTCAGAACATATATTTTTTAAGGAATTCCAGTAGTGGGTGGCCTTATTTTCACATCTGCTTCCTTATACAACGTCCCTATGGAGCTTGTTGTAGCAATTCCTGAATAGGAATAATTACATATCTGTAGACAAAGAATGCAAAATGACAAGTACCCTCTGGTTCTCTCCCTTCTTTGGAAGGAGACATAGCCAGTAAATGCCTCAGCAGTCCATCTCTAGCATAGACTTGTGATTTTTCTGAAAAAGGGACATTACATATTTTGGGTTCCATGGATAGATCTTTCCAAAGACTCTGATATTTGATGTAATGCTCTTTGTTGGAAGTTTATATATATATATATATATATATATATATATATATATATATATATATATATATATATATATATATATATATATATATATGTATGTATGTATGTATGTATGTATGTATGTATGTATGTATGCGTGTGTGTATGTATGTATATATATATATATGTATATATATGTATGTATATATATATATATATATATATATATATATATATATATACATATGTATATATGTAGATATATATAGATATATATATATATATATATATCTATATATATATATATATATGTACATATATATATATATATATATAGATATATATATATATATATATATATATATCTATATATATCTATATATACATATGTATATATATATATATATATATATATGTATATATATATATACATACATATATATACATATATATATACACATACATACATACATACATACATACATACATACATATATATATATATATATTGGTTGTTGTTGTTTCTGATGTGATTCATCTCTTCTTTGCATAATGGGTCATAAGAGTAGTTTATGCATGGTTACAGTGTAATTTCATTAGGTAATAGATGGTAAAATGGATAATGAACCATCGTTCTAGTTCTCTTATCCCAGTAAGGTCACGTCACACCTCAGGTGAGATTCCTAGCTCTCCATTGAGAAAGGTGAAATTTTCGACGTTGTCCTAGGCTATAGGGGGACCTTATTGGCCTCTGAGTCTAAACTTGGGTCTTTCCCATAAGTCATTATTTCACCAACGAATGGGTATGTTCTCAAGACCTAAAAATTTACCAAAGAGTTAGATCATTGTGTCAAGGATTTACAAGAGGTAAATTCAAACTTGGTGGGATGATCAAGTAGATTGGTTTATATCGCAACAAGTTGAGCTCCAACATTAGAAGGAATGAAAGGTAAGGGATCAAATATTATTCTCTGAATCAACAAGTGATTTGCATGAGATATTTTGGGGAACGTTTCTCGAAGATATCTAAAATTGGCTGCGAAGGTTTCAAGTAAAACTGAAAGTTAGGGAATCAAGTATATCTCATCGTGACTAGACACGCGTAGATCTAACAACCTTGCATAGGTTAGATACTGATCTAACGTGAGAAATAAACTTTTGGGTATAGGTGATGGTGGAGGGGTACATTGTAGAGTTTGGAACTGAAAGTCATCAATACTTTTATAAATCGAAAGCTATATTCAATTCTGAGTTGCGAGGAAATTTGTTGAAAGAAATCCCCCTATGGATTAAGGCTCTTATGGTGGAAGAGGGACTGCTAGATTTAAATCCTGCCATGGAAGCCTAAAAAACTGGTACTGGGGGAAGTTCCTAAGGGAGAAATGCTACGAAAAGGGGAAGAGGGAAATCGATGAGATGTATGCTGGAAGTTCTAATAAGTTGAAATATTTAATATCATATTGGAGGGCACAAATCATTGAGAAGTGGTAGGAGAAGGAAATATAGAAGCTTGAAAAGAAGAATGAGAATTCATACCAACAAGGAGAGGCATTTTAGATGTTATTAGAGTGAGGATTTGTGAGAGGACCCACATAAATAGAGGGGTCCACCAGAGGGGTTCGACAGTTTCATAGGAGCCCATCTAGATTGGAGAAAGGAAATATTTCCAATGCAGAAGAGGACACAAACCCTGAGAATTATTCAGATGGTGAACTACATGTTGCGATGGACCAAATATTTCAAGAAAGACAGGCAACATCGATGAAAGGTAATCCTATTCCCGAAATTCCAAGCGGAATTTTTCCTAACCTTCCCCTAGTACTCTATCACCCCCCGAATAATTTTTTGATAAAGTGCAAGTAAATAGTAGTAGTATTATTAGCAATATAATTTCTCAACCAAGTACTAAAGGATTTGTATTGATTCCAAATACACACATAGAAATGGAAGGTTCATTCGTCAAATATCCCGAGTCTTCAGGGAAAAGGGAACAACGATGTTGAGTAGTACTGGTACTTGTGTGAGGAAATCTTTAGGGCTTGCCAAAAACCTGATGCTATTAAGTTAATTGAGTTTGAGTCTATGCTCCAAGAGAGAGAACTACAGTGTTTTATCAAATGGTCATAAGTACATCCAAATCCAAGTTTATATGATGAAAAAAGGGAGTTTGTGCAAGAATTTAAATTACCACATACCAACTACGAAGGGTTATCTAAACTCTGGGAAATCAAGAAGCAATAAGGAGAGACTATTTGGGAGCTAATGAGAAGATTCAAATATTCTATTGGTAAAATGAGTTATCCCATAGACCCAAATCATAAGTGTTATTGTTTTATCAAGGCTCTTATGCCTCTCACCGGAACATTGTTGATGCAGCAGAAGATTAACACTCTCGAAGACATGCTAAGACATGTAATGTGAATTGAAGTGATGACAGGATATCCAAAATAATTTAGAGGAGGTGTGACCACCCAGGATCCCTCTTTACTGGGGCTACAACATAAAATTACAATTTTAATATAGAAAATTAAGGACATACAACTGGCTCACCCAATGTGACTGAATGTGTGGTGCACACATTGTTTACAAGAGGGACATTTAGTCTCAGAATGTCCTAGGTTGCAGCAAACAAAAATTGGGTCATCATCAGCAGGACCTCAAATACTGTCACCACTTGGAAGGGTTGTGCAAGTAAATACACAAGGTTTATACCCTAGTCAAATGCACTTCCATGATTCCCGAACCAGCAGAATACAACTTCAAATGAATACTGCGATATTTGTGAGGGAGTTGATCATCCACCTTGCATATGCCCCATTCTACAAAAGTACTCTAATGTCCCAAACAACATTTACTGTGAGTTTCGTGCCTGAAATACACACCACACAGACTAGAGTAGAGCATTGGATGCATTGGATGATAGATTGGAAATAACATCTTACAAAGTAAATGAGGCTCCTCATGGACAAGGAGTGCCAGGAATAAGAGGGAGCACGACGAGTGGAAGAGAACCATTAAGCTGTCATAATTCTGATCAGGAGGGACATGTCAGAGGGACATGTCATGAGGGAATTCCCGCTACCCAGAAGGAAATGGTGCTCTCAGTGCAGAGTGAACACACATGCTACGAAATATTTCCTTGAGTTAACAATAAGATGGGAAGAGAGGTGCAGACAGAGAAGTGCTAACTTGATTAATGTAAAACTAATAATTTCTAAGACACAATTGTTACCAAGTGTAGCCATAATAACAAGAGGAGGAAATAAGGTAGGAGGAGACACAAGAGAGATAAAGCCACTGAAGTTGATAAAGCCTACATCACCAAAGAAATCCTATCACCCTGAGCAACAAAAACAGTATTTCAAGGAAGAGGTGGAGACCTTCTCGAAACTAAGCTCACACAAAGACCTCCAATAGATACAACCAACAAAGGAATTAGAAAATAACACAACACCAAGTTAGCATAAAGAAGGATGGTTCAGGTTATTCCTGAATATTATAAATGATGAACATATGATGGATATGTTAAAACATAATTTGAAGAAAATTGTTGAGGGTGGATTGGAGCAAGTCAACCCAATCACTACCAATATCCATGAAAGGCATGTATGGAGGGTCAAAATAAATAAAATACACACAAGAAAGGAATTCAAAATCAATGCAGAATAAGAGACAGACAGGAAAGGAATTTAGAATTGATGTGTAAGTCGCAGGTTTTCAAATAAGGGATACAATGTTGGACTTAGCTTCAGACGTCAATATACTCCCAAGGAAGACTTGGAAGGCACTCAGAAAGCCCAAGTTAGAATTTTCTCCCATAAAATTGCGTATGGAAAACCAATATCGTATTATACCGATTGGGAGACTAGAAGATGTTGAGGTCAATGTTGCGGGGGTAGAAACCTATGCTAATTTTGAGGTGATAGATATAATGGGTGATAAATACCCATATACAACACTTTTATGGGTAGACTAGGCATTAGAGAATTATGAAGTCATTGATTTAAAGGAGGAGTTGATTATCTTTGAAGATAGAGCAGTGAGGGTGATTCAACCATTAGATCTATACCAAGGTCCTAGGTTCAAAAAATCAGTTGACACCAGAGAATATCCTGGACTCTTGTAACAATTACACCAGATGACGCCGAGAAAAAGGGAGGAATAAATTATTCTGACAATAGAAGGGTTAGTAATCTGACGGAGTTTCCAAAGCTCCGAGGTGGGGTCTAAGGTTGAATGGGATGACTGGAAATAGGGAGGATATGAAATCAATACCAGAAGGTGTGTTTCCATTTGAGGAGTCAATTGGATCCGGACAGAAGTAAGAGGTTACCCCAGTCTTACTCATATGGAAGTTGTTAACACATTTATCAATAATGCAGATGATATTGTCCTTGAGGAAAATATAATTCCCTTAATGAATGTGGCATTGTAAGCAACCTCTATGAGGTGTTAGGGAAACCATCGTAACCACCTTCGGAGATGGGAAGATGTGGTGAAGGATTTAAGGACCCAGTTCCGAGTGTCTGGAGGACCGAAACTAGATGAGAGGTATAGGGGAACTTCAGACCCCTGAGCCCACATAAAATACTATGAGGATTGGTGGAACTGGAAGGGTATCCCAAGAAATTGTGGGTTCATAACTTTTTTCACTCCTTGGGCACAATCCTGCAAGAATGGTACATCACTGAAGAGAAAAGGAGATAGAAAAGTAATTGGGAACTATTTGTTGGGCCAGAATTTTGAATTATGGATAAATCATGCTTCCCTAGACAGGTCCTAGTCTAGAACAACAAGTGAAAGACTATACGACTATTTCTCCTAAATAAGAAAAAATACACAGAGAGGATTAAAAGGTTACTTGTGATCAAAGGGCCTCTAAATGGCTCCTTTTGTCACTTCTGTTGCAGCTTCAAATTCAAGCAGTTTGTGCGGAATGCTTCCTAAAAGAAAGAACACCAAAACAGTGGAAGATGCAATAATATAGATATATATTCAAGTTAGTTTTCTAAATCAGTAAAGTATAAACCATATACATCAACTAAGATCTTTCAATATGGAAAATCAAAGCCAATACAGATCCATATAAGGAAAAAAAAGAAATATTCTTTATTGATGATAGCAGGAGAGGTTACAACCAAGTGAATAATTTTAATTGACCCTTCCAGCAATGTCCCCAAGCCTCATCACAGTATAAATCTCTCCAGCAGCAGCTACACAAATCTAGCTCTCAATTGAAAATCCTCCAGCATTTCTCTACTCAAATTCTTCCTTCTCAAGCACTTAGATCTGTGCTCAATTTATAGATGAAATCTTGGTTGTTTTGCAATCAATGAATTTCCAATAATAAGCAAGACATGTTTCCAATCATGTAGATGTCAAATGGACACTTGGATCCGAAGCTTAACAAATGTGAACTCTTCTAGGAGGCACTGGCCAAGTGGAGATTCCAGAACAATGAGAATTTCACTCCCAATGTGACCAACGCACCTGTGAGTGTCGGGAAGTGCGTTTCATAGTAGCCTTACATGGGGATACCTGCATATGCAATGCACTTAGGCCCTTTAGAGCCTGCGTTGGTGAGCTCTCATATGCTCTATATTAAGCTTCAATTCTTGGAAACCTTTTCTTGATGAAAGTCTTGCTTGATTTGTCGTGTTTCTTGTCTTAGGGCATATAGCAACTGAAATGATAGGGAATGATAGAAACTTGATCATTGGTCCTAGAGATGATGTCCTGTTAACCAGGTCATTGGGAATGGTGCCCAAATTGACCTATAACAATTGCCCCCTAAAGCATGAGATCCAAATAATAAGAACATTTCATTGAGATGCTTTACACTGCGATTGGCTGGAGATGAAGTAGAGTGGTCACCTGCATCAATCTTACAATACATTACATCATGATATATCCTCTTTGATCATAATTGCTGAGGGTAGGAATTCCCATATTCAACACATAAAATAATCTAATAACATGTACATAATTCAGAAAGTCGTCTTCATTGGAATTTTTCCCAGATGGAGACATGCCTATAGATATAGACCCATGTTTGGATGAAAATCTGTATGTAAGGTCACCGTACAGATGATATGTACAACAATCATGAAATCACAACCTAGATTCCTGAAACTAGATCTGAGGTCTTCTTATCTCATTTACTCCATCATTTGGGTATAAGTCTAGCCATGTGAATATATGATTTGTAGTCGAACATGGAAAGACATCGTTTGATTACCAGCCAATGATGTGAGCTGTTAACAAATGTGAGAGAACCACCATTAATTTAAATGTCCCTCAAGGTACTGCAGTACATTTCATAAGGCGTGAATAGATGATTTGATGTTAAATGCCAAACAAAATCTTTCGGTCAAAGGTCCAGAAGCGAGGATCTTGTCGATGCTGTAACAAGCCTCAAGGTATTGGAATTTGATGTTTCTAAGTGAACTTCCTAGATATTGATTTGTTGTCGACAAGAAGTCACCTTATTGCAAAATAGGAGTTACTGATTTAGGAGTGAAAGAAGTGTCATGTTCAAGACCGACTTGCTACCATAAAGAAATTCTTACTTGTTTTTCCCAAATTTTCCCTAGTCATTTGTTGACCAGTACCTCTTTATTTTTTAACAAGCTTGAGGAGGATAGAATTTTCTTGATCTACAATTCAACCCTTCAGGCGAATAAAGTATCACTATTTAATAATTTAATGAGTCTAGCAATGAATGAAACTCGATTCTTGCCATGATCAACAAGCCCGTCGCTATTTTATGTTTTAACGAGCTTAACGACAGTGTTAGCTCGGTCCTTTTTCATATTTAGAGAGTCTGAAAAAGAGGATGAAAGAGAACTCCAAAAGTATTTTTTCGTAAATTTTTCACTCATACCCGAAAAAGTGTAAAATAATATCTGAGAGAACCTCTTTGGTCATGTTTAACCAAGGTATTCCTTTTTCATAAATAATCCATCTCAATCCAGAAAAGGGTTAAACTTATACTGAGTAGATATCAATTCATTTACTTTAACAAGCTCAAAAAGACAAGTGCTCGGCAATCTTTCCACATTATCAGAGTCTGAAAAGAGCTGAAAGAAGACTCCAGGGGTTCCTTTTTCACTGTTATCGAAGCTCGAAAAATAGATAAAAGTGCACTTCAAATCCTTTTTCGTTTTTAACAAAGCTCAAAAAATAAGGAGAAAAGGTATGCTTTGTGGTCAAGTCATTCTTTGAATAGATCTGCACGAATAATCTGTTCATTAGTTGTATTTCCTGTTCAGAGCAACATCAAATGGATTAAAAATACCCGTTTCATGATAAAAACATAATAAAACCATATTCATAGCAATAAATTTAACTTGCAAACAATTAAATGACTATAAAAAGTAGGTTCACTATTCATTTTAACTATTCCATAGTTACGATTTGCATTATGGAGCTCTGAACCTGATTTTCCCCCAAACTTCAGTCATTAATTGCGGTCATTTCTGTGGACGGTTTTCATTTCCGTTTGATCCAGGTTAGTACCATGAACCTCCTCTTTCCCTTGGTATTCATTTCATCTCCAATTTCTACACTTTTTTAGGGTTTTAAGGTTGCTAAGGTAAATTCTGTCCAAAATGAGGGCAACGCACCCCTGAATGTCGAAACTTGCATTGCATAGCAGGTACAGTGAAGGGTACTTGCATGTGCAACACACTGTCTCAAGCTAGGGAGTGCGTTGGGCGCAATTTAAGTTTTTCATTTTCATGTTGTGCCCAAAATTTGCATAGTTTTTTGCAATGAATGGAATCTAATGGATCTTATGGTTGTATTTCAGGTTTCCATCGGATTATAATGACGATTAAATGGAGGGAAAGAGAACATGAAGAAAAATATATGATTGCCTTGAATGATCCAGGTACTGTAAGAGCCCTAAGAGATTGTGGACTATTTAAGTACTTCAAATTTTCGGGAATGAGGAAAGAAATAGAACTCTTGGAGTTCTTAGTTCAAGCATGGGATCCAACAATAGAGGAATTTCACATTAAGAACAAAGTGGTTCCCATAATAGTTGAGGATGTGTATTTTATCACAGGTTTGTCGAAGAGAGGCTTGCCCATTTCACTCTTAGGGTCTACCATTGGAGGAGAGGCAGTGAGGGATTATATTCAGTAGTAATTCTATCCAGGGGTAGAACCTTGAAAAGATGGAAAAATAAACATCCGAGATGTTAGGGATTTTCCTTTGAGAACTATCCTTTTCACGATCGTTAAACTTGCTGGCACCGTTACACTACATGTAGCTAATAGATCGTATATGCAGTACGCGCTAGAGTGCTTAGAGCCAACATTCTTCAACTCATCTTAAGTTGTTCTATCTCAAATAAAGGAATAAATGAACAAAGAAAAGGGATGAAGGAAGAAAAATTTCAACTATGGTTCAATCCTTATCTCCTTCGCTTTAGAATGGATTCCATTGATGCAGCCACAACATGTGACATTGGATATAACTAGTCCTAGAGATCCTTGAATGTAGAGATGGGTAGAACTCATGGGTCGGCATGCAGGCCAATCGACCGTTGTATTCTCTACTGCATTCTTCACCTAGTTCTGATGACAGATTGTTGTTATCGATGTGTATGCATACGCAGTTATCGACTTTCGAGGAGATCCAGATTTAGTATTACCAGAAGGTGCTCAGTGGGGTGCAATGGGTAAGAATGTTTTGACCATGCTTTTTTATTTTCCTAAGGTTTATACAATGTTTTTGTATCTTGACTTTTTCCCAAGACTAAAATAAATGTTTGATGTAATTCAGATATTAGTCATGTTCAACCAGTAGAGGAACCATAGCACGAAGCAGATGCGCGAGCAGAGAGAGATGTCGGGAGAGTAGTCCTTCAGGACCTTGATATGGCTGAGACTCTAGCTGAACTTCAGTAGCATATAGAGGGGTTGACCTTCGGAATTCTATATTGCCGGATCGAGGACCTTCCCATGTGACTACAAAAACACACTATTGGGGTTCCTAACTATTGGATGCGGTTACTCCATAGGATTTCTAGATCTATAGCATGTTACCATGAGAACCACTATTTTACTTATGACATTTTGCATACATTTTGAGGTCAGATGACCAATGTGTCTTGGGCATAAATTTTGTAAAAACCTATAATTATCTATCTATATGATTTGCGAGTTTTTCCTATGTTTATTGTGTAATCCTATTCAATGATGTGAATGTTTTCTTTACCTATGTTGCTAATGTCTGTCTAAAACTTGATTAGCTAATGAATCTGTCAATGTGTTAGAATTTCTGGAAATGTGTTGATATTGAATAAAATCATAATGCCTTTCCAAAATTCGAACTCTTAGGAACAATCTAAGAAGTGTTGGATTTCTAACAATATAAACACTAGTAAATTTTACTACCACAAGTTGTGAGTCTAACCTTATGATTATGTGGTTAATACAAAATGAAATGACATTAGAGATAAGTTCGATCAATGCTCTATACTCAGCGATATTGTTCTTCGATCTACCAATACAAATCCAATGAAAAATCACTAACTCACCGTTCGGAGCAAAAATGGCCCACGCTGCAGAGGATAGATTCTGCATACTAAGACTAGCACCATCAGCATATCCAAAAAATGGTTCCAAAGATTCAGACATCTGCGATGAAAATTAAAGTGGATTACTAACGTCAAGAAAACTCTAAAAACAAATTAAGATAGTGAATGAAAATCAACAACATATAAACAATATAATACAAAAAATTACTACACTCATGATTAAGCATAGTAACATTTAAGATACATCCAATTTCTGGGTTGTGCCAATGGAATCCCATCGTGATAAACTAACTCATAGGAACCCTTACCAAGAACTCTTTTGACAATATAGGGGCCATGCCATAATGGCTCAAATTTCGTTGTACCTTATTACATCAGCTTCTTGATCATAAAGAAGGACCAAGCCGCCATTTGAGTAGATGCGAGGCTGGACATTTTTGTCGTATTGTGCCTTTATACGTCTCTTATGCGCTTTGTTGGCCAATTGAGCTTCATGACGCATTTCATCAATATGGATGAGGTTAAGGAGATGCACTTCTTCTTCTGAGGTGTCAGGTAACAAGTCTATCATGAGTTTTAATGATGATATTTCGCATTGGATTGGTAAGATAGCTTCCAGACCATACACCAATTGAAAAGGAGTAAATCTGGTTGCATTTCTGATACGCCCACAAAGCAGAGTACAGGATCAAATGCTAGTTCCTTTTACAGACTCTTATCATTCGTTCAAGCATTCATTTAAGAATTTTGTTAATAGCCTCAACTTATCCATTTGATTGTGGATAATAAGGAGTAGAATTATCTTGTGACAATCCTAACTTGGCAGTCAATTCAGACATCATATGGTTGTGAAAATACTTCCCATGTTTCGTAACTATAGCCTGTGGGACCCCAAACCATGCAATAACATGATTGAAGAAAAAAATGCAGATGTTTGTCCTGTGTTGTTGAATGTAGGCATCGCTTCGGCCCATTTGGTAAAATAGTCGACTGCGACAATAATATAACCATACCCCCCAGACGAAGGAGGGTTACAGGTCATGAAGTCAATACCCCATTTCATAAATGGTCCCACAGAGACAACGTTATGCATTTGCACTGGCGGTTTGTGGATCTTACGATCAAAAATCTGGCATGCATGACAACTTCTGACTGCGATGATAAAATCTCGAAAAATAGTAGGCCAAAAGTAACCGGCGCAGAGAATCTTCTGCACAGTAGCATATCTAGATAAATTTACACCACAAGCCCTAGCATGACAGTCATTTAATACTTTTTCAGCCTCCTCATGAGTGAGGCACCTCCTTAAAATGGTGTCAACACCATGAGGATAAAGTGTATCGCCAATGATCAGATAATATTTGGCTTGGTATCGAATACTTTGTTGTTCCGAGCCAGAGGTATTAGGTCGAAAATTTTGAGTTTGGAGATAAATGATGAAATCCCCATACCAAGGATCAGATGATCCGATCAGAAATAGAGACTCATCTAGAATAGATGGTTCCAACGTAGTTGTAGTACTATCAGAGGGAAGATCACAGAGAAGCTCAACCAAAACCAAAGTCTTCTTTGACTTGGATTTGATGAATTCCTAATCAAATTCTTGCAAAATGACAATCCATTTTGAATATTTTCCCCACGGAAATTGACGTGATAAGAATAAGTCATTAGGTTGGAATCCAAAACTTTTGTTGTTTTTCAGAGCAGGATATAATCATGAAATCTTTGGACAACTTGAACAGCTTCCAAGGCAAGCTTTTCTACGTACGATTACTTAACTTCCGTATCATTGATATTATGACTCAAATAATAGATCAGATGTTCAATTCGATCTTCTACTTGGACCAAACCATAGCAATGGTCATTTCAGCCGCGACGATATATAGGAAATAATAATTTTGATAATTAGGAGTATACATTAATAATGCTCGGACAAGATGATCCTTGATAGCATCAAAAGAAGCTTGCACAACCTGGTCCCAATGGAAGGGAACCCCCTTTTTCAATAGTCGAGTAAATCCTTTAGCCATTTCGACATAGTTTGGAATGAACCTTCTCAGGAAGTTAGCCTTTCCTTGAAGTTTCTGTATCTAAAGTAGATTTGATGGTGCAGGAAAATAAAGAATGGCCTGAGCCTTCAATGGGTCTATTCGAATTCCTTCATTTGAGACTAAGAATCCAAGAAATTGACTAGAACCAACGCAAAACACACATTTATATGGATTGAGGCATATCTTGTAGTGTTGGCAGTGTAATAAAATGGCTCTCAAATGCATCGGCTGATCAATCTGATTTCGTGAATGCCCTGGTAAATCATCTAGATATGGTCGAAAAATGTGCTTGATGTCGTTGAAAGCATAATCCATTGGTCTCTAAAAATTTACCCTAGCATTCTTTAAACCAAACAAAAATTTCCTATAAGCGAATGTGCCCCAGGGATAGATGAATGCTATCTTATGTTGGTCATCTAGGTGGATATTGATTTGATTGTAGCCAGAAAATCCATCCATGAACGAAAAGTTTTCGCATCCATCACAATCGTTAATAATCTAGTCGATAAAGGGAGTAAGACCGTTGTCTTTTGGACAAGCCTGATTGACATCCCGATAATCGATGCACACTATAATGGTTACTTGTTTTTTCATAACAAGAACGATATTGGAAACCTAATCAGTTAGTGGAATAGGGTAAATGAAACCAGCACGCAAAACTTTTTCAACTTCTGTTTTGATGGCAGCGACTTTATTTAGATGAACAGGATGAAGTCGTTGATGCACTAGTTTCACATCAGGATACATATTAACAGTGTGTTCAACTATACTAGTATCTATGCCTGGAATTTCCTTGTAAGACCAAGCGAATACGTCATTAAATTCATGAAATAGAGAGCGATATGATTCAAGTTTTGATGGAGAACAAGATACACCAACATGAATATTTTCTACAACACCAAGATTGGTCGAAATATCGATAGAAATGGTTTCTTCAATATGTGATAAATTTTGCTTAGAATCGATTGCATTAATTGGAAAAGAATTCGAAAAGAAATTTTTAATGGATGGGTGATATAGTTCACTAAGATGGTTTTCTTCATAATATGGAATATGGGAACGATGATGATAATCTTCCCATGGTTCTCCTTATGACATCATAGCTTCCAAAATATTTTCATCTGTCAAAAACATTAAGGAAAATGGATCAGAGGGAGTACTAAAATCTAAGGAACAATCAACCCAAACACTCGGCGACGTTGATTTCGGATTGAGGCATACATTGTAGTGTCGGCAGTGTAATAAAATGGCTCTCAAATGCATCGGCTGATCAGTCTGATTTCGTCAATGCCTTGTTAAATTGTCTAGATATGGTTGAACAATGTGCTTGATGTCGTTGAAAGTGTAATCCATTGGTCTCTGAAAAGTTGCCCTAGCATTCTTTAAACCAAACAGAAGTTTCCTATAAGCGAATGTGCCCCAGTGACAGATGAATGCTATCTTATGTTAGTCATTTGGGTGGATATTGATTTGATTGTAACCAGAAAATCCTTCCATGAACGAAAAGTTTTCGAATCCAGCACAATCATCAATAATTTGGTCAATAAAGGGAGTAAGAAAGTTGTCTTTTGGACAAGCCTGATTGACATCTCGATAATCGATGCACACTGTAATGGTTACTTGTTTTTTCATAACAAAAATGATATTGGAAACCTACTCAGTTAGCAGAAGAGGGTAAATGAAACCAGCACACAAACAAATTTCAACTTCTGCTTTGATGGCAACGACTTTCTTTAGATGAACAGGACGAAGTCGTTGACGCACTTCTTTCACATCAGGATACATATTAACAGTGTGTTCAACTATACTAGTATCTATGCCTAGAATTTCCTTGTAAGACCAAGCGAATATGTCATGAAATTCATGAAATAAAGAGCGATATGATTCAAGTTCTGATGGAGAACAAGATACACTGACATGAATATTTTCTACAACACCAGGATTGGTCTAAATATCGATAGAAATGGTTTCTTCAATATGTGATAAATTTTGCTTAGAATCGATTGCATTAATTGGAAAAGAATTCGAAAAGAAATTTTTAATGGATGGGTGATATAGTTCACTAAGATGGTTTTCTTCATAATATGGAATATGGGAATGATGATGATAATCTTCCCATGGTTCTCCTTATGACATCATAGCTTCCAAAATATTTCCATCTGTCAAAAACATTGAGGAAAATGGATCAGAGGGAGTACTAAAATCTAAGGAACAATCAATCCAAACACTCGGCGACGCTAATTTCGGATTTTCCACCCAAGCCAAATAGATTGATTTCTATTCCAGCTCAATAGGGCTGGGCGATAAAATTTCATCCAACTTAGAAATATCAGAATCACCCATACTCTTCCTTAAGCAATATAGAGTGGAAGAGATCATGTAGCAGGTCTCTATACTTGCAATTTCTGTTAACGTCGCAGGCGGTGGTAATGCAAAGGTTCTTATGAGAGTGGAATCCTTTAAGTGTCCTATACCATTGTTCTAAATTTCTAGTTGGGGTAAGTGAACAAACGGAACGCTCCCGGTTACCTGCGAAGCAGAGGCAAAGAAGGATAATTGATTAATGACTGTGATTTTACCTTTATATGGAAATGAAATCATTCTAAAGTATGTAGAAACAATTACAGTCATCGCATATACCCATGGTCTTCCAAGTAAAATATTATTTTCAAGGGGTCTGTCAACAACCTCGACATCAATATTCACTGTTTTTCCTCTTAGTTCAACATGCAGGTTATTAATAATACCACAAGGTTTATATGTTCTTCCATAAAAAGCCTTCAACGTCGTTGATGATTGTGATAATCATGGCGAGCCAAGTGACTTCCAACAGTTTAGAGACATATTGCATGTAGACACTCCCTCATCAATAATAGTGCGATGAACAAGGTGATTGAGAACATTTACTTGTATGGAGAATGCCAATTATGTTGGTAGTTGCGGTACATAGCCCGTATGATTAAACATGACAAGATTAGAATCAGTCAGATCAATTCCACCAATGGTCAATAATAAGGCCTACTTCTGGGAGGGACAATTTTGTAATACCTAAAGAGCAGACATAGCTGAAGGGGATTGAGCCAAATCTTCAACTATATTATGATTTTGTGCAGCTCTTGCTCAAGGATTATATGTCAATTTATGAATTACTCCCTTTGGTGGCTTAATTGTCAATTCAAGAATAACAATAGATGGTACTGATTTAGTAGATGGATTCATTTTCGAGGTAGTAGGCTGATTAGTGGCCTAAATACCATAGTCTTTATGGTGCGTTGACACCAAAATATCTTGTGAAGTTTTTGTGGTGGATAACACTAACACTTGGGAACTAGGAGATGGATCCGCAGCAACAAAATTAGTGTCCAGATTTGGTAATGGGTCTGTCAACACAGCTGATGCATGGGAAGTCTTGATGATTTTTAAGACTTCAACATGGTGAGGACAATCCCTAACAAAGTGTTGCTCATTACAGATTATGCATAGATAACGAGGTTTCCGTGGTCCAGATGGTTGATCAGATGATCTATCCTGCAGGTTAGAATTTTTCTTTTTCTTTGATTTCCACTTTTTCTTACTTCCTGGTTGCATGTCATTCTTGCCTTTGTCAAATTACACAACATTAATTTCTGAAGTAGGAGAAGGATCAGATGCAGTAGGGTGGTGTGTGTTTACAATGCCTATCATGCCATCTCTGGCATGAGATTCCTTTATTTGAGGAGGAACATTGAAATTATATCGCGGTGCATTAGGAATTTTTTAATAGAGCATGCCAGAATGAGTGTAAGTCAAGTCTAAATATTGGGCACGAGTGATAACTTTCTCTTCCTTGATGATACCACCCTTAGCCACATCCTCAGTTAGAGATGGTAACAAGGGCTTAATGAACCATTCAACAAGTAGTTGATCTGGAACAAAGGTCTTAAGCATTCGTCGATGAAGATGCCACTCATTAATATGATCAAATATGTGAGTAGCATTAGTCTATTTTAAGTTGGTCAAGATTTATGTTCCAGATTCGTATCTGATCCGTAACTTGAAATGGTTCAAAAAGATAGTAGCTAAATCAATGAAATTGTCAAAAGAAGCTCTAGGTAATTCAATGTACCATTTAACAGCCGAGCTGTGAGTGTATGCTGGAAAAGATGTAGTCAAACAGAATCATCATTCAGGGAATTTGATGAACACCATAAATTATAATTCATGACATGAGTCAACGGATCTTCTCCAGGGTTTCCATTTTATTCAGAAATATCGGAGGGTAATTTATGGGGTATCACCGGCCACCAAGGAGCATAATTGATAGGATCATTGGCTAACTGGTTTAAATATGGTAATTCTAAGGTTGCAACAAAAGGAAAATGTCTATCAAGGTAACCCAGATAGGGGTTGTTTTGCATAGAAAACTCTTGAGGATTCTGTTGACCAAAACCTGGATATGATACTTGTTGAAATGATGTTTGAGGCATTTGCACCTGAGGTTGCCAAGGTGTCTATCCACAAAGGTTATAACCCAAATTAGGATAAGTTGGATTTGGTTGATATGTATAACCAGGTTGCAATTGTGACATCCCATAAAATGGTAGACCAGCTTGTGAATAAAAGATTCCTAATACAGGTTGTTGTGAATTAACCAAAGGATTTTCAGTTTGTGGACCCAAAATTTGATGATATTGAGTTGAAGGACCTGCCTGATAAGGTTGATGTACAATATTTTGATTTTTTAGCAAGGGTAGAGATGTATTAATAAGTGGTAATGAAGTTTATGTAACAGGTTGAACCAGTTGATACGAATGTACAACCGTTTATGGTTGGATAGGCAGAGTGGGTTGCCATTGACAAACATTCAATTCAATATTAGTTTCACCAAAAAGTGATGGATTAATGTCATATTGGGTGACCAATGGTTGCCCCCCAACATGAGGAGAATAATAAGATGGAAAATAATTTTCTCCAAATGCTGGGATACCAGTTGATATGGTACTTAAAGGAATTGACCCAAAATGACTGACTTGATTTGCCCTAATGATGTATATAATCAATCAAGTCATTCAGTATTAACGATAGGACTACCATTAAAATGCTAGATGATGACATTGTAAAGATTATGGTCTTGAAGATGCACCAGAGAAAGTGCCAGATAATGATTTGTAACCTATTGGAACTGAAGGGCCGCCGTGCAAATATGACTCTGGTGAAGTTGTGAACATTGACGGAGTAGCGAGGGTAGGAGATGATGTAATTGGAACAACAAACCCAACCAAATATGTTGTTTCAGACATGGTTGTTTGACCAAATTTATACCCTTGGAAATCGACGTGAGATTGAATGGGAACAAGATCAACAAAAGTAGATGGAAACGATTGAGGAAAATACTCATATAGGTAAAGGTCCCCCCAAAAATGGGTTGGAGTTAAAGGTGTATCATCTTGTGGGATATCTTCAATCACAATTAAACCAGGAGGAAGAACTTCACTGGCAGGCCTAAAATATATTTCAGATGGTTGACTGTGTGATATAGGAGTTTTAGTGGCTACATAAATTTGTGGGATGACCAAGGTAGGAACAAATTTCGATTTTTCGACTTCAAGATTCAGATGTTTTGGAAAAGAAGAGACAGATCTGGATCAATTTGTGATTGAACAACGTTGCGTCCAGGAGGTATGGTCTCACTGATTGGATGGATCATGACCATGAGTAGATGTGAAGACTCCATTTCGACAACAATAAATGAATCGGGATGTGTGGAAACAATTTGAGCTAACTCTGGGTTAAAAGATGATGTTTCACCAGAGGTATGGATTGTATTTGATTTGGAAGATCGTGATTGCCTTCGCCTACCAGAAGTAACTTCCAGTGGTAAAGTTGGTTTTAAAGCTAATCTATGCAAACGACGGGTGATAGGATTTTTTTCCATCCACGATTATGAAGAATACAAACAACAATTTCTCTTTTGAAGGAAAAATGAGGATTTCAACAACAATTTCTCCTACCAAGGAAATGAAGATTTTGTGACAATTTCCTATTTCTAAAGAAAATGATTCTTAATGCGACCATAGAAAAGTACTTTTAAATCAACTTGTCAATGATAAAGAATTTTTTTTTTTTTTTAATTGAACAAATTTTCAGCCAAAGGAGGAAGAAGTATATAGATTCACTACTCAATTGAGGATCAAACTTTTCAAAACACAGCAGCAAAAAAATTTCAAAGTCAAATTCAAGGGAATTTGGGTACTTTCATGATTCAACGCAGTCTCAAAGGGGATACAATGCTCTGCAATGTAGGCTAGGAAGGGAGAAAATGCTCTGCAAAGCACTGTGTCTAGTCTAAGAGTGCGTTGGGCATAGTATGCAAAGAAAAATACTACTGTTTAACTCACTGTCTTTTCAAATTAAGCTCTGGAAAGGTTTAATATTTGTGTGTAACAACTACTGGGTGGATAAAGAGATAAAATCAGAGGCTAAAACACCTAGAACTTAGAGAAATGTTCCCCAGTGGAGTCGCTAATTTGTTAGGCCAAAATTGTGAAATGCAGATAAATCATGCTTCCCTAGATAGGTGCTAGTCTAGAACAACAGGTGAAAGACTATACGACTATTTCTCCTAACTAAGAAAAGATACAAAAAGAGGATTAGAAGGTTACTTTTGATCCAAGCGCTTCTAAATGGCTCTTTCTGTCACTTTTGTTGCAGCTTCAAATTCAAGCGGTTTGTGCAAAATTCTTCTTGCAAGAAAGATCATTGAAATAGTAGAAGATGAAATAATATAGATATCTATTCAAGTTAGTTTTCTAAATCAATAAAGAATAAACTATATACATCAACTAAGATCTTGCAATATGGAAAATCAAAGCCAATACAGATGCATATAGGGAAAAACAAGCAGTATTCTTTATTGATGATAGGAGAGGTTACAACCAAGTGATTGATTTGAAGTGACCCTTCTAGCAACGTCCCCAAGCCTCATCACAGTATAAATCTCTCCAGCAGCAGCTACACAAATCTCACTCAATTTAAATTCCTCCAACATTTCTCTACTCAAATTCTTCCTTATCAAGCACTCAGATTTGTGCTCAATTTATAGATGAACTCTAGGTTGTTTTGCAATAAATGACTTTCCAATAATAGGAAATACATGTTTCCAATCATGTAGATATCAAATGGACACTTGGATCCGAAGCTTGACACATGTGAACTCTTCTAGAAGGCACTAGCCAAGTTGAGATTTCGGAACAATGAGTATTTTGCTCCGAATGTGACCAACGCACCTGTGAGTGTCGGGAAGTGCTTTGCAAAGCAACTTTACATGGGGCTACCTGCATATGCAATGCACTTAGGCCCCTTAGAGCATATGTTGGTGAGGTCTCATATGCTATATATTAAGCTTCAAACCTTGGAAGCCTTTGCTTGATGAAAGTATTGCTTGATTTGTCTTGTTTCTTGTCTTAGGGCATATAGCAACTAAAATGATAGGGAATGATAGACCCTTGATCATTGGTCCTGGAGATGATGTTAGTTAACCAGGTCATTGGGAATGGTGCCCAAATTGACCTATAACACTATTGTCAAACAAGTTTGTAAAAATATTGTCTTTTGAGAACGCTCAATAGCTAACAAATGATTTGCAAGCCATGAAGATGATCCTATTTACAATAGGTGGCCCATGGAGGCATTGGATCAAACCACTTTGAACAAAATTTCTGAATCAAGTTACCAAGAAGTAGTGGCCTGTAGCATGATAGATTAGGAGAGAGATGATGATGAATTAGAAAACCTGAGACACTTATCACTCAAGCTAAAAAGCATAATATTGGAAGCAGTGAGAAGCCCAAATTAGCTTCCATTGGAGACTACTCAAACAAAGAAAGAACAAAAGAATTTTTTTATTTATTAGTAGGATATGAGGGCATGTTTCCTTCTTTTGTTGCAGAATTGAAGGGTAACAAAGGTGATTTTGGGGAAATGCGCATAATTATTAAACGAGATGTCTAAATAAAAATTTAAATGAAAATATTAATATAACCAAAAAAAATTATAAAAATAAAATAATAATAAGAAGAAGGTATTGAGAACTAATTCATGTAGAATATCATTTATTTAAAGAGTGAAATTAAAATATTAAATATTATTTTAAATTAAAAAAATTATATATATATATATATATATATATATATATATATATATATATATATATATATATATATATACAACATTTTTCCAACTATATTAATTATAACAATAAACTAATATATTTAATAATTATTAAATCATATATACTTTACAACATTTTTTCAACAATATTAATTATAAAAATAAACTGATATATTTGATAATTGTTATCATTTATTATTATTAAAAATATTTAAGAAAAAATATATGTTAATATAATTATCATTTATATTTAATTATTAAATCATAATAATAAATATTGTGTGTGTAAATTGGAATGTTTATTATGATGTGTTTTATTAAAATTTTAAATATATAAAATGTAATTAAGAAAATATTGAAAATTAACTTACTAAGACTATATATATATATATATATATATATAGACACAGACACACACACATACACGGACTTAAAATAAAATTAAAATTGAAATTAAAAATAAACCTATCAAAATAAAAATAAGTAGAGCTATTTTAACAGAATGTTTAAATAAAAAATTAAATGAAAATATTACTTATAAAAATAAAACAATAATAATAATATGGTATTGAGAACTAATTCATGTGGAATATAACTTATTTAAAGAATGAAATTAAATTATTAAATAATATTTTAAAATAAAAAGATTATATATATAGCTAACTTTACAACATTTTTCCAACTATATTAATTATAAAAATAAACTAATATATTTGATAATTATTATTAAAATATTTAAGTAAAAATATATGTTATTATATTTATAATTTATATTTAATTATTAAATTATAATAATAAATATTGTGTGTATAAATTAGAATATTTATTATGATGTGTTTTATTAAAATTTAAAATATTGAAAATTTAATTATTAAGAATATATATATATATATATATATATATATATATATATATATATATATATATATATATATATATATATATATATATATATAAATTTGATTGAAATAAATTAAAAATCAAATTAAAATAAACTTATCAAAATAAAAATAAGTAGATCTATTTTAACATAATGTCCAAATAAAAATTTAAATGAAAATATTAATATAACAAACAAAAAAAAAAATAGAAAAAAAATAAAATAAATAATAATAATAATAATAATAATAATATGGTATTGAGAATTAATTCATGTGGAATATAACCTTTTTAATGAGTGAAATTAAAGTAACCTAAATCCATCTTAATTCTAGAAATACAAAGCTTCGAGAAAGGTCAAATATTTATTAAATCTAAAAGAGATTTTCATCTCAACTGATTTGAGAGCTTGGTAGATCCATTGTTAAGATTATATATATATATATATATATATATATATATATATATATATATATATATATATATATATATATATATATATATATATATATATATATATATATATAATATTGTAATGTACTTCTAAATTATGTCTAGATAAATAAAATAAAAAATAAATGAAAAGATTAATGTACTGTAATGTAAACAATTTGACGAAGTTAAAAAAATAAAGTAAAAATAAACTTATAAAGATAAAATAATAATAGAAATATGGTATTGAGAGCTAATTCATGTGGAATATATCTTATTTAAAGGTTAAATTAAAATAGCCTAAATCCATCTTGCTCTCGAAATACAAAGCTTCAAGAGAGATTAAATCTCTTTTCACTCTAGAAAGGTTTCCATCTCAAGGGATTTATGTCTAAATAAATAAATGAAAATTAAATGAAAATATTAATATATTGTAACGTAAACATTTTACCTTCCGGATGCGGATGGAAGGGTGGATTGATGGGATCTATGTCCCAGGTCTAATCCCAAGGAGCCTCGCATGGGGAGGCCATATGGCCGCCTGCGGCTCCATTTATTGCACCATTAATCTGCATGTCCCTCCTGCATTTACTCAAAATTTCCATCGATTTCTTAAACATCTCTTGCCCTGCTGGTTCTCCATGGACTCCGCTCGGGTCGATTCGAATTGTTCCTCTGCTGATAGCCTCAGTCGTTTGCACCCTCTGAGAAGCGCTTGCCCTGCTTCTTGTGCTGAGCCAAGTGCTCACACACAAACAGGGCGATGCTACTCCCTCTACTATTGTTTGGAAACCACTCTGGGGTCACATTTCACTCAAAATCATCTCTGCTACTCCTTTCCCCGCTTGCCTCGTCCTTGTCAAGCTACTTGAAAACACCCTTCGTCCTCGCTCAGCTCCTCCTGTCACAATTTTACTCTTAACGCAGGGTCCACCATGCCCATATTGAGGCACAGGATGCACTGCCAATGGGGTGCGAGTAGAGGTCGTTCTGGTCACTCTCGCCCCTCCACAGGCTCTGAAGCCAACACCTCCTCCGAGCATGGCGAATGGCGGCACCCTCCTGTCTCTCGGGGTAACAAAGGTAGCGCCAGCCCTCCTGACTCCACCCACACCACTCAGTCTTCTCTGTTTCCCTCTGCTGGTCCAACCAATCGTGTTCACCCTGGCACGCAAGCTTCTGACATTCCCTTCTTTCGCTAGACCTCTCAAAGAGCCGAGCTCCACTTTGACTGTTCCTCTAACCGGCGTTCTATCACTGTCTCTGTGACAGTTTGCCTGAGAGAGGAAATAACCCACAACCCTACTCCCTTGCCTAATCCTATCCCCCCTCCCATGGATTTCAGCCATGCTCTGGATGAACATACATCAACGCGACCGTTTGGGACTCCTGGGCATGCTTCTCCATACCTAGGCACTCATCCGGTGCTGGTGGCCATTGACAGCAAGAGCAAGGAAGCAGAACAAAAGGCATTGCTGGAAATCCTTCACTCCAGGTGACCATAGACTCCAAGCGCAAGGAAGAAGGGCAGGGAGGGGACATTGCTGAACCGGATAGCGAGTATGCATGCTGGATAGTGGAGGAGCAGCCTTCTCCACATACAGAACAGTAATCCCATTCCACCATGGCTCTATATGTCTATCATGTCTTTTTGTTTTGCAAGTTTTTTTTTCACCACTGGTTTCTATACAGCAGCAGCAGCTACCAGTTACTCTTGTTTTCATGTTTCTATGATATATGCAATGACCAACGCACTGGTTTCCTTCTCAAGGGCGGTGACAAAACTCGAAAAAGAACTGGTTTCCCATTCTGGGCAGTTTGATTCTGGGTTAACAGCTTGGACATGAAGCCCAGTCTTTAGGCTCCCATAGCTGAACTGAGGCAGTTTTGTAAAATTATGTTTCCATAATAGAATTAGTTTAATTTAGAAAAAAAAAAACGTAAACATTTTACCGAAACCAAAATAAAATAAATAAAAAAATAAAAAATAAAAAAATAAAATAAAATAAAATCTATAAAGATAAAACAATAATCAAAATATGTCATAGAGAACCAATTAACGTGGAATATAGTTTATTTAAGTGGTGAAATTAAACCAACATAGATTCATCTTAACATTTGAAGTAAAAGGTATCAAGAAAGTCATTTCAAGAAATTTGATTCATCTCAAAGCTGTGTAGATATGGTGAAATCTAGATTAGTTATATTAATTGTCTACTTATTAATTTTATCACATACTTTACAATTATATTCAATTAAAAAAAATAGTAATAATCTATCATTATATTTATAAAACACATTTAATTATTAAAACATAATTATAATAATATATAATAAAATTAAAAAATATATAATATTTATTTAACTAAAATTTCAAATATAATCAAACCAATATATATATATATATATATATATATATATATATATATATATATATATATATATATATTTATATATATATATATATATATATATATATATATATATATATATATATATATATATATATATCCTAAATAAGATTAATTCTATTATATAATACAAATGATTTACAATTGACACAATCTCGTTGGAATTACTTGTGCTAGCCAATTCCGGCCATGAAAAAGTTCAAAAACACAAAATAGGGATTGCCCCGAGTGGGGAAACCAATCCAAAAGTTGTTGCTCTTATTGGGGAAACTAGCATGAGCCATCATTGTCCAAAAATTGGTGAAACTATGCGTGAACAAGAAAAGCATAAAAACAGTAGTGTAAAAGCTTGCAGAAGTAGGAGACCTTGAATAGAAAAACCTTTCGCGGTTGGTCATGCTTAAGACATCTGGGGGAGGCTCCTCAAAAATGAAGCAACCGTAATCATCAGAGGAGTCCTCAACCTTCTTTTTCTGTTGCGTTGTTGGTTTTGGTGTAGAGGCTGAGCGTGCTCCTGCAACCTCTTTCTTGTCTCCTTCCGAGCTCTCACTATTATTGCTACCTGAGGAGTACAAAGTAGCCTTCGTAGAAAGGGTTGTTGATTTGTGGGAATTCTAGTGGTAGGACTAGGAAATGGTCAACTACCACAGGTTTTTCCGAGAGTTAGAACCAACTGAGCTAGAGATGACTTCTGGAAGATGTAGAGATTTGGTGGCTGAGACACATTATTGGTCCTGGGCTTCAATGGAGTCCAAATTGAGCATGAGCTCCATAGGTCGGCCCTCATAGAGGGGTGAATAACAGTCATCATGAAGGGATATGGGTGGATAGGAGGTTGGGCCTTGACCTCGGCCCCTACGACAGCACATCCTATGGCGCCGAGGCATGGCATCGTAGGAGAGAACAAGTGAAGCGTGGAGGGAGACGGGATGGCGTGAAGAGTATTGGAAAGAGACTTCAAGCTACAGAGGAGGCAAAGAATGTGGATTGAAGCTCTGCGAGCAAACACCTGCAACCTGGATAGAAAGGCGATGAATGGAGGGAGAAAGAGAAACATGGTACGGATCCATGATATATTTCAAAGTGTTGCGGGAAGGGCATAAATTAAAGCCTAGAGCAGGTGGATTGCAACAGGTGTCAAAGAAGTTGCTAGAGAATTTAATGGTGAGCACTTGGGCCATGCACGGCCATGTAGCTATGGCATGGGGCACATGAAGGGATGCCACGTTTCACTATGAAACATCCTCATTCGGGAAAACCAATATTTTTATTAAATATTATTAAAAAAAATATTTTAAAACTTACATCGTTAAACATTATAAAAAAATAATTTCAAAATCTATTTAAGAAAAAATTAAATAATAATAACCATATATTATTTTATTTAAAACTCATGATTATAAATCATAACTTTAAGATTAAAACATTTGGAAATAAAATGTTTTAATGACATATGACTAATAGCCTTATAGATTTATAATAAAATAAGCAATAAAATATTTATTTTATTAAAATTTAAAATATATAAAATGTATATGGTTGAGTTAGCAAGTGTGGATTATCTTTAGGATAGAGATGAGGATGAGTCACACTTGCCAGCTCTACACATCAAACATAAATATTTTGATGTGAGTAAAAATTACTCTTCACAAAAAACATTAACCATAAACCTATATAAAATGCAATTGAATATATATATATATATATTTCCATTAGATTTTATATAGTAAATTTGTTTTTCTATATGTGTGCGAGAGAGATTAATATAAATATTTAACCACTACTATTGATATGAAGCTTTATAAGACAAATTTTTAGGGATAAAATAAAAAGGGAAATTTTACACAACTTATTTGTCCATATATAGTTATGAAACCAAATGTTAAAAAGTGAGATCTCTGCCAAAATTTCTAGTTATCTCAAGAGAAAAAAGGTTAACACGATAAAGAGAAATAATCACAACAAATTAGGATTTAAACTGCATCTCCTACATGAAGACAGAAGAGAAGTAGGAAACTATTCTTCACCCATTTTAAAATGTTTTAAATAATATTCCACATAGAAACATTGGATGGAAAAGAATACGAGGTGGAACATGAAACAATTTTAATGACATTTAAAGCAATACAGAAGTTTCAGTGACATTTAAAGAGATGCATAATATTATTGTAATACAACCAACCACCTAATTTCCTATTAGGGTTGTGGAGTGCAATTAGACTTCTCCTTCATGGTTTATTACAAAAATAGGGTTAAAGTCCTATATATCTCATAACATTGAATCACATTTCTAATACCACTATCATCTTTGGCTCATTGAGAGCTTTCCCACGATATACATTTCATCTCAATTTAATCTCTTAGCACAAAGTGTCTAAAATTTCATCCTTTTAAAGGCCCACTTCATAATTTATACAATCACGTGGAAACTCCTTGCCATGTATCTCCACCATAGGGGTCCATTTTTGTTGGCATCTTGCTATAGTAGAGTCTTTCCATATTCGTGATTTCACAAGTTTTGCATTCTCTAAAATTGACCATTATGATATGTCTATATTGGTGAATCATCCTAGGTATATGTTAATATGAAAAAAAACTTTCTAATACACTATTCCAGTGTTAAATCCATCAAATATTGATATAACATTACCCCAAAATGGATTATTGAAGAGTCAACAAAATTTTTTTAATTAAAAATCCTCACAAAGTGATCCAGGTGGATATTGGTGGCCACCCACCTATTCCATTTGGACCCGCACCATCAGTTCTTTCAGTTTCTCACTTTCAGCACAACTTACTATTTTTAGCAGGTTGTCGATTCCTAAAATTTTGGAGCCGTTTTGAGGCCCTAATGAGCAACATGGATATTGGTGGCCACCCATCTATTTCATTTGAACCCCCACCATCAGTTCTTTTAGTTTTTCATTTTTGGCACAACTTACTATTTTTAGCAGTTTTTCAAGTCATGAACTTTCTGAACCGTTTTGATGCCCTAAACAACGTTTTTGGGGAAAACCAAGAGAAACATGGGTCCATGGTCCGATGTTTTTCACACCAAAATTTTTACTCCTTGGATATATATTTATAATGAGATATGATGCGCATCAAACAGAAATTATATGCGAAAGCTACGTTTCGAGAAGTTGAAACACCAATTTACCCAAATGGGGCCCATAATTTTGGCGCTTCATCTCCTACAGTTAGGTTTTTGGATGTTTAGGGTTTTTCATTGCTTCTCAATAATAAATATGCCTTCGAGCCTCATTGTAACATATTTCAAAGGCATGTAGCTACCACATCTCTTCTGAGAGATAAGTTACCATCACCCTAGCTAGTTTATTTCCATTCTGTCTTTAAACATATTTCAATTATTTGATATTTATGAAATGAAGTATTATTTCTGCCGCACCTCTATGTTTATTTCTATTTCTGTATTTTATTTTGTTCCTGCATAAATCCAGATCACAAAGCATTGATAAGTCAATAGGCATGAGACTAGCTTGACACAACACCTCTCAACTTTGCCACCAAATCATATTTTTCCACATGGAAAGGATGAAATGTTTGACACATACCATGTTTGACATGTATATCATGTTATGAAGGTAACAATTATTTCCAATATGTATTCCTCCTGAAAATTTGCTATGTTGATATTTCTATATGAAATTAAAAATAAAATAAAAAAAGAAAAAGAAAAATGGTAAAAATATGGTATTGAGGACTAATTAATGTGGATTATAGTTTATTTAAAGGGTGAAATTAAACAAAATAAATTCATATTAACTTTGAAACCAAAAAGGATTGATATATCAAATCATTTTTCACTCCAAAAGAGGTTTCTGTTTCAAAAAAAATGATCCATCTCAAAGCCTGGTAGATATGGTGTTAAGATAAAATATAGATTGGTTATACTAGTTTCCTACTTATTCGTTTTATCACATATTTTACAATAATAGAATTCATTAATATAATTTTAACAAATTTATAACATACATATTTAATAAAAAATATAAATATATATATAGATTATATTCCATTAAAAAAATTAATAATATTATATTATTTATAAAGCAACTTTAATTACTAAAACATAATTATAATACCATATAATAAAATTTAAATATATAATACTTTTTTAACTACAATTTCAAATATAATTAAGCCATTTAAAGAAAAAATTAAATAATAATAATCATATACTATTTTTTTGGGGGCTTCATTTTGAGAAAAGATAAAACAGTTTTGGGAGCTATGGATCAGCAGTTGCAAAGGTGGCGAGTTGCAGATAGTTGTGGTGAAGGTGGCAAGTTGCAAATATTCGTTGGGCAGGGGGCAGGTTGCGAATGGGCAGTTACACAAAGTGGTAGGAGTAAATGACAGTGAACTGGGAGAATACTCTGAGCGATAGAAAGAAAAGCATAATGGATGAGGAACAATCAAGCGTGGAAAAGTAGCCAAGAAAAATAAAATAAAGGACTAGCAGTGCGGAAGGAGGCTAGATATCAAAGAGGACAAGCAGTTGCGTGGAAGAAGATTGAGAAAAGGGGGAGAAAATCAGTCTAGTCTTGTATTTTTGGTTCCACAGAGAGATCTTTCCAGAGACTATGATATCTGATGTAATGCTCTGTGCTGGAAGTTTATCTCTCTCTCTCTCTCTCTCTCGATATATATATATATATATATATATATATATATATATATATATATATATATATATATATATATATATATATATATATTGTGTTTGTTGTTGGTTCTGATGTGATTTATCTCTTCTTTGCGTAATTGGTCATAAGAGTATTTTATGCATTGTTACAGTGTAATTTCATTAGGTAATAGATGGTAAAATGGATAAGGATACCATGGTTCTGGTTCTCTTATCCCAGTAAGGTCACATCACACATCAGGTGAGACTCCTGGCTCTCCCTTGAGCAAGGTGAAATTTATGACATTGTCCTAGGCTACAGAGGGACCTTATTGGCCTCTTAGTCTGAACCTGGGTCTTTCCCATAAGTCATTCTTTCACCAAAAAATGGTTATGTTGTCAGGACCTGAAAATTTACCATAGAGTTAGATCATTGTATCAAGGATTTACAAGAGGTAAATTCAAAGTTGGTGGGATAATCAAGTAGATCGGTTTATATTGCAACATGTGGAGCTCCGACATGAGAAGGAATGAAAGGTAAGGGATCAAATATTATTATCTGAATCAGCAAGCAATTTGTATGAGATATTTTGGGGAAAGTTTCTCGAGGATATCTACAATTGGCTGCGAAGGCTTCAAGTAAAACCAAAAGTTGGGGAATCAAGTAGATCTCATCGTGACTAGACACACGTAGATCTAACAGCCTTGCACAGGTTGGATATTGATCTAACATGAGCAGTCAAATTTTGGGTATAGGTGATGGTGGAGGGGTACATTGTAGAGTTTGCAACTAAAAGTCATCAATACCTTTATAAATCGGAAGCTATATTCAAGTCTAGGTTGCGAGGAAAATCATTGAAAGAAATCCCCCTTTGGATTAAGGCTCTGATGGTGGAAGAGGGATTTCTAGATTTAAATCCCACCATGGAAGCCTAAAAAACTAGTACTAGGGGAAGTACCTAAGGGAGAAATGCTACGAAAAGAGGAAGAGAGAAATTGATGTGATGTACGCTGGAAGTTCTAATAATTCGAGAGATTCAAGATCATATCAGAGGGCACAAATCATCGAGAAGTGGCAAGAGAGGAAAATACGGAAGTTTGAAAATAAGAAGGAGAATGCACACCAATAAGGAGAGGTGTTGTAGAAGTTAGTGGAGGAAGGAGTAGTGAGAGGACCCACATAAATAGAGGGGTCCACGAGAGGGGTTCGACACTTTCATAGGAGCCCATCTCGATCAAAAAAAGTAAATATTTCCAAACTAGAAGAGGACACAAACCCCGAGAATGATTTGGATCGTGAACTACATGTTGCGATGGAATGAATATTTCAAGAAAGACCGATGACCTCGATGCAAGGTAATCCTATTCCCCAAATTGCAAGTGGAATTTTTCCTAACCTTCCCCTGGTACTCTATCACCCCCCTGGATAATTTTTTTATAAAGTGAAAGTAAACACTAGTAGTAGTATTAGCAAAAGAATTTATCAACCAGGAAGTAGAGGACTTTTACTGCTTCTAGATACATAGACAGAAATGGCAGGTTCGTTCATCAGATATCCCGAGTTTTAGGGAAAATGGAACGACGATGTTGAGAAGTACTGGTACTTGTGTGAGGAAATATTTAACCTGATGCTATTAAGTTAATTGAGTTCCATACTATGCTCCAAGAGAGAGAACTACAATGGTTTATCAAATGGTCATACATACATCCAAATCCAACTGTATATGATGTAAAAAGGGAGTTTGTGCAATAATTTAAATTACCACGGACCAACTAGGAAGGGTTATCTAAACTCTCAGAAATCAAGCAGCAATAAGGAGAGACTGCTTGGAAGCTAATGAGAAGATTCAAATATGCTATTGGTAAACTGACTTATCCAATAGACCCAAATCATCAGCATGATTGATTTATCAAGGCTCTTATACCTCTCACCAGAACATCATTGATGCAGCAGAATATTGACACTCTTGAAGGCACGATAAGACATGTAATGTGAATTGAAGTGATGGTAGGATATCTGCAAGAATTTAGAGGAGGTGTAACCACCCAGGATCCCTCTTTGCTGGGGCTACAACATCAAATTACAATTTTAACAAAGAAAATTAAGGACACACAACTGGCTCGCCTAGCATGACTGAATGTGTGGTGCACACATTGTTTACAAGAGGGACATTTAGTCTCAGAATGTCCTAGGTTGCGGTGAACAAAAATTGGTTCATCATCAGCAAGACCTCAAATATCGCCACCAGTTGGAGGAGTTGTGCAAGTAAATATACAAGGTTTGTACCTTGGTCAAATTCATTTTCATGATTCCCGAACCAGCAAAATACAAATTTGAATGAATACTGCCATATTTGTAAGGGAGTTGACCATCCACCTTGGACATGCCCCATTCTACAGAAGTACTCTAATGTCCCAAACAACATTTATTGTGAGTTTTGTGCCTAAACTACACACCACACATACCAGTGTAGAGCATTGGATGCACTAGATGATAGACTGGAAATAACATCTTACAGAGTAAACGAGGCTCGTCACGAATTAGGAGTGCCAGGAATAAGAGGGGGCACAACGAGCGGAAGAGAACCGTTAAGCTGTCATAATTGTGATCAAGAGGGACATGTCGTGAGGGAATTCCCACTACCCAGAAGGCCATGGTGCTCTCAGTGCAGAGTGAACACACATGCAACGGAATATTTCCATGAGTTAATAATAAGATGGGAAGAGAGGAACAAAGAGAGAAGTGCTAACTTGATTAATGAAAAACTAAGAATTTCTGAGACACAATTGTTACCATGTAATATTCCCAAATTTTCACCTGATATTTGGAATATTATAGTTCATAACTTTCTTAATGAATTAAGTAAATAAAAGGGTGGAGGGACCCATAATCCTCAATATGAATAAATATCCACTTTTTGTGTATGAATGTGGATTAATTATGTCTCATTAATTGAGATAGATCATGGAGGTTGATACAGTCAACTAAGATCTTGAAGATGTCAAACAGAAGATCATGGAACAGTCATGATAAAGTGATGGAGGATGTTGTGCAAATTAAAGCACACGTTATGGAGAGGGTGTACATTGCACCTAGACATGATGGATGATTTGGTCAAACAGCACAGCCAAACATGGAGGATTTGGTCCACATGCACAACGCATTCTAGATGAAGGCCAAGGCATGGGAAGGCTCAAACATTATATAAACAAGATGAAGACAAGGATGGAGGTATGCTGGTGATTCTCAATGTGAAGGATCTTTTCAGATCTGGAATTGTCATGTGACATTCCATTGCTTTCTTGCGTTGTTTAGCAGAGATTGCAAGTGTTGTTTAGTGCAGGGTTTTATCGAGAAAAAATCCCACCTCTTTCTTATATTATCTCTAGAAAGAGTATTGTACTTCATTCTACATTAGGCATTGGTGCCACATCTCTTTTCCTACTTTTTGAAAAACATTCATATTCAGAAATTGCAGATTTATGAAATCAGTTTAGAAGGTGGAAGTTGTCTTCAGTACTTCAGCTGGAGAACTATTGAGGGTTTATTCCTATCACCTTGGGCTTATAGATCAACATTCCCAGAGCTTCATTTCAGATTTGGCATCATGCCAAAATTTATTGACCTCCTAGCAGCAGTATTTCCTTCAGGAATTATGCTCTCCAATTTGTAGATCCAAAAGGAGGAAGGAAGTTGCTAATATTTCATCTAGTAATCCTGTGAGGGATCATCCCCTCACATTTCCATCTTTCTTACCATCAGCCTGGAGTTTATTGAAAAAAAAATCAGTAGGCAGAAGGCCTCTCTTTCCCTCACAGCACAATTTCTATTGACAGTTCTGTTGCAACAGTTGTAATCTTCATTGGAGGATTGAGAAGCTAGATCTAGAGCTTCTAGCTTGTAGATCTGAAGAAGGGATCAACCCTTCAAGCTTAGATCTGATATTGCAACATATTTCAGCCTTCTATTTGATAGATATAGCTTCAGATCTATATTTCCCAGTAGATCAAGGATGAAATCCTAGGAGGGTGATTTTCCAAAGTTCTATATCTAGAAAATCCTTTCTGGGTTACCTTGGGAATCCATCACATTGGCCAGATCTTGAATCTTGGCATCATTTGAGCTCCAGAATTGAGTAGATCTACATTTTCATTTTCAACCTGTAGTCATATATTCATATTCGGCTGAAGGGACAGTGCAGTATTTTCTTCAGTGGCTCTCTAGTTATGCAGTGCCTATTGTGGCATGTTTTCTAGGTGATTCTAGGCCATCTCTTTGGCTATATCTCCTCATATTTTGTACATTGTGTAACTGAATCTTCTCCAATATAATAAAATGGCTCAGCTTCTCTGTAAATTCTGATGTTGTCTTAAGATTTATTGTTTACTTAGTTGCAGTTCTTATATTGTGTTTTAGTATTACTACATTCTCCGTGTGGGATATTACAATGGTATCAGAGCATGATCTTTGGCTCATCTTTTGGACACTTCATATTTTACATCAAAAGAAGAAGTAGATAGATGAGATCTATCATGGAAAATGAAAATTATACCACTCCTTTCTTTATATCCATGCAAGGTCTCTCCAAGGAGGTCAATCCAATGAAGAAGGAAGGACAGAAAGAAGATCCAAGAATAAGATGTGATAAAGAAGGTCCAAGCACTTCCTATCAGCAAAGTAGAAAACCGTAGAATCCTAGATGTCCTCATAGATCCACTATGCCCACTTTCTTTGGAGAAGGTGAAAGGTATAGGAATTAAGAAAGGAAGGAACCTGAGACTCATGAGACTCTCATTCTATATCTTGAAGAGTACAAAGCATAGTCTAGAGCATTCAATGAAAATCTAACTCTCCAACAATTCTTCAAAATCAAAGAAGAAAGAGGATCCTATAGCAATAATAGAAGAAAGAGGCATAATAGATTCTATTTGCCTACATTTGGTGGACCTTCCTCAAGCACTGTTAAGGCTTGGAGGAGAGAGTTAGATGAATTTTTCAGGCTATATCCTGTAGCTGAAGGAGAGGTTGTTCAAATTGTAGCACTTCATCTTTTATATGAATCCAATGATTGGTGGTTTGGTCACATGGAGCATGCAAAGGTGACTAAATATTCAGATTTCTTTCATAAGTTGGGGAAGGAATTTGATGTGAGAAAACTAGAGATGTGTCACAAAGTGAAATTTCCTAAGGAAACAAAGGAGGATGTCAATCTTGTCACTCTGGACAAGAAGTCACTACATTCACCTCCAGCTACAAAATTACTTGCATCCGGAGAAGAGACACTTGCAGCCTTGCAAGATGATCTTGAGCTCTTGACACATAGAGTCCCATGCATGATTCAGGAGGTGCATGAGGAAGAGGTGGAAGATTCCAGTGCTGGTACATTAAAAGAAGAGAAACCATCTCTCTTACCAGTAGTTGGAGACACCATTGTCCCGGTTGGAGGAAATCTTGTGTTCTGTCAAGATATTCCCACATATCAGTTGATACAAGGTATGCATACACATTCATCACCTATTTTTTTAGTAGATCTTATTGGAACTTATGGGGACATGCCTTCAGGTCCAATGTATGACCAAGGGTTAGATCCAAATTATAATTTGAAGCAAAAAACTATCACAGCACATAGGACCCTTCATCTAATAAAGGAGGAGAAGAAAAGCTATCCCATTTTGTCATGGGTGGACTAAATTCAACCTCTTGAGTTGAAATGTAGAGTTTCAGAAGAAGGGATGAGCATGATCCTATGTACAATGACTGGTTATGAGATCAGTATTGTACCTTGCTTTGAGACAGTAGATGTATCACCTTGCAGATCTACAGCACTGTCACTTAGTAGCAGTGATAATGATGAGGCCCCATTATTCTTGGAGCATTATGAAGGTAGCTTCACTCATGAAGAAATGGAGGACAAGATGATGAATGGTAGACATCTACATATGAGAAATATTTTCTCCTTTCTTGATGACACTTTCTCAATGAGCATCTCACAGCTCAAAGAGAAACTTCTACCTACAGTAGATATAGAACCTCATTGGTTTTGGAAGGCCATGGATGAGAAGAAGATCTCATTGGAGGTGCACTTCAAAATTTCATGGAGTGCAAATTTCTTCATCAGTTTGGGGAAGATCGTATTCTACAAAGGGAAGGTACCATGATTATGCAGCACATCACTCATCTTCCATATTGGGGTGAGTGGGTGAGGATGATAAGCAAGGGGTTGCATGACCACTTGCAGATTTATGACATGGGCCAACAAGCTTGGTTAAGCTAGTTTCCCTTGGGAGATTCTTGTCACTGCCCAAAGGTTCCTATTTCTTTGATCCATGCCTTGAAAAACACTTATGAAATGAAGAAGGAGGCATGGCTGCGATGGCTACTCTTCGGTGAGTATGGTTACCACCCAATAGCTCATAAATTTTGTATTCATGCCTTGTGTATCGATGATAGAATGCAAAAAAAGAATGCACGTTCATTTTCATTTTCCTTGAGAGAGTTTGGCCACCACATGACATCTCCTATGTCTATGTGTTTTGTATTGGGTAAAGCTTGGCATGATGCTCTCATGATGTGTATTGATGGAGTTCATTTGTATTGCGATTATGTGACATTTCACATGTCTATCAGTATGTTTTTTCTTCATGATTCACATGAGGAAGAGAGAAATTACCAAGATCTTTTGTTGCTTTGGTTGCTTTGGGGGGAGTTTGGCTTTTCCATCTTACATGTAGGAGATGGAGTTTTGTGTAACCAGCTTCAAAAATAGAAGAAAAGAGATATCAACGCCTTAGAAATAAGCCACTTCGAGGGGGAAACCTCCAATACATTACATAAATGCACAATTCTTGGATGATTCAAATGAACAAAACCTCCTTCTGTATATAGGAGTCCATGGGGCCACAATATAATCCTAGTGGGGCCACAATGTAATCCTAGCCGACCTAACAATAATAATGTAAGGGCACAATAATAATAATATGGTGGTTACAGGGGTACAAAAATAACAATAAGTGGGGCTACACTAACATAATAAGGGAATAAACTATTAATATAGGGATTTAACATGCTCCTCTCCTTCAAACAAGTGTTGTCCTCAACGCTTGATTATTTCTTGATGCTTTGGTATAAAATTCTCATCCTCCCATGTGGAATCTTCTACAGGAAAGTTCTTCCACTTGCTGAGATACTCTGAAATTGATCATACTTGTCGAGATCTTTTTTTTGTGACTACTTCAGAATTTTTTTCGATGTGATGTTGATATTCCTGTTGTTTCATTAGATTCTGCACCAAAGTTAGGTTATCCTTTGGGAGTTGGAGAACTTGTTGTTGATGCTCGATGTCATCTTCCACTAATTTATCATCCATATTAGCTATTATTTTATCCTCCAAACCATCCAAATTAGCCTCCATTTCTTCTTTTAAACCATCTATGTCAGCTTCGGTTGCTCTTCGTAAGATCGAAATTTGTTGCACTTGGTACCGTAATTTTGATATCTCATACTGCAATTCTTCCACTTCATGCATCATAGTATTGATTTCTGAGGGCTTAATGGGTGTTGAATTCTTTTTAGGAGGAATTTCAGAACGAAATAATGAAATATATGTTCAATAGGCCCTTGGAATCACTTCAAACTGATTCTTCAAACAAGACTTATGCAATTCGGAAAAAAAAAAAAAACACACCTTTTACTTGCTTAGAGGAGCTCGATATTGAAATTGAATTATCTCTGTAATTGAAAATCTTCGATATCTGAAATTCAGCCCTGTATTATCCCTCTGAAGCTTCTTTCAAACACCATAGGTCTGATCTAATTTGGATTCTTCAAGACAAAGTTATTTCCAATCTCTCACAATGACCCAATTTTGGACTAGTTCAGTAGAGCGAACTTGTACGACTTGCCACGTGTCATTGTTTCGTCCTTTGTCTCTGAAATTTATAGCCAAGAAACTATAGTCTGTGTACTTGCAACCACTTTTTACGGCACTCCAATCCGATGCATAGAGAGAGATTTATTGAACTTTTCTCACGATCACCTCTTTGAGATGAAATTTAGGAGCCTGAAAAAGCACTACCTTCCACAGATCATATCTCCCAAAATATTGCGAACCAAGCTCTGAAATTTTTTGAAGAATTTCCTCAATATTTCAGCTTTGCACCATATGAATTTCAGATTCTTAACCTTAATAGAAAAAACTTTATAGCACAAATTCCATGATGACCTATTTAGGAGCCTGAAAAAAGACCTAACTTCCACAAATCATATCTCCGAAAATATTACGAACAAAGCTCTGAAATTTTTATAAAAACTTCCTCAGGATATTTCCTTCGCACCCTAAAAATTCCAGCTTTTGACTCTTCTTAGAAAAAAATTTATAGCGAAAATTCCACGATGACCTGTTTGGAGCAGCGAAACCCTAGAATCCAAAGCTCTGATACCAAATGTTGTGTAACTAGCTTCAAAAATAGAAGAAAAGAGATATCAACGCCTTAGAAATAAGCCACTTCGAGGGGGAAACCTCCAATACATTACATAAATGCACAATTCTTGGACGATTCAAATGAACAAAACCTCCTTCTATATATAGGAGTCCATGGGGCCACAATATAATCCTAGTGGGGCCACAATGTAATCCTAGCCGACCTAACAATAATAATGTAAGGGCACAATAATAACAATATGGGGGTTACAGGGGTACAACAATAACAATAAGTGGGGCTACACTAACATAATAAGGGAATACACTATTAATATAGGGACTTAACATGGAGGATGGCATAAAAGGGCCTTACTCCGATGGTTACTATTAGGAGAATATGGTTTGACATCTTTTTCTACCCATATAGCTACTTTCCTTCTTCTTTTGCATAACTTTGGAATGATACTTGGATCCAATAAGGCCAACAGGATTAAGGATAAAAGTATATCAATGCTCAATCAAATTCACGAAGCATGGGATGAAGAGATGTATTGTGTGATGGAGCTTTTCCTTTGTGGAAAGAGCTACTTTATTTTATGTATCTCATGTATTGATGATGTTGTTGGACATCATATGGTTTTCACTTGGTACTTCATGATGGAAGGAGGGCATCTAGCCATACAAGTTAGAGGTCATTCTATATATTTTTGAAAGACAACTCTAAAACCAAATATATAACACGTTGCAGCAAATGGAGGAAGCCTTCCTTATGTGGATGCCATTTGGAGAGGAATAGATGGCTTTGCATCTACATTTTCAGTTGCTTGAGGACAAGTAACATTTTGCTGGGGAGGATTGTAATATTCCCAAACTTTCACCTGATATTTGGAACATTAAAGTTCTTAACTTTCTTAATGAATTAAGTAAATAAAAGGGTGGAGGGACCCATAATCCTCAATATGAATAAATATCCACTTTTTGTGTGTGAATGTGGATTAATTATGCCTAGATCTACATAATGAGGTAGTTGAGCGACTACTAATGTGAATGGAATTTGGGATTATGTCTTATTAATTGAGATAGATCATGGAGGTTGATACAATCAAATAAGATCTTAAAGATGTCAAACAGAATATCATGGAACATTGATGATAAAGTGATGGAGTATGTTGTGAAAATTAAAGCAAACATGATGGAGAGGTTGTACATTGCACCTAGACATGATGGATGATTTGGTCAAACAACACAGTCAAACATGGAGGATTTGGTCCACATGCATAGCGCAGTCTAGATAAAGGCCAAGTCATGGGAAGGCTCAAAAATTATATAAAGAAGATGAAGACAAGGATGGAGGTATTATGGTGATTCTTGATGTTAACAATCTTTTCAGATCTGGAATTGTCATGTGACATTCCATTGCTTTCTTGGGTTTTTTAGCAGAGATTGCAAGTGTTGTTTAACACAGGGTGTTCCCGAGTGGGAATCCCACCTCTTTCTTAGAGTAGCTCTAGAAATATTATTTTACTTCATTCTACATTAGGAATTGGTGCCACATCTCTTTTCCTACTTTCTACAGAACATTCATATTCAAAAATTGCAGATTTCTGAAGATCAGTTTGGAAGGTGGAAGTTGTCTTCAGTGCTTCAGCTGGAGAACTGGTGAGGGTTTATTCCTATCACATTAGGCTTATAGATAAAAATTCCCAGAGCTTCATTTCAGATCTGGTATCATGCCAAAAGTTATTGACCTCCTAGTAGCAGTATTTCCTTCAAGAATTACGATGTCCAATTTGTAGATCCAAAAGGAGGAAGGAAGTTGCTAGCATTTCAACTAGTAATCCTGTGAGGGATCATCCACTTGCATTGCCATCAGCCAGGAGTTTATTGTGGCATTTTTTAGCAGGAATAATTCCTCTCTTTCCCTCAGAGCATATTTTCTATTGACAGTTATGTTGTAGCAACTGTAATCTTCATTGGAGGATTGAGAAGCTAGACCTAGAGCTTCTAGCTTGTAGATCTGAAGAAGGGATCAGCTCTTCAAGCTTAGATCTGATCTTGCAAAATATTTCAGACATCTATTTGATAGATCTAGCTTTAGATCTATATTTCCCAGTAGATCAAGGATCAAATCCTAGGAGGGTGATTTTCCAAAGTTGTAGATCTGGAAAATCCTTTCTAGGTTATCTTGGGAATCCATCACATTAGCCAGATCTTGAATCTTGGCATCATCTAAACTCCAAATTTGAGTAGATATACATTTTCCTTTTCATCCTGCAGTCATATATTCATATTATGCTGAAGGGACAGTGCATTATTTGCTTCAGTGTCTCTCCAGTTACCCAGTGCTTATTGTGGCATGTTTTCTGGGTGATTCAAGGCCATCTCTTTGGCTAGATCTCCTCATATTTTGTACATTGTGTAGCTGAATCTTCTCCAATATAATAAAATGGCTTAGATTCTCTATAAATTATGATGTTGTCTTATGATTTATTGTTTACTTAGTTGCAGTTCTTATATTGTGTTTTAATATTACTCCATTCTCCCTTGTGGGATATTACATACCAAGTGTAGCCATAAAAACAAGAGGAGGAAATAAGATAGGAGGAGACACAGGAGAGATAGAACCACTGAAGTTGATAAAGCCTACATCACCAAAGAAATACTAGCACCCTGAGCAACAAAAGAAGTATTTCAAGGAAGAGGTGGAGACCTTCTCGAAACTAATCTCACACAAAGACCTCCAGTAGATACAACCAACAAAGGAAGAAGAAAATAAGACAACACCAAGTCAGCCTATAGAAGAATGGTTCAGGTTATTCCTGAATATTATGAATGATGAACATATGATGGATATGTTAAGACATAATTTGAAGAAATTTGTTGAGGGTGAATTGGAGCACCCAATCACTACCAATATCCCCAAAAGGCATGTATGGAGGGTCAAAAGAAATAAAAGATAGACAAGAAAGGAATTCAAAATTAATGCAGAATAAGAGACACACAGGAAAGGAATTTAGAATCGATGTGCAAGTTGCAGGTTTTCAAATAAGGGATACAATTTTGGACTTAGGTTTAGACGTCAATATACTCCTGAAAAATACTTGGAAGGCACTCGGAATGCCCAAGTTAGAATTTTCTACCATAAAATCGCGTATGGAAAACCAATATTGTATTACACCGATTGGGAGACTAGAAGACGTTGAGGTCGATGTTGCAGGGATAAAAACCTACGCTGATTTTGAGGTGATAGATATAATGGGTGATAAATACCCATATACAACACTTTTATGGATATATAGACTTGGCATTAGAGAATTAAGAAGTCATTGATTTAAAGGAGGAGTTGATTATCTTTGAAGATAGAGAGGTGAGGGCGATTCAACCATTGGATCTGTACCAAGGTCCTAGGTTCACAAAATGAGTTGACACTAGAGAATATCTTGGACTCTTGGAATAATTATACCAGATGACACCGAGAAAAAGGGAGGACTAAATTATTCCAACAATATAAGGTTCAATAAGCTAGCGGATTTTCCAAAGCTCTGAGGTGGGGTCCGAGGTTGCATGGGATGACTGGAAACATGGAGGATACGAAATTAATACCAGAAGGTGTGCTGCCATTCGAGGAGTCAATTGGATCAGGACAGAGGTAAGAGGTTACCCAGCCTTATTGATATGGAAGTTGTTAACACATTTATCAATAATTTAGATGATATTGTCCCTAAGGAACATATAATTCCCTTAATGAATGTGGCATTGCAAGCAATCTCTATGAGCTGGTGGGGAAACCATCACAAAAACCTTCGGAGATGGGAAGACGTGGTGAAGGCTTTAAGGACCTAGTTCCAAGTGTCTCCAGGACTGAAACTAGATGAGAGGTACATGGGAACTTCAGACCCCCGAGCCCGCATAAAAGACTACGAGGATTGGTGGAATTGGAAGGGTATCCCAATAAATTGTGGGTTCATAACCTTTTACACTCCTTGGGCACAATCCTGCAAGAATGATACATCACTAAAGAGAAAAATAGATAGAAAAGTAATTGTGAACTATTGTCAAACATAATTGTTAAAATATTGTATTTTGAGGATGCTCAACAGCTAACAGATGATTTGCAAGCCATGAAGAGGATCCTATTTACAATAGGTGGCCCATGGAGGCGTTGGATCGAACCACTTTGAACAAAATTCATGAATCAAGTTACCAAGAAGCAGTGGCCTATAGCATGATAGATCAGGGGATAGATGATGATGAATTAGAAAACCTGAGACACTTATCATTTGAAGTGAAGGAAGAGGAGCAAGAAATCAAATATGGACCTGTTACACAGGGAATCCATTTACTACCACCCAAGGTAAAAAGAATAATATTGGAAGTAGTGAGAAGCCCAAATTAGCTTCCATTGGAGACTACTCAGACAAAGAAACAACAAAAGAATTTTTTTATTTATTAGCGGGATATGAGGGTATGTTTCCTTATTTTGTTGCAGAATTGAAGGGTATCAAAGGAAATTTGGGGGACATGTGCATAATTATTAAACCAGATGCCAGACCAGTGAAGCATCGACCGTATCGATTGAATCCTATGGTAAAAGAAAAGGTGAAGAACAAGATTGAAAAATTTCTAGAGGCAGGGCTGATATTTCTAGTTGAGGAAGCGGAGTGGGTCTGTCCTATTTTTATACAGAAAAAAAAAGGATAAATTATAAATAAGAGTATTTGTTGACTATTCTAGTTTTAATAATGCATGTGTGCATGATCTTTTTCCCATACCTTTCAGTGATGAGGTGTTGGACAACATAGCAGGGAATGAACATTATTATTTTACATATGGATTCTCGGGGTACCACCAGGTCAGAATAGCTAAGGAAGAAACAAATAAAACCACATTTACAACTAAATGGTGATTTTGTGCCTATCATGTGATTCCTTTTGGACTGAAGAATGCACAGACAATATTCTCAAGGATAGATATAGCAACATTCAGAGAATACATCCACATGTTTATAGAAGTGTATATGGATGATTGGATTGTATACACTTTGTTTAAAAAGCATGCAAGTCTACTCCACATAGTGTTTGATCACTGCAGGGAGATATAAATATCTTTAAATTTAAAGAAATGCATCTTTGTACTTCCTTTCAGAACACTGCTAGGCCATATCGTATGCAAGGATGGGGTATGTGTAGATCTTGCTAAGTTTTCAGAAATCATCAATATGTACCCCCCAAAAAATGTTAAGCAACAAAGATCCATGTTGGGGCATATAGGCTACTATAGGAGGTTTATCCGCAACTATGCCCGCATTACAACCCCATTAGAGAAGTTACTGAAGAGAACAAAACATTTCACATGGACCGAGGAGTGTAACGAAGTGCTAGATATACTGAAGGAAAAGCTAGCAAGTGAACCTATCTTGGTATACCCTAATTGGGATTAAAAAAATTCATGTGCACATTGATGCTTCTGGCATCACATTAGGGGTAGTCCTTTCGCAACCTAGGGAGACAACTCTAGATCATCTGATATACTCAATACAAAATTTTTGCCATTATCTATTAGGGGGCCCATTCCAATTATTCACATATCATTCAACACTTAAATATTTGGTAAATAAACCGGTGCTAGAAGGAAGAATTTGTATATGGTTACTATTAGTCCAAGAATTCATGTTTGAGGTAATATTTAAACCAAGAAAGTCGAATGTTGGACCATACCATTTGTCAAGGCTTGAATTAGGAGAAAATGGAGTACTAGTAGATGATCAATTACCATGTAGATCTGTTTTGGGTGGAAGTTGTACCAGACTATCTGAAGAAAATAGAAATATTATTAGCTATGGGGAAATGTACAAATGAATATACAATGGTACAAAGAAAGCACTTAGTAGTCAGAGCAATAGATTATCAACTCATTGCAAGCCAATTTTACAATATGGGATTGGATAAAATACTAAGAAGGTGCATATTAAATCACGAGCAGCTAGAGATCCTATGGCAATGTCATAATGGAGTTGCAGGCACTACAAGAAAAAATGTCATTGGTGAGGGTCAAAAAATGTCACCATAAGTTCATTGGTGATGATCAAAAGAGCCTCTGTCACTAAAAACCAAACGTCATCAAAGGTGGCATTGCCAAAAGTGTAAGTGTTGTGGTGACATTCAAGGTTCGTCACCAATAATGATTTATAGTGTAAGTGTTGTTGGATATTGACTATCACCATTTTATATGAGCAATGGTGATGAAACTTAGCCTCTCTCACCAAAAAATTTAACGTCAAAAAAGGTGGTGTCACCAAAAGTGTAAGTGTTGTAGTGACATTCAGGGTTTGTCACCAATAATGATTTATAGTGACAGATAGTGACTGTCACCATTTCATATGAGCAATGGTGATGAACCTGAGCCTCTGTCACTAAAAAAATGAATGTCACCAAAGGTGGCATCACCAAAATTATAGTTGTTGTGGCGACATTCAAAGTCTGTCATGAACAATGATTATAATGATCAATAGTGACTGTCACCATTTCATATGAACAACAACAATTTATTGTGATGGAGCTTTCATGGTTGTCACTATTGATGCATATGTGTGTGTGTGTGTGTGTGTGTGTGGTGACATTCATTCACCGTCACCATTTCATATTTTGTTAAGGGTCGAAAAATTTTACCATAAGCTCATTGCTAATGGTCAAAAGAGTCTTTCTCACCAAAAATATGATCATCACCATTCCATATGAATATCAAGGCATGATGGAACCGAACCACCAACCTCCTACTTATAAAGTAGGTGCTATTCAATTGAGCTAGCACCCTTTAAACAACTAGACTTTAAAAACTTAGACATTGAAACTTTATAAATTGTAAATTCTACAAATGGAAATAAATTATAAAACTTTGTAAAGTATTGGAAAATATTTTAATAAACAAGAAAAATAACATCAAAGTTGGAAGTCTCTACCTATTGGTTATGAAAGTTATGAAAAGTGGGTGGAGGGAAGAATATTTATGTATAAGATAATCAATATGTTCGGTTGAATATTCAAATAGAAGTGAAACTTTCAAGACAATTACAGCTTATAAATGACCTATAATTATAAAACCTAAAATACGAAATTACAGTAAAGATTGATTCATGACCTTGTGAATCATATAAATCTGTTGTGACAACATAAAAATTTGCCTCTAAAAAGGTGAATTGCATGCCAAAAAGTAAAAAATAGTGAACATATATGACGTAATTATGAATAATGGCAAAGATGATGATCCCATTCATAGGATTCATAAAGAAGAAGACACCTTATACTATTTAGCTTTGAAATATCCATAACGGGTCTTCCAACTTGCCCATCACTAATGATGGCATCTTGCAACAAACCCAATTTGAATTTGATAGATTGCATCAAAAGAATGAATTACTCTATGAAGAAATTATTTCCAACTAAGAAATTTCTATAAACAAATCTAGAAATATTAATTAAGCATAAAGATTATCCTAGCATAATATCATGTTAGACAACATAAAGTATACTAAACATCCTTTATATACATATATAATATCACATCAAATTCAACTATCTCTTTATTCAATAGTCCTTCAAGCTCTGCAATTTTCCTCCTCGATTCAGTAACCTTAATACCAAAATAAAAGGATACAAATGTGCCAATTTTATATCGTATTTGACAGATCAAATTAAAATCTTCTCTAAACAATATTCCCACTTTATTTGCAACTTGTACATTTGCATCAAAATGCACATTAGTGTGGATAGGGGGGGATCTATGCCATAGGTATAATAGGTATATAAATTAATTAGAAAAAAACTACCCATATGTACAATTTGTATCATAAAGAACCTCTGCAACTTCCTTTCTGATCCAATCTTATTGATGTGGATCATGGAACTCTAATTTTGAAGGTGGAAAACACACAGAAAAAACACTTATGGAGGAATATCGGAAACATGAAATCATACTGCCAAACCTCTCACATTGAATTTGGGAACAACATAGGTCCAATATATTAGTATGGATATGCCATTAACTATCATACATAATTATGGGTACTCCATAAAAATCACGAGTTTCATAAATTATGTAAGATATCACAAGGTCGAAATAAAAAATTATATATATATATATATATATATATATATATATATATATATATATATATGATTGCTTGTAAAATATAAAGCATTCAAATTCAGTGGCATTCCCATAAAATTAAAGGCAACCTCAATGTAATGAATGATCACAACTAATAACTCTACGTGATACAACATTATTAGAAAAACTATGTCATGCAACATCATAGATGACTACTCATTGGGTTGCTTCTGTAACTCAATATTTCCATGCACATTTTAAGCACCTATGCCACATCGATATTTTTCCTTCACGTTCACCAGGTAATTTCACCAATAAAGGTAACTATCTTACCAATATCGTGATGTTTCCCTGATGGTGTGTATAGAAAAGAACATGTGCTTCTAAAGGGTTCATTACAAAAATGACAACCAGAATTCTGCATGTTTTTGGTATTTTGGTACATCAAAATTTTCCAATTATTACTATGTAAATGAAAATTCTATAATATAGCAAGAGAAAACTATGTAAGAATAAAAAGACATGAAAAATTAGGTATCATAGAAATAGATCTATACAAATTTAATTGTTTGTCTGCTAATGCAACAATTCTTGATAATTTCAAGGGAAGGTCAGCCAAGGTGGCACCTTCATCTGTAAGGATATAGGGTTCAAGGGCTAAATGGTAAGCTATAAACACTGCATACGGAACAACATGTTAACATTATTCAACTGATCATGACTTGCATAATAGAGTTTTTTCCAACAGAATAGCACTCAAAACTCTTATTTTTTATTTTGTTTCTTACTCTCCTATATTATTTTGATGGAATCTCATTCATAATCGTGGAGAGGGTATGATCATAGAAATCATGGTAGAAAAAATTGTGAAGGGAGAGGAGACGAGGAAAAAAATAACATAAATTTCCTTCAACAGTTGAGAAAGCCTGGAATAAATTGAACATCAAACTCTTGGAAATAATGTTTGATTGTGGTAAGAGGGAAGAAATATATAGCGAAGTTACCCCTACCATGAATGCATGTGGTATTCTTTTTATAGAGTATTATGTCTCTATATTGGAAAATCATGTTTAGAGTGGTGAATGAAGCACCCATGGGTTACAAGAGACAAAATTTGAAAAAGTATTGTTGGAACACCTAATCCTCCATGGGTAGGTGTGGAATATGAAAAGTCACAATGGAGTCCAAGTGACCTTGGAATGTGAAACCAAGAGTCACACCATTGTACTATAAATGTACATCTTTGTATAATGGAAAATAAGAAAGCTTCACGCTTATCCTTCATTGTGTGTTGAGTCTCTTGTGTGTGTGTGCTCATCTTCCTCATACACCATGTGTGTGCTTCAACATGGTGTTTAACATGGTATCAGAGCTGGCGATTACTGGCCCTGCTCCAATTTGAGTGAGAGCCATAGGTTTATGGAAATTTATGCCATTCATTAGATTTTCTGCTGCGTATGTCTAACTTGCTTAAACATTGTTTTTCTACTTGGTGCGGAGAAGGTTGAATCAGTGTGAAGACCGGAGCAAGATACTGCATAAAATGGTGTGATTACAAATGGATTCAATACCATTGTGAGTTTATGTGTTAATTTGTCAGAAAATTATTCTTCTACGTTTGCAACAAACGCTCTTGCTGCTGTCTGTCATAAACGGCTTTGCACATCCTTGATTTGATTCTTGATACAATGCGCTATTAATATAAATGCTTGTCAGAATTTATTCCTTGTGAAGAAACTCTGTTGCTCTGCGCATGCATTATCTGTCTAACCTACCGGTCTCCACCATGCAAATCACTTCATTTGCAGACAATAATTGTCCAACTGTTGAGGTCATACTAGGCTAGATCTGTGCATTTTGATATTCTATCAGCAATCTTTTTGGCCTGTGAGCCATATTCAGTCCACCTATGCGTTCTCTTGCATGCCGCCCTCTCTATAAATAAAATCTCTGCCAATTGTTACACCAATATTTCTTACAGTTCTGAAATGCAACTCAGATATAGAACCGTCACCATGCCTCCCCATCGCTTTCGGTTTCTCCTCATATTTCCTCACTGATATAGCCCTTCGCTCCACTATTTCCGTGGCTGTAGATAACACAAGGAAGTGATGTGCCTTCTGGGAGAGGAGATGGAAGATAGTGACTACATTGCAAGACATGGACCCAGTCATTTTTTATCTCCAAATCATGTCTACAGTACTTCCTCCCTGCAATGTCGGGTGGAATTTCAAAATTTGACCGATGCTTCATGATGCTCCCGAGTCTCGATCTGAAGAAATGGTCTCGAATCCACTGTGAAGACTTCATTTCTTTGATTTCTCGGATGCAGGTAAGCCTTTTTGTGGGTTCTTGAAGTTGGATCAAAAGAAATTTTTGGCTTTATGCTCTGATTTAGTTTGAAGACAAACCTGGAATGAAAAATATTTTGGAGCTGTGAACTGTTGGACTATCAAGAGCTTGGGCATTAAGGGGGTGATGCTACCTCGAGAAGGCCTTTAGGCTTGCTGTGAGGTGCCAGTTTAGGATTTTGCACTGTTGCGGTAGCATGTTCAGAAACGTATCTGCAACGAATTCAGTGGTTCGTCATCTTATTTACACGCTCGACGATATCAACAAGTGTGTGATAAAACGTTTTGTGAATGGAGGATGTGAGTTCGAAAAACAACGCCAACGCATCGAAATTCGTAGGTGTTATGAACAATATCCTGTCGAGGTAGGTGTTTTTTAACAACGCAGAAGCAGGGGGTTGTAGTGTTGCTCTGCGCAATTCTGTGTACAAATATTCCATGCTGGTAAAATTAAATACTAAGAAGTTGAACAGTAAACGAGCTATTTTCCAGAGATCAAACCTGGAGTTTTCTTTCTCTGTAATATCACAAAACTAAATTTGTGCACAATATCAATATCAGATGGTAGTTTGAATCATATTCTGGATGGAATAATATCGTATTGTTGTCTTTATGTTCTTCTACGTCATCGTTGTGTGAAGGTTTTCTATGAGCAGTCAGCATCGCTCAAACCATTTAGCTATAACAGATGGATTTAGGATCTGCTTCTCCAGGCACCATTCCAGCACATTAGTCTTTGTTTATTTGTGCTTCATTATCTTTTTTTGACTGAGACAAAGGAATTATAAAAATAAAATGCCACAGTGAGTTGTATGGTTGTAGTGTGTTAAATGACTGTCAAATGCGAGCATTTGAGTTAAAATTTTGTTTCCACTAAGATTGTTGAGTCTCTATTTTTTGAGACAATGGCCAAAATTGATGATGCATTAGAGTTGCTAAACACTCTTATACATTCCACTGTTGATAATATCAGTAAAAGTGCCTTTTTTGACATTAAAAAATGCCTGCAAAATGCATAAGAAAAGATTGAGTTTTTGCAGTTGGAAACTCAGCTTCAGTAAGAAGAACTTCAGCGAAAGAGTCACCATTCTGAACCTGTTTCTATTCAGAACATTGTGAAGGATTCTCATCAGAAGAAAGAAGACAAAGATGATTCACATTCAGCAGATGTACATGCAGATGCAGTAGCTCAGCCTGCACTTCTCAAGCCCATCATCAGACCTTGGGAAGAGCTTGTCCACAACAAGCACAGAACTGGTCTTGGATATGACAAGGATGTGTCCTTTCATATTCCAGACTACACCAAACCCTATCATATTTAAGTGGATTCTTGTATGATAGTTCACCTCTTGAAATTTGTTCAAATCCTATCACAACAACAATCTGATTGAGAAATGCCAACAACGTGATCGAGTTGGCCATATGAAAGATCATTTTTTCGATCTTCATCCATGTAAGCACTGTGGTTGACACACCCATTCTTCAGACAGATGCTTTAGACACAAGCCTCCTGCAAGAACCAAGATTCATCTTGTATGGATCGCTTCTTGGCAATGGGCATCAGCAGCCAAGAAAATGTTTACAACACATGTTAGAACTTGTTCACGAATATTGAGCAAACTTGCAGTTGAGTTTTCACCATCATCTCACCTTGTCCCTGACAGGGGGGAAAATGGTGGTCATGTACAAGCTTTGACGACAGATCAAGCGATCCTGAGCCACAATCTCTCATTCCATATTCAGAGTTGCAGCCAGAGTTCAAGCGAGCCTGAGCCACAATTCATCATTCCGGATTCAGAGATGTAGCCAGAGACACAGATGCCCATGAGCATGCCTTCGGTTGGTGGATAACCTAAAACCATCATTTTCGGTTGGTGGATAACCTAAAACCATCATCTTTGGTTGGTGGACAACCTAAAACCACCACAGGTAGTAGACCTCCCTTCTTTTAGGTCGAAGGTCTCCCTTTTATATGAGGGACAATTCCTCTAGCAGAAGCCTTCAGCTTCTTGCCAGTTTTGGAAGAGTTCCGGGAACTGCAACAAGTTTTGCGTTCTAGTGTTTGTGGTCATCCTAAAACCACCTTTTTTTTCCAACATTTCAGAGAGTTGATTCAGCCCAAGTGCTGCCATGTATACTTTGCAGATTTGTATTACAACTCTTTTCTTGGACTCACACATACCCCTTCGGATTAAGGGGGATGTTGGAACACCTAATCCTACATGGGTAGGTGTGGAATGCGAAAAGTCACAATGGAGTCCAAGTGACCTTGGAATATGAAACCAAGAGTCACACCATTGTACTATAAATGTACATCTTTGTATAATGGAAAATAAGAAAGCTTCACGCTTATCCTTCATTGTGTGTTGAGTCTCTTGTGTGTGTGTGCTCATCTTCCTCATACACCATGTGTGTGCTTCAACAGGTGTTTAACAAGTATGCACCACTTTTCTATAGAAGGAGAACTTGTTGCGGACTAATACATCAAATAAGCCATAAATAAATTTGATAGTATGTCTCCTTCAGGCCCATACTCCTTGAGAGAAATAAATGCTTCAATTGAGGAGAAGAGAATTGAATGCATGGTTGAGACTTACAAAAGTAATTGATATTTCAAATCATGGCTACAATATATGAATATGGGGATATTGATGCTATACAACAAAAATGTGTACCTAAACAAATCCCATACAACTAGATGTAGGTGTCAACATATCACAAAATGAAAAACATGTGAATTTTCCAAAATTCTAGAAACTTTAAAAAATAAGTAGACAAAAATAAATATGTGCTATAAACTTATACAAATTTTATGCCATAGACCTATGAACTCAATATTTTTGAGGCCTTTTTTTAACAATCATTTTAGGGGATATTTTCCCAAAATTTGTATAAGGCATATTTCTATATGTACATTTAAATATGGATACAAATACATTACAATAAATCATATGTTGACCATATTGTATATGTACAATACATAAAATGTACAAAAAAATAGATACCCCAAGCCCAAACAAGGTTGTAAGATGACTATGCTTCAAACGTCATGCAAGTTATCAGAGACAATGCGAGGTCATGTAAAGAAATTGATGCAATCATTGAGTAGGTATGACCATATGTTTGGGACACAATGTGCAATTCATAGTTTGAATCTTGCTTTCAAAGCTATTATTTTTGAAGTTTCACAAACGAAAAAACAATGTGATGAAGCAAAAGAAATATAATATTTTATTACAAATGACCAACATGCATAAACAATGTGTAGACAATTTACCAAGATCGAACTTCTTAAGATTGGAGAAATTATATTTGCATCACACCATGTCTTAATTCACTTATGCAGAACTGGGGTTGCTTTGTCTTTTATCGCAGTTTATCCCAAATGGTGAACATGGATATCACCCAACACTAAAAAATAAATGCACATCAGAACTCACATTCTCGATAAGACTTGTGGGGTTAGATTGAGTTGTTTCTTTCCATATTGAAGCCATAGTTGATCTGTTACAAACTTTTTAATATGGATATTCCTATGTTTGGAGACATTTATGGGCATATTGATTGTATTTTGGAAAGAATTTAGTTGATTCTTGAAGAGTGGGACCCTGTTTTGTATGGCAACCATGAAGGGGATAATTACAATAGATGGGACTTATAAAATACCCATTTGAATTATTTAGCCTATTCATTGAACCCATATTATACAACAAGGCTTACTTGGCTAAATTTTGGAATGAAAGGAAAGCTCCAAACAAAGACAAAGACAATCATGCACACTTGCATCTCTTTTCCAATCACAACGAGTGGTGAGCTCCTGAAAACATAAACTCGACCAAGTAGAATAAATTAGGATTACAAATGTGCATTGGTGTGGAAAAGTGTGTTAAGGGACACTACAGAATTTTTCTACGTAAGAGGTATACTATATAGTGTGATACATAACAAGAAACCGAAAAACATACCAGAAAAAAAGGCGGACAACAAGACCAAAAGAGACAACGTAGATTAAAATAGAGATAGGCTTGTATGTACATTTATTTTGGATATGAAAGAATGAGCTACAAGAATGTAAGGATCGAAGAAATATGAGAAATCACAGTAAATCTTAATTGTCAAAAAAATTGTGACATATTCCAATCCTATGGCCCAATCAATACAAAAGTGTGTAGCTACAGTGTAACATTGCATGATGAACACTATGATTGCATAATGATTTACAAATGGAGTGTAAATATTCTTGGATATCAAACCTCCATGAAAAGCTATGTATCTATTTGATTCTTGGAAAAATCTATTGGACATGCAATAATATCAAACCTGAGAATGAATGCTGGTGTAATTATTTGGATATAGGCTACTAAGTGAATAGATCCATGTGAAATTCATGCCACTATCCTTTCAAATTCGCTGTCATAAATTATATTCTTATATGTTTCTAGAAATGAAGTTCTCTCCCATATATCGAATGGAACAACACTAACCATTGTATAACAAATTGATAACAGAGAACACACCACTTAGCCTAAGAACATCTTTATTATCAGAAATTCTAGTTTGATTTAAAAATTAGCACATGAGTAGCTTGGTCATATTTTAGACCTTTTTATCTTTTTCAATCATAATGATGAGCTTAGAACTTCCAAGCTATGTCCATTTGTCATCCCATTACTGCTGCCAATAATCTCAGCATGTGCACAAGTGCTAAGTCATCTTTCCTTTGGGACTGTGGAAAAGTTTCAAAACATAGACTGACTCTGAGAGCACATCACCTCATAACATGACACGTATTGATTCATGTGTCCAGGAAAATGTTACCATGATTGATAAAAATATGAATGGAAAGAAAATATGCATCAAGACAAACTATCTACATCAACATGAAAGGTCCATGCATCACCAAGATCAACCCAGAACAAGAAGCATGAGATCACCAAGAAAAAAACAATCAATGAAAATATGGAAATGGTGTAGTAGAGGATTTGTTACCATCATCATCAAACTGTTGTACATCCACATAAATAGTATCATCTAAAAGTTGGGCATCACTACATTCTGGAAGGAGAAGCATTGATAGGTTGTACACCTCAAAATTAAGTATCAATAATGATGATCTCATCTAGTAAGGGAAGGATGGAAGAAACATCCAAAGGATAAGATGTACTAGATGATGAAGAAATCCCTCTAGTCCTGACTCCCCATAGACTATTCAATAACTACAAAGGATTGTTAAAATTGGAAACTAGGGCAAAATTCCACTATGGACAGCTCCTATGGGAAAGATAATTGCAGCACTGAATTCCTTTTTTTGAGAGGACCAAAATCAATCTAAAGATCGTCAAATTTGGACAAGTAGAAGTGGTATTTTGAATTTATCCTTCCTCGCGTAAATTAACAAGGTCGACCTTATCTCCAAGTCATCCCAACATGTCCAATAGACATGTCTCTTCATAGTCTTCATCTTATATAAATAGAGGAACCTTCCTAAGTCATTTGATCCATCCACGCTTGGAGAAATGTTTGAGCCATCCGAGTACTTAGGAGAGGAGGATGCAGGGTGATTTTTCTTTGGGTTTTGATATGCTTTTGGCCAGCCGCAGGTCTTGAGGGAAGTTCTTCTTGGTACATGGAATGTACTAGGACAATTATGATCTTATAAGTATGCTTCAGTTAGATCGCAGTCTTGTAGCCTCTTGTTTGATGAACCGGGCTCCATTAGAAGGATGACCAAGGCCATTAAAGAAATTATGGGCATACCTCATGGTCTTATGAGAATAAAGAGTCCCATGGAAAGAATGGCTGAGCTAATCTGGGCTCTTTTCAAGGTCACTTAAGGTTTGTCTCAGCAGAATTTATCTTCACGTACTAGCTGCATATATTTCAAGGTTTGAACCAATGGTTGACGGATATTATAAAGCTCTATATCAGTGCATTCTAAGCCGCTATCTCTACAAGGAAATGCAAGCTCCTTTGAAGGTCCTTCACATATCTTTACTGATATATGTTAGGTCTGAAATGTGGCCTAATCAGAACTACAATAATATCAAGAATTGATTTCTTTGGGTTCACGATCATCAGCTTCATGTTCACTTTTGTCAATTTAGTATTAAACTTCTTTAGGAGATAGAATTGGAGTCACTTTGCCTACCATTGATCTCTGTATAGGATAGAGTATGTATTCTACTATATGAAGTCTAAATGGAAGTTCTGTCTAGACTGCTTCTTGATCATTTGAAGGGAGGTATTGATCTTCTTATTGGAAATTCATGCTTGACTCTATTTTTACTCTCATACTCTGCTAAACATTTGATATTTGATAATAAGATGAATTGATCAAGGGTTTTTACCTGGCTTGATCCATATCCTTGTGTCCTATTGTCTTGGCTTGTTCTCTGCTCTTATCATCTATGTTCTTTCATCAGTTACTCTTTATATGATTATGTCCTATGTGATTGCTAATGGAAATGAAATTATATAGATTTTGACAAATATGGATCTTAGAAGTAACTATCCTCAACAAAGAACATATTGTCCCAAAATTAACATGGTATTAGAGATCAGGTGAGGACAAGCCCAAGTAAGAACACAATCACTAATAAGTTTGTAGGGTGAATTATTGTTATCTGAAGCATGGATGATGTAGATCTGAGGACAATAATGAATTTATGACAGTTGCCACAGTCTTAGAGTACAAATTCAAGGTTCAGATCTCTACCTTCATTAGAAATTCAGTCATCTATTTGAATTTACATGGAGATATACGATATTGGAAGGAACATAAGATAATGATACATCTTAGTGGTCGTGATATCCTTCTTCCACAATTTGTCTTATGTACTTTGCAGTATGGACAAACCCTATATTCAAATATTGTTCAGACCTTGTGTAGATCACTGGGTAGATAGCGTGTTGGGCAGATTCATGACAAAATTCACAGTCGATCAATTTGTGTCCTACTCTGAGGCAAAGTGGAGGTTCTTCAAGGGTTTCTGGGGTAAGTTCTTGAAAAAATTGCCTTTGTTAATCAAAATATTACTGTGCGAAAAGGGCATTCTGTGTAGCCACACTGAGTGAATGACCTCTAATCTGAGTGAGAGCACAACACGAAGTGGTAAAGTACCACCGAACAAATCAAGAAGGAGATAGATCTATCTATAGTCCACTAAGAGAATTGGCTGCGCATAGCCCTACAGCTACACCACCTTCAAGTCAACATAAGGGTAAGAACTCACCCATACTTCCACTGCCACCAAAGGATGATATGGCCATGCACATGAAGCTAAATACCTTCAAGGGTGTAGAGGATGAAGATATGGACTAATTTTGGTTTGTCCCAGAATCAGTATGGGCTGCCAGAATGTGGCTATCGACGCTGTAAAGAGAGCATAGCTATCACTCGCCTTTGAAGGAAGGGCCTTGGATTGGTATATGGGGTATGTAGGATAGCATGCAGATCCATCTATTTCGGAGATTAAGATAGCATTAAAATAACAACTTTGGAAGCCTAAATCCTACTCTCAAATAGTGGTCGACTTGAAAGACTTTAGATAGGGATTCAATTAATCAGTATGGGAAGCTGATCAACGGTTAAAAAAGGTTATCAGAGATGGGGAATTTTAGTATGATGATAAGCAGCATAAGGAATGGTTTATCTCTATGTTTTTGCCTCACCTTTGTGGACCTATGGGTCAACAATTGATCACAATGTAAGAGAAGACCTTGGAGATTTCTATGAAACTAGAAGTTGCATTGAGGGACAATGCTCAGTTTGTGGTATAGTAGATCTAGGGGTAGTTGGAGGCCATGCACCCTGAAAAACAAAACCTGCAAAAAGGAACGAGGGAAAGAGGCTAGTCTATACATATGGTGCATAAGATGCAGGGTGTCCAGTCATACCAAGGATTAGTGTCCTCTGCTGGAAGATTACATGCAGGCTGGGGGACCTATCCGATTGCATCCTATTAGGTCCCCGTCTATGTTTGTGCATCTCTATGTTTGTGCAAAGGATGTGTACTTGATAGGTTTTAGGGTTTTGATTTTAGGTTAGTTATAAATATTAGCGTTTGTTTGTTTGTTTGGTTGGTTGGGTAGGTTGTCAAGAAAAATAGATAGAGTAGGAGAGGTTTATACCATTGGGCTATGGATTCTGCAAAAGGTATCAAAAGGTGCAACAATAGGTCAATGATGCTTCAAAGGGCAAGTATAACAAGGCTAAATGGATTTTCAAGGCTTAGTGAGTGAAGTGAACATTAAATTTTGAACAAAGTAGGTGCAAAGGGCAGTTAAGAATCCTTTGGAAGATACTACAACAAGAAGGGCCTTTAAAATCACTATGCATAAAGAACTAACCAAAGACAGGGCATGCCATACTTCTTTGACCAAACCCTAGTGAGTAAACTCAAAGACAACTATCCAGCAAACCCTAGAGAGGAGGGAACTCCTAACCTCTATAGTTGTCTACCCTCAGAGAAAGAAAACATGCAAGGTAACATATAGTAATGACCAAGAAGTGGGGAAATCCTAATTTCCTTAATCAAACTATAAAGAAATTCAAAACAACCATTTAAGATGAGCAAAAGGGCAGGGCAAACCATAGACCTCTTCAACTAAACCCTATCAAGAAATACTTTGAAGAAAAGACCTCAAAACCAATGTTTAAGTGATTTCCAAAGGGCAGGGCTAACAATAAACTACTTTGGCACTGACTCCACTAAATAATTCTTGAGATAAACAAGTTGAGTGGGATTAGAGAGCAACTAAGAATTCTCTAAACTGACCTAGTAGAGGAAAACATGAGAGCAGGAGAAGAAGACAGACTTAATGTGCTTTTGACAACATACCTTAAGCTAAAATTTATGTTCTAATGAAAGAGAAATATGAAAAACATGTAAAACATAAGAAATTCAAAAAAAAATGAGAAATACATCACCATTAGCCATGTTCATGAATCCTTCAAACTGCTTTCTTCATTGATATTCAATCCAAAATCTTCACAATTCTCCAAAGCCAAAAACTTCTTACAACTCAGAGTCTATGCTCAGTTCAACAACTAACCCTACCAACATGAACAATGAGGCCCTCATGCAGTATTTATCATGCAAAGGAGATTCAAAACCATAGCTAGGCTTTTGGAGGCCATTAATTTCTCATAAATAACATTTTTGTCCTTTGAGACCGTGCAAGGCCCAAGGCACAAAATATCTAAGCTAATAAATACAAAGTAACTTCTAACACCTAAGTTTGGAGTGATTTTCCCAAAAACCTCAAAATATATATTTGGAATAAATTTGTGTCTTTTTTTTACTTTGCGGGCAAGGGCACAACACTGAGGTCCAAGGGTGCAGTGCCTACACTGGGAAAATAGGTCAACTTGCTTCTGAGTTTTGGAGGCCTTCCCGGTGTCCGAATGAGCTCTATGATAGCTCATTGGAAAGCTTTTCAAGTATAATTTCCAAAAATGCCTTTGGTTTCTAATTTGGTGTCAAATTTCCTGCACAAAAATGCAATCTCCCAAGACTTCTCAGGGTGCACCGCCAGCTCTCAAAATAGGGCAGAAAGGTGCTTTTTTCGAGTGTTTTTGGCAGTTTTGGAGAACCAAATCTGCTCCAAATGATCTGAAATTTTTTATGCATGATGATCGTGACCTAAGGATTCCAAAAATGTAAGCCAATCCTCAAAATTGTGCCCCAAAAAAGAGCGCAACTCCAGTGGCGCTACTCCTTTGGCCCTTCAAATTAGTCAAAAATTCAAAATTTACAAAAAGTTCACAAAACTTGGATTTGTCTTGCTCATTAGGTTGTGATGCTTGTAGGGGATGGAGTAGCCAGGTTACCAAGTTTTTATTTCTCTTTTTCCTCCTTGAGGGCTTTCCCTTATTAGCATCTACTTCATTTTTCTTATCTTCACTGATGTTTGCCTTACTATTCTCTGCATCACTGTCTTCTTCTTCTTTACTACTAGATGCTTCATCACTATTTTTCCTTAATTTCATCATGGATCTTTGCTTCAGTGCTTTGTTCTTCACTACCTTCTACATCATTACTACTTTTTTCACCACTTTCTGCACTGCCTTGTGCTTCATCATCATTTGTCTTACTGCCTTCACTATCACCGTGGCTTTTTGAAACACCTTGCACTGATGTAAAATTTATAGGAAAGAAAGGCATGTGATGTCAATGTTTTTGCAATGTAAGGGACAACTATCATGTCAAGCTTTTATGGATGAAAAAATTCAAACCATTGCAACCACCTTAATTTCACCTCATGTATAGGCTGATATTCTTTATCGGTATATGTAATGAGGTAAATAGTGCTTTCAAGTTTTGAAGCTTAGGGTTTTATTCTTTAGGGTTTCATTACTATTCCAAAAACTATTAGAATTTCTTTGAAAATGAGTGCATATGGAGGTATTTTCCCTTAAGAAGGCTTGAGGGGCCCTTGGTAGATATCTGGAGGGTTGGTGACTTGATTGGAAGTTTGCAGGGTGCAGGAGGCCCTCTTGGCCAAATGTGCAGCGCCCAAGTGAACTGGGTGTTGGGTCAGGCAAAGGCGCGGTGCCTTGTGCCAGGCGCGCAACACCAAGGCCTTTACCAGGCCTGTCGGGTAAATCAGGCAAGGGCGCAGCACCCTGCCAGGCGTGCAGTGCCTACCTCCAGGCATGCAGTGCCTCTGTAAAATGCATAGGGGGAAAGAGCCAAACGTGCAACGCCTTAATACTTAGTCAATTTTTTGACCTTAAGAACTCAAAAGACTTCTCCCTTTGAAATTTGTAATTCTTTGCAAGGGCACGATTATTCTTTAGAAGTGTGAAATGAGTTCCAAAGGTATGTGGCATTTGATTTTCCTTTGCACACCTCTTTCTAATGTTTTTAAGCCCATCACCTTTTCTCACTAACAGTTTGTGCACTGTTTTCTTGCAGGTTAATAGAATTATGAACTTGACATTTCTTTTGATCATGGAGGCATGACAACTTCACCTTTGAAAACCTTAGGATGTTTTCACACAATAGCATCATCACCTTAAAAATCATTCCTTTGCTTGCAGCATGGAGTTGAACTCATACTTTTTACCTTCTATGGCCACTTCTAATTTGCAGGTGCCTGAAAACACTGAGTTCACCTTTCTTACTGATACTCTTTATGCCTTTATGCTTGTAGGTGATTGAAGAGATGAAGTTAATCCTCTGATTTTACTCCTTTGAGGCTTGATATGTCTATTCTATTCATTTCGGATCCACGCACAAAATAACACCTTCAGAACCCTTTTTGTTCTTACCTTCAAACTTAACTTATCTATTTTTCTCATTTAGTCATGATAGCTCATTAAACACCCTTGGGAGGATTTGTCATAGCAACAAATTCTACACCTTCTTCATGCCATTTCTGCAATTGATTACTGTGTTGGCACTCTGCTAGACTATTAAGTACAAAACCCTAGTTCTTCTTTAGACCAAGAATTTCATGCGTTCCTTGCTGCAAGATGTCTTCATTCAGGAGTAGACCTCCTAAGGTAGTCTTCTTTGGAAAAAAAAATAGATCTTTTCTTGAATAACCATGTCTCAACATTCCAATACATCTAAACCAGACTCTAATAAGAAAAACATTGTTTGAAAAAACAATGATGACCTTGGAACATATGAAACCCTAATTGACCTAGAGGGGGGTTTTTTAACTTGACCTTGACTATAAATTGGTTTTGGAGGCTTCAAGTGTAAAAAAAAAGTATTGACAAAGTGGTGTAATGAAGATCCAAAATGCAATGTACTTGATTTATCTAAAGAGCCTGAAGATATAGTTTTGATATCATCAATGCTTGAGGAACTTTGGGATCATGGGAAAGAATTAGGCTATAGGAAATCCTTAGCTGTAAAGTGGAGTTATGGGTAAGGGAAAAACATAGTAATGAGGTCATAGGTATGAAAGAGGTTGAAGATGAGTGGTACAAACCTATAAGGAGTCTTTTAGGAGTGGCAGGGGAACCATGGAATGACAAAATGGTAGAATAGTGAAAAATTTTCCATAAGGATAATGAAGGCAATGAGAATTCTAAAACTCACAATGTTCAAAGAATGTTGTTTTTAGAAATCTAGAACCAATATTTACTCATCTACAGATAATGAAAAATACTAATAACTAATAGTGGCTCCACTTGGGGAGGGTAGCTCCTTTTCAGGAGGTGTCTAGGAACTCAGAGTTCAAATCTATGAGTTTTGAAGACCAGTACCTTACTTGTACTTGGAAGATTCCTCTTCCTTCATTTTCTAATGTTCTCTTGACGCTTATGATCTCAAAAATCTGAAAAGACATGATTGCTTCAATATCAGTTCTACCTACCTATCATACTTTGCCTAACATTTTTTTTCTCTTGTGTGCACTTGTACTGGAAAACCCTTGCCATTATTTTCTTTTGAAAGCACAAAAACTATCTACTTGTACCCTTATCACTTCCAAGGGTTCATATTAGGCTAATGAAGTCTCTTATTCTCTAACTAGTCTATTCATTTGTCAAGATTAAGCTGTTTGATAGACTTTATTCTCTAACCTACTGACATGAAATTGAAAATATGACTAAACCAAGATTAAGAAATCTGATTTTCCATGGGCTATGGCATTTGCACAAGCTACACATAGACATTATTTTTGTACAATAAAAAACTAGAAAGCATGAGGGCTATGATTTCGAATTTGTTATGTATCCCTCTCTATCTCTTTGGTTCAGATTTTAACATTGAGAACCAATAATTTCTTTTCCTAATCTAACCTACTGACAAGCCAAGCTTAAATGATTTGACAAGTCTTATTTCACTAACCTATGAGCAGAAATTTAAAACATCTTCAAGCATGATTAGGCTAGATGACTGAACAAGATGCTTCTCTTTTCAAAGGTAGTGGCATTTAAGCTTTCACACTTTCAGCAACACTCTTTTTGGGTATGGGGTTGTACCTCTTCTTTTCATTTTCCCTCTTTTCTACTTTTCTTTTTTGTTTTTTGTTTTTTTTTCTTCCTTTTTGTCAAAAAAAACTGAAACTAAAGCTAGAAAGATGCCCATAGTGCTGAGCTTATTTTAACCTATCTATCCTAATATAATTTACATGTGATATATATTCATTTGGTGAAATCACTTTTCCAATATAACCAATCAAGTAGATGATTCCATGACTGATCTTTGTTCATCTCTTTGAGTGTGCTAAAAAAATCAAAAGACCACTCCCACCTTACTTGTGTTTGAACATTAGTGCTTAAAATTTTTTTTAAACTCTGCATCAAACTACTCCCGATATACTTTACTCCCTCTTTAAATGTCTCTAAGAAAATAGCAAAGGGATCTTGAAACAATACCTGTCTTGGAGGATTTGAGAAATAAGCTTCATTTAGGAACACTCCTTCCTCCACTTAGTTAAGCTTGGGACTCTTTTGGGAAAGAAACTCCACTCTTCCTCATGATCATCTGTACTATCAGCCTCATCATATATTGAAATTTTGTCCTCTAGAAAACCTTCTATGTTCTAATCAAGTGGGCTGAAGTCGGTGTGACCTCCATCATGTTGATGAGCATGAGCACTCTTTGGCAATAAATCTTCTCGAGAAGGTAGTGCAACAAATCTTATGTGATTATCAATTTCCAAGCCTTCATCTAGAATTTCAAATTAAATGGGACATGGTGGCTGCAAATCTGGAGCTAAGGAGAATTTTATGTCACAAATGATTTCCTCAACCATTTCAAGAAAATGTTTCTCATTAACAACCTACTCAAGAATTTCATTATCTTCCCCAACCTCAAAATCAAAACTTAAAGACTACTGATTTCCAATTATATGAAAGTCATTTCTGATGGACCAAAATGAATTAGAACAAAGAGGCAGAGATGCTTTACTTCCAAATTTTCTAGAATTTCCTCATTACTGTCATAGCTAGCATGTACTGGCTGATTACTATTCTCAAGTTGATGAAACTGAACCTCCTCCCACAAACCAACCATTGATTTCTCCGCAAGATTAGCTTATGTTTGGAGAAAATGACTATCATCATATTGATCAAAATTTGGAAAATAATCAAGGTAAGTAATGTCACCAATCAAACATATTGGATTATGAGATTGTTTTTCTTCAAATTGATTTACAAATCCATTTTCTGATCTATGGTAGTTGGGACTAGCAGGAAGACAAATAGAAATGTTATGTTCACATGAAGGTTTATAGGTTGGCTACATGTTTAAAATATGATTCATTTCCTCTTCAGTTAGAAGAGGAGGCATTTTTCTCTTTCTTTGGATAGAAATACAGTTGTTCTCTTTCTCTTTTGAATGTTGATTTTGAGGCTTAATGTCTTATTGAGCCTCACCTAGAGGTGATGGTGAATCATCACTTGTGCCTTTAGAGAGATCCTGTGGATCTTCCTTTATTTTCTAATTGATTTCATCCTCAACCAACCCATCTTGGTAGTCATGATAGTTATCTTGAGTATGAAATGCATGAATTTCCTCTAATAGATATTTGGGATTTAAATTCCCTAAATATTCATCAATGTTTACAAGGTATTGTGTGAGATCTCCATATTGATCACAATAATTTTCAACTAATAATAGAGATGAACAATATTCTTTATAATGTTCATAAAATACCCTGTGGAAATCCTTCAAAGAAAACAAGGTGCCAGGGTCTAGGCTTTCATACCATTCCCTTGTCTTACCCTCTAATGTTGCCATAAAATTTTTCATGAGGCAGTTCTCGTGCCATTCAACTTTTAACCTCCATACATGTATATGAAATTTGATAATATGTAACAAGGGGTCATCAAATTTTTCATCTTGAAACATAGGTAGGTTTGAAAACCAATTTTTCTGAGGCATTTTGTGTGGGAATCCAGGGATGTGATCTCTGTTCATCGGATCATATCTCTATTGTATCCTTGGATCCATGTTTGTAAATTAGAAAGGGTCACTGCATCTTTTCAACCATTCTAGAGTTCTCTACCAGTGGATTCTTTAGGTCTATTAAGAGTTGTAAAGTCACCAGGTGGAAGATTTCAACTTTTTTGTCCACCATCAGCAATACTAGGATTGATTAATGCATTCCTAGGGGAGTCTGTGAGAACTAGTGGGGTCAACAGGGCTACTGAAGACTAGTGGAGTCACCAAGTGGATGATGTTTACTATTTTGAAGGATGTATTTGTTGTCCACCATCAAAAAATGAATACCAATCTAAGGATGTTTGTGGGTTTTCTGAGTTCTAAGGTATACTTAGATTTTAACTGACTCAGAAGGTCCCACCATGATCACCATTATGTTAGGGAATTGAGTCAGTGGATACTATTTGACAAGGGTTTTCCGAATTTGTTGTGTAACCAGCTCCAAAAATAGAAGAAAAGAGATATCAACGCCTTAGAAATAAGCCACTTCGAGGGGGCAACCTACAATACATTACATAAATGAACAATTCTTGGATGATCCAATTTAAAAAACCTCCTTTCTATATATAGGAGTCCATGGGGCCACAATGCAATCCTAGTGGGGCCATAATGTAATGCTAGCCGACCTAACAATAACAATGTAAGGGCACAATAATAACAATATTGGGGTTAGAGGGGGCTACAATAATAACAATAAGGGGGCTACACTAATAATAATAAGGGGCTAAACTAGTAATATAGGGACCTAACATGCCCCTCTCCTTCAAAAGGGTGTTGTCCTCAACGCTTGAGTAGTTATGGGTGCTTCTATATAAAATTATCATCCTCCCATGTATAATCTTCAATGGGTAAGTTCTTCCACTTGATGAGATACTCTGAAATTGATCGATTTCGTAGCTGTCGCAGTTCTTGTTTCCATGACCGCTGTGTTCCACGATTTTTCCTTCCTCATCAAGTTCTGGTAATATTGTTTGAACTGGAAGATTTTCACCGATAACCTTCTTTAAGCATGAAACATGGACCATAGTACTTTGGTGATAATTTATTATCCTTCTTTGCTTGCTTGAGGGACATTTTTTTGTATGGTTGTAGCCATAAAAATACCCAATCTCCTACATCAAAAATTATCTCGCTGTGATGTTGATCTGCCTGTTGTTTCATTCGATTTTGTGCCAAATTCAGGTTATCCTTTAAGAGTTGGAGAACTTCTTGCTGATGCTCGATGTGATCTTCCACCGCTTGAACCTTCGAATTTTCCCTTAAAGATGATGTGATGGATGGTGGATGATATCCATAAAGTGCCATAAATGGGGTCATTTTTGCTGCAGTATGGAAGGAAGGGTTATACCACCATTCAGCAAGAGGTAACCACTTGACCCATTGTGTTTGTTTATCAGATACAAAACAACGAAGATATCCTTCCAAACATTTATTTACTATCTCGGTTTGACCATCAGATTGAGGATGATAAGATGAGCTATGAGCTAATTGAGTACCCAAACAAGAAAATAACTCCGTCCAAAAATTTCCAGTAAAAATGGGATCTCTGTCGCTCACAATAACCCTTGGGCTTCTATGTAGCTTTTGAATTCTGTCCATAAATGTAGTAGCAACCGTACTTGCTTTAAATGGATGAGATAATGCACAAAAGTGTGCATACTTGGTAAGTCTATCAACTACCACCATGATGACACTCTTTCCTTCGGACTTAGGTAAACCTGTGATAAAATCCATTGAAATCTCCTCCCAACGTTGACTTGGAATGGAAAAAGGTTGTAGAAGTCCTGGGGTCTTAATTGTTTCCACTTTATTCTGCTGGCAAACCAAACATTCCGCCACAAACTTTCGAATATCAGATTTAAGGCCATCCTAAAAAAATTCTTTCTTCACCCTGTGGTAAGTTTTTAAAAATCCTGAGTGTCCTCCTAAAGGATAAGTGTGCAATTCCAGAAGAATCTTTTGTTTTAGTTGGGAATTCTTACAAAGATATAAGCGATCTTTGTACCATAAGGAATCATTTTTCCAACTAAATGTATCATACGTACTAGGATCTTTCTGCAACTTTTGAATGAGTGTCCATACATCTTTTCCTTCTTCCATTCATCTCTTGCTTCGGTTATCCAGTCTGGTTGGATAATAGAAATGGCACAAAGCAATGCTTCCACCTCTTCATTCTTTCTTGAGAGTGCATCTGCAACAACATTAAGCTTTCCTTTTTTGTAGATTATTTCAAAGTCATAACCCAACATCTTTGTGACCCATTTTTGCCGCTCTTCTGACGATAGTCTTTGTTCCAAAAAGTGTTTAAGACTATCATGATCAGTTTTTACCTTGAAGTGTCTTCCCATTAGGTAAGTTCATCATTTCTTTAGTGCATGTAGTATTGCTAACATTTCCTTCTCATAAATAGGTTTCTGTAAATACTTTCCTTTGATTGGACGACTTTCAAAAGAAATGGGTCTTCCTTCCTGCATTAAAACCGCACCAATTCCATTTCCTGAGGCATCACATTCCACAATAAAGTTTTTTGTGAATTCTGGCATAGCTAAGACCGGTGCTAGGAACATTGCCTCTTTAAGACATTCAAAGGCCTTAGTTGCTTCAGGAGGCCATGAAAATGCATCTTTCTTCAATAATGTTGTTAGAGGTGCTGCTATTCTCCCATAATTCTTAACAAACTTGCGATAATACCTTGTTAACCCGAGAAATCCTCGCAACTTATTTATGGTTGTGGGGACTTTCCATTCCTTAATGGCTTTAATTTTGTTAGGGTCTACTTTAACACCCCCGTGAGATAAAATATGACCCAGATATTCCACCTCTTGTACTCCAAAGAAACATTTGGATTTTTTTGCATATAATTGTTTCTCCTGCAATAGTTTGAGCACCCCGTCAACATGTTCAACATGATCCTTCCAAGACCTGTTGTAGATTAGTATATCATCAAAAAATACTAGCACAAATTTTCTAAGGAAGGGTTTGAAATGGAATTCATCAACCCTTGAAATGTAGAAGGTGCATTGGTAAGGCCAAAAGGCATGACCAAAAATTCATAATGACCCTCATGAGTTCGAAATGTTGCTTTTGGAATATCTTTAGTCTTCATTCTAATTTGATGATATCCTGAACGAAGATCCAACTTGGTAAAATAAATTGCTCCATGTAATTCATCCAATAATTCATCAATCAAAGGAATGGGAAATTTGTCTTTAATGGTGAGCTTATTGAGCTCCCTATAATCTGGACACATTCGCCATGATCCATCCTTCTTGTGTACCAATACTACAGGAGCAGAGAAAGAACTTTGAGTAGGTTGAATTATACCCGCCTCTAACATTTCTGCAATCATACGTTCAATTTCGCTCTTTTGGACGTAAGGATATCTATAAGGCCTGATGTTTGGAGGAACACTTCCTGGAATCAAATGAATAGCATGATCATGATCACGAATAGGTGGGAGTCCTTTGGGAGTTTCAAACACCTTGGAATGATTGTCCAAGACTTGTTGGAGATCTGTAGAAATAGATGATTTTGATGTCGAAACTTCTAGTGAGCATAATTGTGCAATTACGCCTCGTTGTTCTTTCTTTAGAAGCTTTGTCATGACATTAGAGCTTATTATCCTTCCCGGCTTCCCTTCAATACCCCATAATTTGACTTCCTTTCCTTCTGAAAAAAATTTCAAGAAAAGTTCTTGAAAATTAAAAGCTACCGTCCCCAAAGATTGTAACCATTGTACTCCTAGTACAACATCAGCACCTCCCATAGGAATGGAAAGCATTGGACTAGTCAATACATATTCCCCATGGTTAGCTTGATATTATGGCATTTTCCAGAGCAATTTATAGTTCCTCCATTTGCAACCATCACTTGACATTCTGGTGCTGGGTATAGGAAACAATTTAATTCCTTGGCTACCCTACAATGAATAAAATTATGGGTGCTACCTGAATCAATCAACACTATTACCTTTCTCTTCTTGATTTTTCCTTTTATCTTGAGAGTTTGAGGAGTGGTAATTCCTGCCAGTGCATTACACGATATGGTTGGATTCATTTCTTCCTCTTCTGGGGCTGGTTCCTGGTGTATATCCTCTTCCTCTTCACAATCTATGTAAAATAATTTCTTCTCAGCACACTTATGACCTTTAGTGTATTTGCTATCACAACTGTAGCAAAGCCCTTTTGCTCTTTTTTCTTCCAATTTTTGTTGTGTCAACCTTGTAGGTTGTGGAAATCTAGACGTAGCAACACTTCCTTCTTTATAGAATTGAGTGGTAGGCTTCCTTGTCGCCATAATTTTACATTCAACTTTTCTTGCCAACCTGAATGCCTTCTCCAATGAATCAAGTTCCAAAACGCGAACTTCATGTTGGATGTTATCCTTTAAAGTGCCTAGGAAGAGATCAATCATGTGTTCCTCTCGAATATCAGTTACCCTTATATTCAATTTTTGGAAGTCCTCAATGTGCTGCCCCACTAAACCCTTTTGTTTGAGATTTATCAATTGGCTAAAGAAGGTGTTTCTCTTTGTATCCTCATAATGTGCTATCATTTCTTCCATAAAAATTGACCAAGTGATAATTTTTTTACGGGAGCAAAGCCATCGATACCATACAATGTATTTTGTTCTAAATTTAAAGTTGCAATGCGTACCTTTTGTGTGTTTTGCACATTATGGAGATCAAAATATTGCTCCATCTGTAGTATCCATGTTACAGGATCCTTCCCATCAAACTTCCTCATATCCATTTTTGGAATATGGTGGTTCTTCCCGCCAACATTAGAGTTTATGAAATCGCGATTAAAATTTATTTTGTTCTCATCATGAGGTTCTTCTTCTATCTTTTCACCATTAGGAAACATTTCTTGTATCAACTTGGTAAAACCTTCGATGTCTGCTTTTAGATCACTCTTCATGTTTTTCATGTTGTTTTCCATGTTTTCTTTCATGTCATCGATCTTAGCTTCCATGCCAGCTTCCATGCCATCCATCTTGGCTTCCATGCCTTTCTTCAAACCATCCATCTTCTCTTCCATGCCTTTCTTCAAAACTTCTATTTCATTTTTTTTTTCTCTTTGCGAGAGTGAAATTTGTTGCACTTGCTCTTGTAATTTTGATAGATCATGTTGCAATTCTTCTTCTTCATGAGTCATAGTAGACCCTTATGAAGGCTTAATGGGTGTTGAATTATTGTTACGGGGCATATTTTAGAACCCAATACTGATATCTATTCTACAATATGCCCTTGGAATCGATTCAAATTGATTCCTCAAACAAGACTTATGCAATTCGGAAAACAAATACACACCTTTTTCTTGCTTTTGAGGAGCTCGATATTGAAATTTGATTATCTCTATGATTGCAACACTTCAATATCTGAATTTCGGTACCAAAGTATCCCTCTGAATTATCTTTTGAATGCCATAGGTCTGACCTAATTTGGATTCTCCAAGGCAAAGTTGTGTCCAATCTCCCACAATGACCTAATTATGAACTGGTTCAGTAGAGAGAACTTGTACGACTTGCCACGTGTGACTGTTTCATCCTTTGCTTCTATAATTGATAGCTAGGAAACTAAAGTCCATGTACTTGTGACCATTTTTTACAGCACTCCAATCTGATGCCCAGAGAGAGAGTTATTGAACTTTTCCCACGATCACCTCTTTGAGATGAAATTCAAGAGCCTGAAAAAGCACTACCTTCCACATATCATATCTCCAAAAATATTGTGAACCAAGATCTAAATTTTTTTGAAAAATCTCCTCAGGATTTCAGCTTTGTACCATATGAATTTCAGATTCTGAACCTTCGTAGAAAAAAATTTATAGTGAAAATTCCACGATGACCTATTTAGGAGCCTAAAAAAAGACCTAACTTCCACAGATCATATCTCTGAAAATATTGTGAAGAAAGCTCTGAAATTTTTAGAAAATATTCCTTAGGATTTCAGCTTCGCACCCTAAAAATTTCAGCTTCTGAAACTTTATATAAAAAAATTTATAGCGAAAATTCCACGATGACCTGTTTGGAGCAACGAAACCCTAGAATCCAAAGCTCTGATACCAAATGTTGTGTAACCAGCCCCAAAAATAGAAGAAAAGAGATATCAACGCCTTAGAAATAGGCCACTTCAAGGGGGAAACCTCCAATACATTACATAAATGAAAAATTCGTAGATGATCCAATTTACAAAACCTCCTTTCTATATATAGGAGTCAATGGGGCCATAATGTAATCCTAGTGGGTCACAATGTAATCCTAGCCAACCTAACAATAATAATTTAAGGGCACAATAATAATAAAATGGGGGTTACAAGGGTACAATAATAACAATAAGGTGGTTACACTAACAACAATAAGGGACTATACTAGTAATATAGGGACCTAACAAAATTCTTCAAGGATTTCTAAGCTTGTTACTTACTCAGAATCCCACCATGATCGCCATTATGTTAGGTCCCCGTAATTTGTTAGATTGGTAGAAAAAATGAACAAGGGTAACATTAAAGCAATCTTTAGAGTCCTAGGACCTAGCCTTCCTAGACTCAGAGAGGGCTCTCTCTATTTTGTGCAAAGGATCTGAACTTGATAGGTTTTAGGGTTTTGATTTTAGGCTAGTTATAAATATTAGGGTTTGTTTGTTTGTTTGTTTGTTTCATTGGGTAGGTTGTCAAGAAAAACAGATAGAGTAGGATAGGTTTAGACCATTGGGCTATGGAGTTTTCAAAAGGTGTCGAAAGGTACAACAATAGGTTGAGGATGCTTTGGAGGGAAAGTATAACAAGGCTAAATGGATTTTCAAGGCTTAGTGAGTGAAGTGAACATTAAATTGTGAACAAAGTAGGTGCAAAGGGAAGTTAAGAATCCTTTGGAAAATACTACAACAAGAAGGTCAGTTAAAATCAATATGTGTAAATAACTAACCAAAGATAGGGCATGCCATACTTCTTTGACCAAACCCTAGCAAGTAAACTCAAAGAAAACTATCCAGAAAACCCTAGAGAGGAGGGAACTCCTAACCTCTCTAGTTGTCTACCTTCAGAGAAAGAAAACATGTAAGGTAACATATAGTAATGACCAAGAAGAAGGGAAATCCTAATTTCCTTAATCAAGCTATAAATAACTTCGAAACAACAATTTAAGATGAGAAAAAGGGCAAGGAAAACCATATACCTCTTCAGCTAAACCCTATCAAGTAATCCTTTGAAGAAAAGACATCAAAAATAATGTTTAAGTGATTTCCAAAGGGTAGGGCTAACCATAAAATACTTTGGAACTAAATCCATTAAATCATTCTTGAGATAAAAAAACTAAGTGGGATTATAGAGCAACTAATAATTCTCTAAACTGAACTAGCAGAGGAAAACATGTGATCAGGAGAAGCAGACAAACTTAATGTGCTTTTGACAACATACCTTAAGCTAAAATTTATGTTCTAATGCAAGAGAAAGATGACACAATATGTAAAACATAAGAAAATGAAAAAAAAATGAGAAAGACATCACCAGTAGCCATGTTCATGAATCCTGCAAAGTGCTTGCTTCATTGATATTCAGTTCAAAATCTTCACAATGCTCTAAAGCCAAAAACTCCTTACAACTCAAATCCTATGTTGAGTTCAACAACTAACCCTACCAACTTGACCAATGAGGCCTTCATGCAGTATTTATCATGCAAAGGAGAATCAAAACCCTAACTATGGTTTTGGAGGCCATTAATTGCTCATAAACATCATTTTTATTCTTTTAGACCATGCAAGGCCCAAGGCACAAAATCTAAGCTAATAAATGCAAAATAGCTTCTAACACCTAATTTTGGAGTGATTTGCCCAAAAACCTCAAAATATATATTTGCAATAAATTTGTTTATTTTTTTTACTTTGCGGGCAAAGGCACAGCACTGAGGTCCAAGGGTGCAACGCCTACACTGGGAAGATAGGTCAACTTGCAGCTGAGTTTTGGAGGCCTTCGCATGTTCGAATGAGCTCTATGATAGCTCATTGAAAATCTTGTCAAGTATAGTTTCAAAAAATGCCTTTGGTTTCTCATTTGGTGTCCATTTTAATGTCCAAAATCTCAATCTCCCAAGACTATTCAAGGTGCAGTGCCAGCTCTGAAAATAGGGTAGAAAGGTGGTTTTTTGAGTGTTTTTGGCACTTTTGGAGAACCAAATCTGCTACAAATGATCTAAACTTTTGTGTGCATGATTCCCTTGGCCTGAGGATTCTAGAAATGTAAGCCACTCCTCAAAAGGATTCCCCAAAAAAGAGCACAACGCCAGTGGCGCTGCACCTTTGGCCCTTTAAATCGGTCAAAATTTAAAAATTTACAAAAAGTTCCCAAAACTTGGATTTGTCTTGCTCATTAGGTTTGTGATGCTTGTAGGGGATGGAATAGCCAGGTTACCAAGTTTTTATTTCTCTTTTTCCTCCTTGAAGGCTTTTCCTTATTATCATCTGCTTCATTTTTCTTGTCTTCACTGATGTTTGGCTTACTATTCTCTGCATCATTATCTTCTTCTACTTTACTACTAGATGCTTCATCACTTTTTTCCTTACTGTCATCATGGCTCTTTGTTTCGCTGCTTTGTTCTTCACTACCTTCTTCATTTCTCTTTGCACTGCCTTCCACATCCTTACTGCTTTTTGCACTGCTTTCTCCATTGCCTTGTGCTTCATCATCATTTGTCTTACTGCCTTCACTATCACCATGGCTTTTTGACACACCTTGCACTAATGTAAAATTTATAGGAAAGAAAGGCATGTGATGTCAATGTTTTTGCAAGGTAAGGGATAGCTGAAATGTCAAGATTTGATGGATGAAAAACTTAAAACCATTGTAGCCACCTTAATTTCACCTCCTGTCTAGGCTGATATTCTTTATGGGTAGATTTAATGAGGTACATAGTGCTTTCAAGGTTTGAAGCTTAGGGTTTGATTCTATAGGGTTTCATTACTATTCCAAAAACTATTAGAATTTCTTTGAAAATGAGTGCATGTGGATTTATTTACCCTTGAGAAGGCTTGAGGGACCCTTGGTAGAGATCTGGATGGTTTATGACTTGATTTGATATTTGTAGGGTGTAGGAGGCCCTCCTGGCCAAACGTGTAGCGCCTAGGTGAACAAGGTGTTGGGTCGAGAAAAGGCGCAATGCCTTGTGCCAGGCGTGCAACGCCAAGGCTTTTACCAGGCCTGTCAAGAAAATCATGCAAGGGCGTAGCGCCTACCTCCAAAAATGCAGTGCCTGTGTAAAATACACAAGAGGAAAGAGCAAGGCATGCAGAGCTCGACTCCAGGTGCGCAACACCTTAACACTTAGTCAATTTTTTGACCTGAAGAAATAAAAAAACTTCTACCTTTGAAATTTCTAATTCTTTGCAAGGGCACAATGATTCTTATGAAGTGTTGAATGAGTTCCAAAGGTATGTGGCATTTTATTTTCCTTTGCGCACCTATTTCTAATGTTTTTAAGCCCTTCACCTTTTCTCACTAACAGTTTGTGCACTGTTTGCCTGCAAGTTAATAGAATGATGAAATTGACCTTTCTTTTGATCATGGAGGCATGAAAAATTCACCTTTGAAAACCTTAGGATGTTTTCACATAATAGCAGCTTAACCTTCAAAATCATTCCTTTGCTTGCAGCATGGAATTGAACTCATACTTTTTACATTCTATGGCCACTTCTGATTTGCAGGTGCCCGAAATCACTGAGTTCACCTTTCTTACTGATACTCTTTATGCCTTTCTTCTTGTAGGTGACTGTAGAGATGAAGTTAATCCTCTACTTTTACTCCTTTGAGACTTGATATGTCTACTCTCATCATTCAGGATCCACACACAAAATAACACCTTCATAACCATTTTTGTTCTTACCTTGAAACTTAACTTACCTCTTTTGCTCATTTAGTCATGAAACTTCATTAAACACCCTTGGGAGGATTTTTCATGGCAACAGCTTCTATACCAATGTCATGCCATTTCTGCAATTGATTACTATGTTGGCACTCTGTTGGACTATTAAGTGCAAAACCCTAGTTCTTCTTTAGACCAAGCATTTCTTGCCTTCCTTGTTGCAAATGTCTTCATTCAGGAGCAAGCCTCCTAAGGTAGTATTCTTTGGAAACATTTTTTGGTCTTTTATTGAATAACCATGTCTTAACATTCCAATACATCTGAATCAGACTCTAATAATAAAAATAGTGTCTGAAACAACAATGATGACCTTGGAACATATGAAACCCTAATTGACCTAGAGGGGGGTTTTTTGACCTAACCTTTACTGTAAATTGGTTTTGGAGGCTTCAAGTGTAAGAAAAGAGCATTGACAAAGTGGTGTAATGAAGATCCAAAATCTAATGTGCTTAATTTATCTAAAGAGCCTGAAGAGATTGTTTTGAGATCGTCAATGCTTGAGGAACTTTGGGACCATGGGAAAGAGTTAGGCTATTGGAAAACCTTAGCTGTAAAGTGGAGTTATGGGCAAGGGAAAAATAGAGAAATGAGGTCATAGGCAAGAAAGAGGCTGAATATGAGTGGTACAAATTGATAAGGAGTCTTTTGGGAGTGGCAGGGTGACCATGAAATGACAAAATGGTAGAATAGTGAAAATTTTTCCATAAGGATAATGAAGGAAATGAGATTTCTAAAACTCACAATGTTCAAGGAATGCTTTTTTAGAAATATAAAACCAATATTTAGTCGTCTAAATATAATGAAAAATATTGATGACTAACACATCCTAAGGAGGTTGCGGGACCAAGTGGTCTGACGTTATGGTGCGCTGATTGTTAACCAATGTCCCTGTCTTGGTGCTTACGTTCCAGAATTGAAGCAGCAACGGTGTCGATTCTACTCCTCTGTGGGGCATGACGAGCATAATTGCTGGACCTATGACTTGATGGTAGATCTAGGAAACCTATACAAGGTACAGGCTGACCCTTCTTCACTACTATCTCCCTCAAGCAGAGGAGGCTCCCTAGCCAGGGGCAGAGGAGGGGGGAGGGGTGGAGGTGCAGGCCGGGGAAGAGGACAATTGATCTGTTACAACTATGGGTATATAGGGAACTTTGCGAGGGACTGTCTGAACCCTGGGTGACAATTTTGTCGTTATTGTAGAAAACTGGACCATGTGATTGAAGACTATCCAATTCTGATAGAAAATTTTAGGAAAAACAGCAGATAGAGTTGGAGCACCTAATTAGTTGGCTCTGCAGAGATGTCACCAAAGATATCTCAGCTTCTGCCACCCCCCAGGCAAAGATTGAGGGGTTGGTTGCAGCACTAAAGACCTCAAGGACTGAGATTCAGGCGGTCAAGATAGAGATGGAACAACAAATTGCGGCCTTGCAGGCCAAGTTACAGCCATAAACGCCACCTGAGGTAAGGGCCAAATGAGCTGCATTGGTTATAGAGGCCACCAATGTGATTACGAGTCTAATCGCTCAGGTTGCAGAACTTCTGGAAACAACTATGCAGTTGTGGACAAAGGTGCAGCGCAACCCTCTCCTGCGTGAAATCAACCAAGAGCTGCACCAGAAGGAAGAAGAGTTTGAACAAATGGAGGCTACATTGACCACTCTGGTCCCCGCTGAGCGCTTGGCCCGACTGTGCACCAGCCATGCACTTTGAGATAACATGGAAGTTGTCCAGTAGTGGAAGAAGACTTTGAGAGATCACCTCAAGCCATGGGAAAATGAGGCCCTCAAGCTGTCTCAGGATTTCGACATCACAGTTAAGAAACTGAACCAAACTTTGGAAAGCGTCACTGCTGCTACAGAAGACCCAAATTCACAAAATTTGGTGGCGATAGCCCAGAATGTTTCTGAACAAAGTAAAGGAGTTCTGCCCCTGCTGGTTGATGCGATTAAGCAGCTTTAGGTGAAGATTCAAAACCCACGACCACAATGACTCAGGATGAGTCACAAGATTGTGTTGGGGGCCTATTGGAATGGGGCTGCCTAAGCTGCCAATTTTTTATTTTATTTTTTATTAATTATTCTAATGCAATGGTTTTGGTGCAGGTAAAAGCCTTGAATGCATTGTAATGGGTCAAAGGGTAGACCTAGAGTCTGAAAACCACAGTTTGTAGACTACAGGATAGCATAGGATACATCAATATAAATAGATGAATAGTTTGAGTTTAGAGGTAGGCATGAATTAACACTGATGCTACATGAGAACTGTTAGATTTGTTTTGGGTTTTTTTGGCTAAGGACTCCTGCTGGTTGTGTGCATGGAGATCCTCAGTCCTGTTGTGTGCAAACCCCACTAGGTTGTGTGCATGGGCTGGTTTTGGTTGTAAGAAGATCTGAATGTTAATGAATGTGAAGTATTATTAAAGTATCTATGTGCTATCTGAATTGGTTATGTTTATTGCTGAAGCATATCTATGATGACTATTTAGTTGCGAATGTATCTATGTTTTAACATAAGTATAATTGTGATCTATTATTATCTATGATTATAAGTGCTCTGTGATGGTATTTGGTAATGCGCACATGGATGCGAATGTACTAATTAGATTTGATAGCTTTTTTATGGTTATATGTTGAGTATATTGTTAAAAGGGATGCGAATAGACTCATTTTGGGTAAACCTAGCAAGTAATCACACAAATCTGCCTCACATTACCTACTCTCTCCCAGGGTGAGGAAACCTGGTTGTAGCACCCTCCCATAATACTTTGAATGATACCTTGGCATGTGAAAGTAGGTCATTGCCGAAAGGGCCAGTAGTATAGGGGTTTGTTAGAAAACCTTAACCTCTGAACCTAGGTCAGGACCCCTCAGGCCAATAGTGCGGGGGTGCTATGTTAATTTCCTCCATTTTTTAAACTTGGTTCAGTTGGAAATAGATGTCCAACTTCCCTACCCAATACTTAGTTGTGCACTTGGGTGACCTATCGAAAGTAGGCAGAAAGAATCTACCTAAAGTATGCTACAGACCATTTTTCTGCATGTAACATCTACCTTTATTGTCATTATTGGGTCTTCTATTTTCCTTGATCTAACATAACCCTTGCAAGTTTAGATGTTCTTTGAACCTCTAAGATTGATATTCATATTCTAGGAGATAATCACCAAGGCTCTCCTCCTTTTGTGTTTCCCCTACCTCATTTCCTATTTCTATGAATGTAGGCATGGTATCTAGCATTGTGGAACTGGTTATAATGTTGATTGCTCACACCAATAATGTGAGATGTCAGAACTCTCTCCATGTTGAGACATTCTTGGGGTCTCTTTCTATATTTCCATCCTCATCTCCTTGATGTCTCTGGAAATATCATGTATATTTTGGAGAATAATTTTTGGAAACTATATTCCATCCATTGCTCTCAATTTATAGGTGTAGTGCCCCACAAGCTGAGCCAAGATTATGCTCTGATACCACTATAATATTCCAAAATAGGGAAAGTAGTAATATTAAACATAAAACTGTAATTTGTACAAATATCAATATATAAAACATGAGAAAATAATAGATCTATTTTACTATATATAACACCAAGAAATGAGTACAATATATTGAGGAACAAGTCACTCAAACTAGGCAAGGCAAGCCTCCAATGCTCAAATACACCCAAATGTGAAATGTTGTTGCTCCACAAAATGTCAGAGAAACAAGATAACATAGTCCCAGTGAGTGTAACTACAGCTAGAAAATAGAAATAGATAGCTCTACTGATACAATTCTCAAAAAGTGTTGGGAACAAAGACTTAAGCTCCCAAACACATTTCCAAGACAACCCAGAAAGGGTTTCCAAAAATACACAAAATACAAAATATGAAAAATATAGCCCTAGGGCTAAATAATTCTTTGCAACTAGATCACTCGTAGGAGGTGGCTGATCTAATATGAAATGTTTGCTATCCCTCTTCTCAAACTTTTTAGATGAAGGGAGGCTCCCCTCACTAGAAAACAAGGTCAAGAACTTGGGTACTTGACCTCCCACTGCAACTGCATTGCAAGATAATACAATTTCTGGAGGAGACTGCACTATGGGTGAATTTTGCTGCTTGACTTGATGTTGGATGGTGGAATAAATGTCAAGGAATTTCCTTAATAGCCTACCGGATGAAGGGCTGCTCCCCTCATTGGAAAACAAGCTCAAAAAATTGGGTCTATCAACCCTCCACTTCTACTGCCCTGCAAAAAAACACAATTTAATTATAAATCTTCTGGAAAATCACATAAGGAATTTTTGGAACCGACGCATTTCAAACTACCAACTGTAGTTCATTATCCTGATGATGAACTATAGTTGGTAGTTAGAAACGCGTTTGTTCCAAAAATTCCTTATGTGATTTTCCAGAAGATTTATAATTTAAAAAAAAACACAATCCTGAAGGAGACTATGTTGTGGATGATGGTTGAAGCTTGTCCTAATGCCATAATGTGGAAATTATGCTCAATAAACCTCTCCTAAGTAGGCACTCGAATTCCCCTAAGGATGAGGGTGGGATTCCCTCTCGGGAACACCCTTGTACTAAACAGCACAACAGACTCCTCTAAATAACTGAAGTGTGCAAAAAGTCATAAAATACCAATAAATAAACAATAATTAGAATGCCCTCTATGGCTGCCATCCTCTTCCTTATATTCTTGGTGAGCTTCCTCACCCTAGGTCCCACTCATTAAAGGTGATATTGTCATGCATATACTCCTCCTCTATGACTGCGATGTCCTCTATTAACTCTCCACTACTTCCATGACATTGTTATTGATTTGGTCAAATTTGACCCAGTCCACATGCTTCGGCCCCTGTTCACACCTGAAGGTGCTTTATTCAGCTAATACAATGATCCACATTCACATGAGAAGTGGTTTTATTCCTACTAAATATATTTTTGGGTCTCTCTACCCATTTATTCACCCATCTTATTATCAAAAGAAAAAATTAATATTCCAACTAGCTGAAACCTAATTAGGAATATTACAGTACAACAAACTCATAATTCTCGTAACTGGTCCTAAATGCAGTCTTGTAGATGTCATACTATTTGATCTGTACCTGATGATAGCGTGGTCTCAAATCAATCATATAGAACACCGCTTCTCCCTTTAGGTAGTCGAAAAAATCATCGATCCTTGGTAGTGGATACCTGTTCTCGATGGTCACTTTGTTCAGATGCTTGTATTCAATCCGTAGTCTAAGAGTGACATACTTCTTATTCACAAACAACATTAGTGCACCCCATGGTGATACACTTGGTCTAATGTAACCCTTGTCCAACGTTTCCTTCAACTACAATTTTACTCTACCAACTCTGGTATACTCATCATGTAAGGTTTTTTTGATGTTGGAGTTTCCTTATGGTACCAAAATCAATAGAGAAATATACTTCCCTGTGCAGTGGAAATTCTAAAATATGTGATGGAAACACATCATGAAATTGTTGCAAAATTGTATACATGTTCAACACATCTACATCCTCAACTTCTTTACCTTTTTCACTAGAGATATGAACTACAAATAGCACACATCCTTTCATACGATTGCGTTTGGCCTGCATAGTTGTCACTATTTTAATTAATGTGGATTTCTTCTTTCCTTGTAAGAATCTTGGTTCCCAATTCTAAATAGAAATCAACCTTGGTCCTATGAAGCTATAACTAATCCATACCCAATAACATACTGTAGGAACCCAATGGAAATATGTTCAGGTGCACTATTGTAGGTAAACCATTTAACTCAAAAGCATAAGCTCTTACCCAATGATGAACTCTTTTCTTTGTACTTGTGGCCAACTGCACTAATCAAGATTCTGCATGCATTTCCTTATTCAAACAACGCTTATTCACGAATTCAGGACTAACATACCGATAATTAGATCCAGGTTCAATAAAAATAGAAATAAATTGATCACAAAGCTTATCATCCATCTCAATGATAGAAGCTTGGTGATTCCCTAGTCTGTTGTCCACTGCTACATATTTGCGAGGAATGCTCTGCCCAACATCCTCAAAATTCTATGCCTCATTTGCAATATATATCTTAGGCCTACCACCCTGATTCTCTAGAAAATATCTCTTAAGATTTTTCTTACCCCATGTACAACATTATAATCATCCCATACCATTACCTCCATACTACTGTTGTGATATATACTATTGTTGTGGCCTATGTCCCTGTCCACCCGCATTAAACATATTTTGAGGTGCCACATTTTCCTTCTGTTTTTCATTATTAGGCATTTCTCTTTTAGGCTACCATTTACATTTACCCTTCCCTTTCCATCCTTGCTAAGACTCATTATTGTGTTTTGATTTTTCATAATGTTTCAATTTCCCAATGACTTCCTCAAGTGTCTGAGGTTCATCGTACTAGATCAGATATTTAAATACTAATGGAAAACCACTCAAAAATTGTTGAACTTTAGCCTTATCATTAGTAAGATATGGAACATACCTCAATAGCTCCAAGAATTTTGTCTTGTACTCTTCATCTGTCATAGATCCAATTCTCATCTCATAGAATTCTTTGGCCTTGCTGTCGTAGTACCTCTCTAACAAACATTTCTTCCTGAAAATCCCCTTGAACTCATGCCAAATCAAGTCATTTTTCCTAATGTGTCTAACCCTCTTTACATCTTCCCTCCAGATGTCTGCCTTACCCCTCAAACTAAATATATAAATCTTGGCCTTCATGTGATCTGAGTACTCATGCAACTCAAAGAACGTCTTCATCCCAAGTGTCCAAGCTTCTGCCTCTTCTAGTTTCTTCAAGTCTCCATCAAAATTAGGTGCTATGGCTTTCTTAAGTTCATCTGGAAAGTACCCCCTATCATTCCTTCTATAAGGATGGTACAGATGATGATCATGATGTCTATCTGAACTAGAACTGGAATGATACTTTTACTCATCACCTCACCTATATGGAGTTTCCAACAACCTTCCATTTCTCACTATGTCTGATCTATCAGACCTTTGTCTGTCAAGTGACCTACTTCCATATGCCCCATTGGTTCTATCCTCATGTCCATAACTAATCCGTAGTGGCCCTTGTTTTTGTAAATATGACAAGCTCTGAAGAAGTATTGCATTCACCTCTCCTTATTTTTTTATGTCAGTATGAAATTTTCATTGTCTTCCTTACAAATCCTTATTTCTTCCCTTAGAATTCTCAATGTATCTTCCAAATCAGAATAATATCCACCATTGTGCTCATCTAACTGACGAGGGGCGTCATTGTAGTCTACCATATTTCTATCCATGTTGATGTTTCTCCTGCTAGGTATAATATGTCAGCTAAACCAAATAACAATAAACCAATGTACTTTAGTGTAATTTGGGGAGTATACTTACTACAAGATCAATCAATTAGTGTAATACATGCATTGATATAATCATGACAACATATAAAAATACAATGTCTAGGAATATAAACATATAAACTACATTCTAGTTGGATATTAGTCATCCATGCATGACCATACCAAATGCACAACAATGAAAACTTGACCATACACAATCAAAACCATGAACCATTCATGAACATAAGAAACATGTAACCCAGCATGATCGACCCATGCACATTTAGCATATAACACTACACACAAAAACATACACATACAATACACAAGCATGACCCATATGTGACCTAGCATAAACAAGAAATGTGTGTACAATACACAACAATATGTAGGCAAGAGTGCACACACAATACATAAAAAATAACGACACACAATCAATCATACATTCATAACATCATATTGACGATGACACCATAAGCACTTCAATGGTGACATCAGTGCCACCATGACGAAAACAACAAGGATTCATCAGCTACATACAACATAGGTGTGGAAATACATAAGAAATCAACATAAAAGCATGACCAACCCACTACCCATCCAGTCCAAGAATTGAACCATGCTCTGATACCAATCTGTAACACCCTCTTCCCACATCTACCCAAGTAACCGGCCAACTTGGATAAACATGTGAAGAGGATACTAATGTGAGATCTAACATCCTATATGACCTTAAGGAAGTGGAACCAATGGAAACACCAAAAACCCACCTTACACTACATCATTGACATCCCTAGAAGGTAACCCAACCTTCCAGGGCCCTATTCCCTAAGGGGGGACTTATTTTTAACATATTTAATTCTTAGCCATGGGAATTTAAGGGAAAGGGAATAGCTATAGACCCTTAGTCGTAGGCTTGACTTGTTAAGGTAGTGGCTATGGCCCCAAAATTTCAGTTTTGTGCCTCCAGCTCCATGATTTGTGCCACATTTTTAGCTCCTGAGCCCAGGTCACTGCCCATAACTTCCTATAACTTCAGGAGAGGGTAAATAACATTAAAAAAAATATATGGAAGAAATCACATAGACCAAAACTCATCCGAACTCACCCATCCATGACAATCATTTTTTCAAACATGTCACAAAAATTTCATCTACAAGTGTAAACAAAAAAAATAAACATAGGGGTCTAATACTTATATGAGAATCCATAAGAATAATTTCTCCCTTAGATCTTAAGATAACATACAATTTGTTTTACCATAGATACATTGTAACTACATTTACATGAAAAAACATAGATGTAACCATACGTCATCACTAATAAAATACAAGATTATGACCAGCATAATAGCAACAAATATACCAAGGGTATAACATCAATGAAATCCAAATAATAACTAGTACATTTTCATACCAAATACCAAAGGAATGAGATCTTCATTACTAAATGCAAAACCAACCAGATTTGGGACTTCCATGTTCCACCCGACCATATATTGGTTGAGCCAAATCTACTTTAGCTAATCACCCACGTGCCATATTCCAAGCATGAATGTGGGACTCAATTAGAAGGAACCAACCAAGGAATCCCAAGGCTAAACCACCTCACCCTCATCAAAAAACATGGCATAACTAGATTTACCGTGATTTACCCCGATCACTATGCTAAAACAAGCATGGATATCACCAAATTTTCTCCACGTCAACCGTGAGGAATTTTCTTGTTTCCTAGTCTCTCAGGATTTACCGCAACCCACAGTATGGATCGAGGGTGACTAGGACCTAAACCAAGACACCACCTTCTAGGATTTAGCATATATCTCATAATTCATTGGCAAGGATTCCTAGGCCTAATCAAGGGTAGACACTTCTTAGGATTTACTGCAATCCAAACCCAGATCACTAGGCCCTAAATTGAGGCAACACCTCTCAGGCTTTACCATAACCCACAATCGGAATCATGGGTCATTGGGCCCTAAACCACAGTAACACATAAACCTGTTCTGTGTTATAATAATAATAATAATAATAGGATATCCACCTCACTTATCTTTGAATCCATTCGGTAATCCAGTTGAACCAAAACATGAGAACACCACAACACCATGGTTATCTACAAATGGAAAGGCTAGGATGAAAAAATTGTCACACTTGGAAAATCCCATGCCAAGGTAGTAAAGAACCACATGCAATACGATGCATGCCAAGTATAGGAAGGAAAATACACATGGAAATCGATATCTTGCAAAAATTCTATTGTAGCTTCTTGATTCCTACTCATCCTTGCATGATTCCTCCTCTTTTCCTACTTTCTTTCCTTTCTTGCTCAAAGTGCCAAAGTGCTCCAAAAAATCTAAGTATCAAAGAGTGAGAGAGACAAAGAGAATAATGAGACAACTCCAAAACTGAACTAACAAAAGGTACCAACTAATCCTCATAATCCTTTTATAGAAGAGGCCTCTATATTCTTCATTTCCATTATTTTACTTCATTTTCCTCCTCAAATGCAACCTGTGACCTTTCATCTCCCTTTCTCCTAATTTCCATTATTTTCATAAATAAATGTGTCAAAATTTTCATTTTTCCTCTCCAAAGCCTTTTTCTTTTCCTTTACCAATTTACTTAGCCATAACAGACCAAATTAAAACCCACTAGGATTTTTTTCCCAGCATCCAACTTGGAATAAGTCTCCCATCAACCATCATTATTATTTTTAACTTTATTACATGGAATTTGTACTAGGCTTGTTACACAAGGGTAGTTCCAACGTGAAAATCACCTTAAAGGATGAGTTCACCAGAGTTGGTAGAGTTAAAATTGCAGTTGAAGGAAATGTTGGACAAGGTGTACATTAGACCAATTGTATCACCATAGGGTGCACCAATGTTGTTCGTGAAGAAGAAGGATGACACTCTTATAATCTGCATTGACCATAGGAAATTGAAAACAATGACCATCAAGAAAAAATACCAATTACTGAGGATCGATGATTTGTTTGATCAACTGAAGGGAGCAACAATGTTCTCTAAGATCGAATTGAGATCAGGATATCATCAGGTACGGATAGAAGAGAAGGAAATATACGAGACCACATTCAAGACTAGGTAAGGGAATTATGAGTTTTTTTTAGTTCCATTTTTTGACTAATTCCCCCAGTGTTTGATGAACATGGTGTTGTGTCCTTACCTAGATAAGTTTGAGATTGTGTTTATTGACGACGTATTGGTGTATTATAAAAATGAGGAAGAGATGGATGAACATTTGGCAACATTATTGAGGTTCTTGATAGAGAATCAGTTGTATGCTAAGCTCAACAAATTTAGCTTCTTCTGGACTAAGGTACACTACTAGGGACCTGTTGTCTCCAAGAAGGGAATTGAAGTAGATCTAGAGAAGATAAGAGCCATCATGGAGTGGGTAGCTCCTAAGAATGTAGATGAGGTGATATCATTCATGGGATTGGCATGTACTACAAGATGTTCATTAGGAACTTCTCACAGATTTATTATCATATTACATCACTTCAGAGGAAAGGTAAGAAATTTGATTAGACAGAGGAGTGTGAGGCTAGTTTTGAGCAGCTCAAGAAGTTTTTGACACATGCTCTAGTGTTAAATATTTTCAATCTGGATAAGCAGTTTTTAGTTTGTACATATGCTTGCAAGAGAGGACTTGGTGGGTTCCTTATGTAGGATGGACAGGTGGTATGTTGTAAGTCACGAAAGATAAATGAGAACGGTCAGTACTACTAGAAACATGATATTGAGCTAGCAGCAATCATTCACGCACTGAAGATGTGGAGACACTATCTTCTTCGCAGGAGATTTGTATTGATGAGTGACCAGATTGGGTTGAGGTACTTGTTTGACCAGTTTAATTTGAATTATAGGTAGAATATATGGTTGGGAACATTCAATGGTATTGATTTTGAGATCAGGTAAATCAAGGGAAAGGAGAATAGGGCCGCAGATGCTCTGAGTAGGCAAGAACAGGTAAATCACATAGCATCGATGAGATCCTATGGAACAAATTTACATGATAGGATCTTGCAGGTAGGTTAGCAGGATCACAAGTATATGGATATTGTGCACAAGTTGCAACAAAATATAGGTATAGGTGCATGTGTTGGTACATGTATAGATACAGGTGTTGGTACATGTACATGTGCAGGTACAGGTACATATGTACATGTCTTGGATTACCACCTCACAACAAATGGACTGGTTAGATTTCGAGATAGGATATATGTGTCAGATAGCTGTGAGCTCAAGAAGGTAATATTTATAGATTTTCATGGAATGCTATATTTAGGTCACCTAGGTTACCAAAAGACTAACTGCATTGAATAAATTCTACTATTGGCTGAATCTGAAAAGGTATGTGGCAGAGTTTGTAGTGAGATCTTTGGATTTTCAGATGGTTAAGGTAGATTATAAGCATCTAGGTGGACTGCTATAGCCAATTGTGATTCCATAGAGGAAATGGGAGGTCATTTTCATGGACATCATCACAAGGTTTCCTAGGAAATCAAAACATCATGACTCTATTGTGGTTGTTGTGTATAGGTTAACAAAGGTTTCACACTTCATTCTGATGAAGAATACATACTCAGCCGATGATGTAGCACTATTTTTTATCATGGACATAGTCAGATTGCATGGTGTTTTGAAGAAGATTATGTCTGACAAGGATGCAAAGTTCACTTCCATGTTTTGGAAGGAGTTTTTTTGCAGGATTGGGCACTGAGTTTTCCTTCGTCACAGCTTATCATCCACAGACAGATGGATAGACTGATAGGGTCAACATGATACTAGAGGACATTTTGAGAATGTATTTGATGCATACCCAATGCAAGTGGGAATAATACCTTCCATTGGTAGAGTTTTCCTATAACAATGGGTACCAGGAGTCATTGAGGATTAGTCCATTTCAGGCTATGTACTGGTGGAGTTGCAACACTCTTATCAGTTGGAGTGATATAGTTAATAGGGTACTAATTGGACCAGAGATGCTAGCAGAAATGGAACAAACAATGCAAGTGATCGAGAAGAAATTGAAGTCAATACAAGATAGGAAGAAGATTTATGCACATAGGAATAGCTTTTGCAAGGAATTTTAGGTTGGGGATCAAGTGTACTTGTGGATAAATCCCAAGAGGAGCTCCTTGTTGATTGGATCATGTGCCAAGTTGGCACCACAATTTTCTCGAACCTTCAGGATCAGTGAGATGATGGTACTAGTGGTCTATCAACTTGCACTCCCTCCCACATTGAAAGTACATGATGTTTTTCATATATCATTGCTTAAAAAGTATGTTAAATATGTTGATCATGTGATTGAATGGTTTATATTACAGGGGGAACCAAATGTATAATTCCAGTCGAAACTTCAGTGTATGTTGCAGAAGAAAGTTCTCATGCTCTGAAATCAAGGAATAGAGTAAGTTAAGTGAAATGGAAGCACTTTAGGTCCAATGAAGCTACATGGGAGATGACAGATCATATGCGGGCCATGTATCCTTCCTTGTTTACCAGTTGAGGCAAAGAGGTTTTTGTGTGATGATGGTATTTGTTTAGCATATGTGTTGATGATGATTTGATATATGTTTGATGTGGTGTTCAGGTATGTGTACATGTGTATATGGATGTAAATGTTATTTCCCCTTAATTTTCTATATTGATTGAGATACATATGGATAGGGGTAATATCAAACCAAGCTTTGGAATCCAAGGACCTAGCCTCCCTGGATTTAGAAAGGGATCTCTCTAGTAGGTGCAAAGATGTGAACTTGTTTGCTGATTAGGGTTGATTTTAGGCTAGATGTTAAGTGCGGGGTATTTTGATTGTTTTTGGTTGGGTATGATGCTTAGATATATTAGATAGAAAACAAGGAAGACTTCAATTCATTAGGAAATGGAGTCTAACAAGGTCATGATAAGTTTCATCAATGGTTTAAAGAGCATTTGCAAGGCAATTTTAATTTGGTTGGTGGATCTTTAAAGTTGTGAAGGGTCATGGGATGGACATTAAGCTTGAGAACAACAAGCTAATAAAGGGCAGAACATAATCCTTTATATACTTTAAAACTGAGTGAATTAGAAGAATTATAATCATAGAAAGAGAATCAAAGGTATAAGAAAAACCTAATCCATTTGATTTCAGACTAAAAGTAGATAATCAACCAAGACAAACATTCAAATGAAATATGAAAATGCAAGAAACTTATTTAACTTTCATAGATTTCATCATCAAGAGCAGAAAACATTTAAGATGCACAAATAAATATAACCATAGAAGTATAGAGAACCCTTAACATATAAAGTTACAGCTATGAAGGTTCTTAGAAACAATTAGCTAAGTAAATGAAAAGAGCATGATTGAAACATACTTCTTTGATAAACCTAGGCAAAGATTCTTTAAAGAGATGATTCCAAGAACAGAGTAGTTAGTGGCAACAAATATGAAGGGCTAGCCATGAATCATGTTGATAACAACTAATATAAACCATTCAAGAAATAGACAAGCTTACTAAATCCTTAGAGAAAAAAAATATGAATTCTCTAATACATCCTAGCGGAAGAAAACACTAAGGTGCTAAAGGAAACAAACAGACCTAAGGTGCCATTAGCAAACATGTATTAATCTAAATTCTTTGTCCTACTGCAACATAGAAATATGGAAAAATATGATAAACTAGAAAAAAATAAAAAAATAAAACTTCACCATCAACTAGGCTTATGGATCCTGCAATCAGTCCTCCTCCATCAACAAAGAAATCAGGGCATGCATGAGCTCCAAGACATCAAATTCTCATCAAAAACTCCAAGAGACTATGTATTGCTCTAGAATAAGTCATAAAAATCCAACCAATACATAAGAGCCTCATGCTCTATTTATGGAGCAAATGAGGAGGTGGAAACCCTACGAGGCTTCCAGAAACCCTAATTTAGCCATAAATGTCATAAATGTGCTTAATGACCATGCAAGGCCCAAGACACATAATAGATAAGATAAAAAATGAAAAACATCGAAACATAAATCCCTAGTCAAATTAGGAGTGATTTGTCCATGAAAATATTAGAAAACCAAATTTTCATTAATTAGTGTCTTTTTTTGACTTTTTGGCAAAAGGTTGTCTCTGTGCATAGTGCCCTTTCAGCGAAAAATAAGGTTTGTTGTAGCTGAGTTTTGGACCCCTTCCTGGCATCAGATTTGGCCCTGTGATGGCTCGTTGGAAATCTTGATGAGTATACTTTCCAAAAATGCTTGATGTGTTCTGAATGGATTCCATTTACTTGCTCAAAAATGAAATCCCATGACTGCTCTGTGCACAGTGCATGGCTTGAAAAGGAGGCAGAAAGGTCAATTTCGAGGTGTTTTTTGACCTTTTGAGGGGGGAAAAAATGCTCCAATTGACCTGAAATTTTGTGGGTAGACTGTTGGTGATGTGAAAATCCAAAAATGAAAACTTTAGAATCTTAGTATGCACCAATTTTGTGCATAGCGCCTAGGGTAATGCACTCTTAGGGGTCAAAATTTGGAAAAAACAAAAAGCTTATGGGTTTGCCTCAAAATTAGTGTGTAGACCCCTCAAGGGGTTTTAGATACCTGCTGAGAAGCATCAGCCAAGATCCTGAGGCTGTCATGCACTTTGGTCCTTTTTAGCTCTTCTAGCTCCATGAGGGCTTGCTTTAGTTTGGCATTAGCAAGCATGCTCTTCCTTGCATAGTGTTGGACCATTTTCTTCTGTAAGGCAAGGCCCCTCTTCACCTCTTCGAAATGTTTATGTTCCTCTTTATAATAGTATATGACCCTTTGTGCCCTCTCAAAGTCCTTTTCCCATTCTTGAAGTTGGGCATCCTCTTCTAAGTGGAGAAACTTAGCACTCATCTCTTGGTCCTCATTATCACTGTCTAGATCAACAAAAATAGGCCCTTGAGAAGTCTTCTTGATCCTTTTTCTCCTTCTTACTTGTACCTTCTGCTCAACATTTTCCATTTTTTCTTTGCCTTTCTCCAATGTTTTGGCACTTTGAGAAGAGATGGCCCTTTTCCTTTTAGAGGCAACAAACACATTTCTTATCCCTTTGTGATATGTGCATGTGAGAGGGGTAACAATGGAAGTTTCAAAGGAATTCCTTTCATCATTTTGACCTTTAATTTTCTTGACATATTCTGCACTTTCCTCACTCTGATTTTCTTTGTCATCCATGGACTGATTTTTGTCAAGACAGTCATGACAGCTGTGATGACTGTCATGACTCTTTCCTTGACTGTCTTGGGCACTTTGTTGGCTGTCCTCCTCATCTTGATTCTCTTCTTCATCATCTATCCCACAAATTTCATCTTTTTTTTTCTCTTCAGCATACTTACTACTTTCTTCCCTGTTTTCCTCTTCATGAGCATAATCATTTTTGCAGCTGCCTTCACTAATTTCAATTTTTCCATCACTGCTTTCTTCATGGCTACTTCCCTCTTCTTCACTATTTTCTTCATTTTCATCATCATATTTTTCACTGCTTTCCCCTTTTCCATCATTATTTGTCTCAGTTTCCTCCTGACTGTTGCCTTCTATCTGTTCTTCACTAGGGTTACTATTAGCCTCTTCACTTGGAAAATTATGGGAAGAAAAAACAGGTGAAATTATTTATGGAGGAGGCACATGGGGAGATGATGGATGAGTGGAGGTAGATGGCTGTGAAGTGGAAGGCAAGTTCTGCTGGATGAAGGCCCGAGGGTCTGTAAACACATCATGTGAGATGAAAGTTTCCCAATATATTCCTTGTTGCTCTAGCTAATATAAGACAATCATTTTGATGAGGGAGTGGTGAAAGAGGCTTGACATTTGGTGGTCATAGCTTTTCTTCTTGACAACTGAGCCCATTTTATCAATGCTTTGGAAAAGGTAGTAAGGTAGGTTCATCATTTTGACCTTGGTGAAATGCATCAGCAACCTTATATGATATGAGTAGATCTGGGAGTATCTCCCCTCACATGTGAAAAAATTGATAAGCTGCCTCATCAATGCAGCATACCTTTCTAGCAAGTGGGAAAAAGGGAAAGCAACCTTACAATTTTGTTGATAGCTGGGTTTCAAATGGGGCCCATAATAACTCAACTCCAACTTCTTTTGTTTGAGCCATACCTCACCAATGTATGGTATACCTGTTGCTTTGGAAATGATTTCAGATGAGAGCTCAAATTGCATTCCTGCTAGATTAACTTGATGATTTTGTAAGCTACAGACAAATAATCTAGTCAAGTCTGAATGGCTACGGACTTGCTTGATCCTTTCACAAAATTTGTAGCGCCCTACATCCTGGAAGAATGAAAGGATCATAGGACATGAAGTGATTTGAATAGTGTCTAGGGGTTCAAATCTTTTTGCCTTTCCTCCATGATGTTTTGGCTTAGTGGGAGTATGGCTCTCATCACTGCTGGTGTGACTGTCTCCCTCTTACATGATGACTGGTCCAAAAACAACAGTAGGACCTTTGGATTTTTCTTTAGGGTTTTTGGGGAAACTAGGTGCTTTTAGTGGTTTTAGGTCAACTCTTTGTAAAATGAAGGCTAAGGTGAAAATAATTTTTTTAAGCTTGCACTTGGTGTTGGAGGTTAGCCCATAGTTACCCAATCCTCTTTTTGCACTAAAAAAAATTTCTTCTTACAAACCCTAGGGATTAAAAACTGATTTTCATATATTTAGGGTTTGGTCCAACTTTACTATGGATGTCCTCTTTGTTTTCTAGGAAAAGCAATGCTTGGAGGAGGAAGAGGTCGCACCAACCTTAGGCTCTACTTGCAGAAGATTTGAAGATGAAATTTTGAAATTTGGAGCTCTTTGGAAAAATGTGGAGAAGTCTGCCAGGAGCATAGCACTGGTGTGCAATGCCTATGCGTAGCGCCGGTGCACAGTGCCTGTTCACAACGTCAAGCTGGTCGGGTCATCGGAGTGCAACGCTGGGCAGACTGGGTGGTCTTCTGGGCGCCTTCCGGTCTTTGTTGAGTCTGTGTATAGTGCCAGCCCAGGTGTGTAGAGCTGGGCTCTGAGCACGTAGCGCAGTGTAAATTTACATTGCCCGCTTCCCTCCTGTGCGTAGCACCGAATGCCAGGTGCATAGCACTGGCCTCAGAGCATAGCGCTGAAAAAGTTTCACAGTTTTGCCCGAAAATGCTGAAACTCTCCTCCAACGGCTTCTTATATCTTGCAAAGTGGAAAATGATGCAGGGGAGAGTTTAAAAGGACCCTTTATAGTTTTTTAAAAAATAAATTAAAAAGGAAAAACCCACTTTTGCAAAGTTAAAGTCTGCCCAAATTTTCAGTGTGCCTTTTAACTGATATTTCATTGTAAAAAACACTTTGGACATATTTTTTGCAAAAAAAACATTTTACTTATGCCACTGTCACTTTTTTGTGGAATAATCCTTTGACAAGGAGGCCTTTTTTGGGGGTCAAAATGGCTGAGATGGAAATCAGTGATAAACTTGCTTTCTTGGGCCATTTTGATATTTCTGCGGATGCCTATATTTCATTAGTTGTTGATCCCTTCTATAGGTCTTTTTACTATACTTGAAAACATTAGTCTCACAAACTGATACTCTTTGTATACCCTTTACTTTCAAGAAGGAGGTTTTTTCATCTTTAACAGCCTTTCAAAACCTGTTTATCCTTTGTAACAAAATATTCAATGTGTACTTTGATGTGGTTGAGGTGGCTTCTGTCCTTGTGGCCTTTCTGATGATTTCTTGCTTGTCACCACTATTTTGTTAACCAACCAACAAAACCCTGATTCTTTTTTTACATATAGGCCTATTGCCTTTGCCTTGTTTTTGTATGCCTCCTGGTGATGATTACATCCTATTACCTTACCTCTTCTTATTGTTGGTGGCAACCTTGGTAATTCATTGTAAAAATGTGAACAAGGGCAGTTGTCCCTTGCAGTATTTGTGTTCTAAGACAAGGAATTTTTTCTTGAATGACTTTGGATCAAATTGTTTGATTTTATTTCTCTCTAAATACAATCTCTTTATGTAGGAAGGCATAGTTTGTAGGACACCAAATCCATCCTATGATTGAGTGAGACCTTAGGTGACCTAATGGGGGCTTTCTTGGACTTGGATTTTGGACTGACACTTAGACTTAGGGATCACCAAGTGTGAGATAAGATCTATGATAGGCTCAGTGTATTTGAAGATCCAAACATCAATCATACATGACTATCCAAGAAGGGTCTATAGAGACAATTTGAGACCATCAGTGCTTGGGATTATCATGTGAGACACAACAAAGCTATTTGATTGGTAGGTTTAGGTGGTAGTGAGGATTTTTTGGAAAAACAAAAACAAAGGATTTGGGCCAAGGTGACAAGCTAGGGTTAAAATAAATGGCTTAAGCCCATGATGGGTCTTCTAGGAGTAGTGGGCCAGTCATGACTATATAGGATGATAAAATAGTGAAAAAATTTTCTTAAGGATAAGAAGGCAATGAGATTTCTAGAACTCACAATGTTCTATAAATTTTGTTTCTAGAAATATGGGAATAGTCATTTAGTCATAATCAAGGTAAAAAATTACTGATGACTAATAGTGGCTTCACTTGGGGAGGGTAGCTCCTTTTCAGGAGGTGTCCAAAACTTCAGATTTCTGGATTTATGGAGACCAGTGCCTTCCTCCATTGGGCAGATGTGAATTCTCTTCATTTGCTGATATTTGTTTTGAGTTTGTGATATTTGAGATATGAAAAAACATGATTTATATCATCATCATCTCTACCTACCCAATCTACTTGCCTAACATTTTTTCCTTCTTTGGGTGCACTTGAACTAGCAAACCCTTGATATATTTTTTTATTTATAAAAAAAAAAAACAAAAATTAAACTGTCTAAATGTACCCTTATCTCTTCTGAGAGTTTAGATTAGGCTGATGAACTCTCTTCATTTTCTACCTAGTCTACTTATTTGTCAAGATTGAGTTGTTTGACAAATTTGATTCTCTAGGCTACTGACATGAAATTGAAAATATGGCTAAACCAGGATTAAGCAGTCTAATTTACCATAGGTTGTGGCATTGAAACAAGCTGCATACAAGTGTTATTTTTGTACAAAAAAAACCTAGGAAACATAAGGGCAACATATGCCATTTGTTAAACATCCTTATTTCCCTCTTTGGTTCAGATTTGAGCATGTGGAACCAACATCTCTCATTCCTAACCTGCACCTGTTGACAAGTAAAGATTAGATGCTTTGACAGGCTTTTCTTTCACTAACCTATCAAAAAAATAAATTAAAACATTTTCAACCATGATTAGGCTAGATGACTGAACAAGCCTTCTCTTTAAAAAAAAACAAGTAATGGCATTTAGACTTTCACACTTTCAGCATCATTATTTTTTGGGTATGGGGTTGTACCTTTCTTTCAAACTCTTCCCTCTTTTTCCCTTTTTTATTTTTTAGGGATTTTGTCCTTTATATTCCTTAAGCAAGTAATTTTTATGTACAATGAGTAGCAAATTTAAAATTTAGGAATCTTGACAAAAGTAGTGTTTGAGCATCCTCCCATTGACAGGACATCCAAACATTTCAGCTCCATCAAAATCTTGCAAAAAGAAAGCATTGTTACCTCTAACTGAATGAATGATGTAAGGGCCTTTCCACAAATTTTAAAACTTTCCATGTTTGCCCTTGTCTTCCCTTCTTGAATCCCATTTCAAAACGATGTCTCCAATCTAGAAATCATTTGCTTTGGTTCTCCTATCAAAAATTTTCTTGATATTTTCTTGTATTGCTTGTGTTCTTTTGTAAACTTCCTCCCTTGACTGCTGCAAATGAATGGTTTGGTTCAGCCTCCTTCGCATATCATTTTCCTCTGATTGTACCTCTTGGAGGAGCTTCATGATTGGAACTCCCAAAGAGGTGGGGAAAACTGCATCCATGCCATACACTAGTTGATAGGGAGACATGCCAATTGATTTCTTGGTGGTTAGTCTATCAGCCCATAGTGCATGCACTAGTTTTCCATGCCATGCCTTTTGATTCTGATCTAGGAGCTTCTTAATGATGTTTACCAAGATCTTATTAGAGGACTCAGCTAGTCCATTGCCTTGTGGGTAATAAGCAGTGGAGTGGCCTAGGATGATGTGATATTTATAGCAAAAGTCCACCATTTTATTAGATGTAAAGGCAATAACATTATTGGTGATGATCTTTCTAGGGAAACCAAACCTAGGTAAGATGTTAGTTTCAAGGAATTTGATAATGACTGATTCAGTGGCATTTATAGATGGGATGGCTTCTATCAATTTGGTGAAGTAATCAGTGGTAGTGAGGATCCACTTTTGTTGGGAAGATGAAGTGGGATGGATCTCTCCTATGAAGTCAAAACCCCATTGTTGAAAAGGAGTTTCAACACTGATGGGATGCAAGGGCAGAGGTAGAAGTTTTCTTTTTCCATAAAAAATTTGGCACTTATGGCAAGCCATGACTAGTTTTTGAATATTGGGAAAAAGGGCAGGCTAATAATAGCCAGCTCTAAGGATCTTCTTGGCTAGAGTCTTCCAATAGAGATGACCTCCACATTCCCCCTCATGTAATTCATGCATGATTTTTTCTACATCATTTTCATGAAAAAATTTAAGTAGAAAACCAGCAGAACTCTTCGAGTACAACACTCCATCTAAAATTAAAAAAATTATTGCTTTTTGTTTCAAGAATCTAGCTTTGGTTTTTTTAAGAATGGGGAGCATTGAGATAAAGGAGCACATAAATAATATTAGCATACCAAGATTAATTTAAAAACATTTCTTCAATGTATGGTGCTACAAAATTCTTTAGTTTCGTCTAACACATCAACCATATTCATGTCTAAAGCTTGGAAATTTGATTCAGCCATAAGCTTTGCAAGTCCTTGTCCTTTAATCAATTTAGTGGGTCTGATTTCTAAATAATATTCTAAGATAGTAGCAATCCACTTGCCCCTTTTACCATCAGGGTCTTGATTTAGTATGTCTTTGACAACCATGTGTGGGACAAAATCTATGATATGTGAATGCAAAATATCAAATCTAAAATCCTTCAAAGCTTTGATTAAGGAAAAGGCTTGTTTCTCCATGATGTTATACTTTAGAGGAGCATACCTTAAGGCTTTGCTGAAGAAAGCTATGGGTTGTTCTTGCCCCATGATGTTCTTTTGCAAAAAAACTGCTGCCACAATATGTTCAGAGGCAAAGGAGAAGATGTAGAAGTCCTTGGTGAAGTCAGGGTTGATTAAGACTGGTGTTTGTGTGAGTGTTTATTTCACCAGCTCAAAAGATTGTTTTGCTTCCATACTCCACTTCACTCCTACTTCCTTTTTCAACATGTTTGTGATATTCCTTAGGAGCTTAGCAAGGTTAGGGATGAATCTTCTTAGGAAGTTAATCTTTCCAATGAAAGATTGCAGCTCTTTAATTTTTCTAGGATGGTTGATTTGTAAGATGTCTTCTATCCTTTTGGGATCTATTTTGATTCCTTCCTCAGAGATGATGTGACCTAAAAATTTTCCTTCTTGAAGGCCAAACAAATTTTTCTTAGGATTCAGGGATAGGCCATACTTTCTACACTTTTCAAGGACTTTTCTCAAGTGGACTAAGTGCTCTTCATTAGCCTTAGAGTAAACAGTGATGTCATCAAGGTATATGACTATGAAGTAACCTATGTCTTCTAAAAAGCTATGTCCATTGCCCTTTGGAAAGTAGCCCATGCATTCATTAAACCGAATAGCATTTTAACATACATGAATGTACCCCAAGGTGTAGTGAAAGGAGTTTTGAGTTGGTCACTTGGAAAGATTAGAACTTGGTTATAACCTGAGAAGCCATCTAGTAATGAGATTCTTTGTGAGCCAACTAATTTTTGGAGTATGTGATCCATTTTAGGCAAGGGGTAATTGTCTTTTAAGGACACCTTGTTCAAATTTCTGAAGTCAATGCAAAGCCTAATTTCTCTGGTCTTCTTCCTAACTGATACAAGGTTGGACACCCATTATGAGTATCGGACAAGGACTATGATCTCGACATCGTACATCTTTTTTATTTCTTTATCAAATGAAGGTAACAAGAGGGGGTTAATTCTTCTCAATTTTTGTTTAAATGGTTTATGATTTTCCTTGAGAGCAATCTTATGTTGAATGATTTTAGTGTCATAGTATTTCAAGTCTTCATACCCCCAAGCAAACACATCTTTAAATTCTTTAAAAAGCTCAATGTATTTCTGTTTTGTGTGAGGAGGGAGAATTTTGGACAGCTTGACTATTTTGGGTTCTTTCATCCTTCCAATGTTACATTCTTCCACATTTGTTTCAGTGGATTCCATCTTGGGTTTTTCAGCTACATCATTAAAATCAAACAGCTCTTCTAGTGGTGTAAGGCCTCTTGGCAAGGTCTCATATTTTCATTGCAAAACCTCAAGTTCTCTTTGGTCTGATTTATCAAACATTCTTGCAACACAAGGGTTTTGAAGGTGGTTTATATCATCATCAAAGCACAACTCTATTTTGGGAGTTTCATTTTCAGCAAAATTATTTCTTTCAAATCTTAAACTTTGTTTCGTGCTTGCAAATTCATTTTTGGATTGCAGAAAATCATCTATTTTCTCATCACTGTCAAATACTTGCAAATGGTTCAAATTTTCTGGTACATTAGGCCTTTTTTTTACTTTTATGAGGCATTTTTTATTTTCATATGGTGAAGACCAATTGCTGGCAGCAAAAGCAAGCTCATTGGCAAGGCAGTTTTGGGCCCTAGGGATGAAAGTGAGTTCATACTTCTCAAAGGTTTTGAGAATATCTAGGGAAGCATTCCTATACTCTCTCAGTCTAGGGTTCTTGGTTGAATATTCTTCCTTTATTTGTCTGATGATCAGTTCTAAATCTCCTTGAATTGAGATTTTCTTAGCTTTGATATTTTTAAGTAAGTGTAAACCAATAAGTAGAGCCTAATTCTATAAAACATTATTGGTGCATTGAAAATACAGCCTATAGGAATGGCCTTTATTTGTGTTGTGGATCCAAACCCTAGCTCTCGAGCCAGCCTTTCCATAAGAACCATCAAAGCTCATATGCAAAAGGGTGTCAATTTCATATTTTTCATTGTTTTTCACTTCGGGGCTGCTATAGTTTTGGGTGCCATTTTCTTGATTAGAGAGCTGGTTTGGTTGTTCTCGGGGGATTAGTTATCCCTAATTGTCATTTACTTGCTCACTTATGTCATTTTCATTGTACAAGATGAATGAGTCAAGGTATGATTGAATGGAATAAACCGGTGTGTTATTTGGCCTATCTATGTTACTCACCATATATGTCATGTGGGATTCCTGGTACAACCTCCTTGCTTGATTGAACACCGGGATGGTGGCATAAGTCATGTCCATTTGAAGGTTACCCTGAAGTTTGGCACCCCATGATCTAGATAAAAGCATGCCATACTTTGGGGGGATGTCAGCAACAACTATATCCATGACTAGACTTTTAGCGGGGATTTGTGCCAGATTGACACACAGATCCTTGATTAGGCCTAGGCACTTTTGCCTATTTGAATCAAAAGAGTATAAGTATTTGTAGGGCTTCATGATTTCTAGGCCCAATATTTCCATCACAAACTTTGGCATGAGGTTGTGTGAGGCACTGGAGTCTAGCATAGCATTATGTTGAATTTTTTCATGTATGTTCAAACTGACATAGAAAGGAGGGACAACTACTTCTTGATATTTTCCCTCTACTTCAAGACCAAACAACAACTCTGGTTTATCATCAGTTAAGTTTAAAGTGTTAGTATTATTCCCTATGTTTAACACCTTGAAAATTTGGGATCTATATACCTCTTGGGTCACCAATTCGGTGAGGGGTATGGTTATCTTGATTTCAGTAATCTCCCCTTCAAAAATGAAAGGCGTAGGTGTCTTTATTGCATTTACATCAGTTTTATCAGCCATAAAATTTTCTACATTTTTTATTTCCTGATTCTAATTTGATGGTTTGGACAACAATGTTTTTTCAGGGCCACTAGTTGAAGTACTAGGGCAGCTTGAATCATTACTAGGTTGGCTGGTTTTTGGTTTGTTTAGATCAGTTTTCCTAGCCATAATGTTTGTGTTTTCTGTTGTCTTTTTAGGAATAGGTTCAAAGGTTTTTCTAACAGCAGTGTTTGGCTGATTTTTTTTAGGAATATCTTGACTCCTTTTTCTCCTAAGGTCATACTGCCTATGGACTTCCATTATGGCATTCTCAAATCCTATTTTATAGTCTTCAGAATCTTCATATGATTTTTCATTTGGTTTGGAAGAAAACATCCTTTGTTCTTCTTCGGTAAGGAAGGTGTTATCCTCATCATCAGAACCTATGACATTTACATGGTCTTCTTCCAACTACTTAGGCTCTCTTTCTTCTTCATATACATAGTTGTCTTGGAAAGGGGGTCTAATTTGTTGGTCATTCTCTCTTTGTCTGATTTGAGGAGGGTCTCTTCTGAAATTTTTATTCCTATTCCTGTTTTGAATATTGGCTTGATTTTCCCTAGGAGGTGTTCTCTCATTCAAACTGATTTTTTCCATCATCCTCTCCATTGTCCTAACTATGGATTCAAGTTTGGTGTCAGAAGAGGAGGGTGTAGGTGTTGTGTCATCTTTATAAGTCACCCTTTTTTTTGATCTCATCCTAGCCCTTTTCACAATTAAATTGGCCTCTACACTCACAGCTTTTGCATGTCTTCTAGAGTTAGGTAATCTCTCTCCCTTAGTTGATAGGCCATATCAGCATCAAAGCCTTTGGGATATTTTGCTCAGGCTAAGCCTTGGGGAGGTTTTATGTGAGGTGGGAGGGAATTGTAAACATTGTTAAACCTAGTGGAGTAGTCATGCACACTTTCTCCCAGATTCCTTTTAAGATTGTTATACTCGGAAAGAATTTGAAGGGGGTTCTTCTTGATTTCCCATTTGTTTAAAAAAGTTTGGTAGAGGGAAGGGAGATCATGTATGCTATTTCGAGGTAAGTTTTTGAACCATTTCTTGGGTTCTCCTCCTAGGCTCTGGGCAAAAATCCTCATTTCCATGGTTTCTTATTCTATTTCCATGTACTCAAAAGCATCATTAATTCTATCTACATGATTCTGGGCAGTGATGGATTCAGTCCCCAAAAAAAGGGGGATATTGGACTGATAATCAATTGGCAATGGTAATAGTGGTTTTTGTAGAGCCATTGGAGCATACTAGGCTGCCACTATGGGAGGAAATGGAAACAAAGGCTGATTTACAAGGGGAGGATTTGTGGGAGGTGGAGGAGGATGGAGTGAAGTGGTTTGCATAGTGGTGGTGTGAATGGGTGTAGTTGAGGTACTTGGGCCAGAAACCTGATTCTGAGTAGACTTGAGATGAAAAGAGCTGAAATGATGGAGAAGTTGAAAGGCAGGTAGAGTAGAAGGAGAAGCTTCTCTACTGGAGCTTTGCTGCAAATATATTGGCTCAAGGTCAGCTTGGTCAAACCTACTTTGTGACTTGGTCCTGAATAGGTTCTTGGTATGGTGCAATTGGAACTAAGGATCTTGTGAAATTGTAAGGTGTTCCGGTGCAGAGCTTGCTCTATGAATGGTCCTAATAGTGGTTGAGTTTCCAGCTTTAGAAGTTTGCCACAAAATCTTTTCTGGGTCGTCAACTATGGTAGGAGGATTTGGGTTCGGGTGAGATATTGTATTGATCCTTTGTGAAGCCAGATCTCTTACTAAAAAATCAGAGAGGCTGAAATGTTTGGGATTGTTTTTTGGAAGGCTGACCTTTCTTAGTGTTTATTTTACTCACACAAGGTATAACTAGGCCCTAAAACTGATTTGGATTGATTTGACACAATCCTAGGAAAACCTATGGGACTAGTAAGATGAAAAAGGCCTACTGGAGGCTAGTGGAGTCACCAGGTGGATGTTTTTTGTAGTTTTGAGGGTATCTAAACAATGGTCCACCACCAAATTTTGATAAAAATCAATCTAGGGACTATTTTTGGTTTTCTGAGTTTCCTTAAGCAGCTTTAAGGTTTCAATGAGTATCCTCTAGCTGAGTCATCATCTTGCTAGGATGGTGAGGCAATTAGTTCTATTCTTTGGCTATCAGTTTATTTTCTAAGTTTTAACTGAGATTTTTAGAATTCCTAAGGGATACCTAGGATGTTTTTGACTCAATGTCCCACTGTGATCGCCATTATGTTAGTGAGCGGTGGGATAAATCCAAAAGATAGTTTTCTTAAGGGATTCTAAAAGGTTTAGGGAAGTCTAAGTTTGTTTCTTACTCAGAGTCCCACCGTGATCGCCATTATGTTAGTGATGGTGATGAGGTGGCAGATCCACTAGATTTTCTAAGTCAAACTAAGGGTCTAAATATTCTTAAGAGGTATTCAAGCAACTATATACTCAGAGGTCCCACCATGATCACCATTATGTTAGTGAGCAGTGGGATAAATCCACAAGATATTTTTGTTAAGGGCTTCTAAAAGCTTTAGGGAAGTCTAAGTTTGCTTCTTACTCAGAGTCCCATCGTGATCTCCATTATGTTAGTTCCCCGTAATTTTCTAGATTGATTGAGATACAAATGGACAGGGGTAACATCAAACCAAGCTTTGGAATCCAAGGACCTAGCCTTCCTAGATTCAAAGAGGGATCTCTCTAGTAGGTGCAAAGATGTGAACTTTTTTGCTGATTAGGGTTGATTTTAGGCTAGATGTTAAGTGCAAGGTATGTTTATTGTTTTTCGTTGGGTGTGGTGCTTAGCTAGATTAGATAGAAAACAAGGAATACTTGAAGTCATTGGGCAATGGAGTCTAACAATGTCATGATAAGTTTCATCAATGGTTTAAAGAGCATTTGCAGGGCAATTTTAACTTGGTTGGTTGATCTTTAAGGTTGTGAAGGATCATGGGATGGACATTAAGCTTGAGAACAAAAGCTAATAAAGGGTAGAACATAATCATTTATATACTTTAAAATTGAGGGAGTTGGAAGATTTATAAGCATAGCAAGAGAATCAAAGGTATATAGCAAAACCTAATCCATTTGATTTCAGATTGAAAGCAGATAATAAACCAAGACAAACATTCAAATGAAATATAGAAAGGCAAGAAACTTATTTAACTTTCATATATTTCATCATCAAGGGCAGAAAAACATTTAAGACGCACAAATAACTATAATCATAGAAGGAGAGAAAACCCTGAACATCTAAAGTTACAGCTATGAAGGTTCTTTGAAACAATTAACTAAGTAAATGGAAAGATCATGATTGAAACATATTTCTTTGATAAACCTAGGCAAAGATGCTTTAAAGAGATGATTCCAAGAATAGAGTAGTTAGTGGCAACAAATATGCATGGCTAGCCATGAATCATGTTGATAACAATTGATCTAAACCATTCAAGAAATATACAAGCTTAGGAAATCCTTAGAGAGCAAAAAGATGAATTCTCTAATACATCCTAGCACAAGAAAACATTAAGGCCGTGAAGGAAACAAACAGACCTAAGGTGCCATTAGCAAACATGTCTTACTCTAAATTATTTGTCCTACTGCAACATAGAAAGATGGAAACATATGCTAAACTAGAAAACATGAAAAAAAGAAAACTTCACCATCAACCAGACTTATGGATCCTATAATCAGTCATCCTCCATCAACAAACAAATCAGGGCATGCATGAGCTCCAAGACATCAAATTCTCATCAAAAACTCCAAGAGACTATGTATTGCTCTAGATTAAGTCATCAAAATCCAACTAATACATAATAGCCTCGTTCTCTATTTATGGAGAAAATGAGGAGGTGGAAACCCTAAGAGGCTTCCAGAAACCCTAATTTAGCCATAAATGTCATAAATGTGCTTAATGACCATGCAAGGCCCAAGACACATAATCAATAAGATAATAAATAAAAAACATCAAAACATAACTCCCTAATCAAATCAAGAGTGATTTGTCCAAGAAAATATAAAAAAACCAATTTGTCATTAATTAGTGTCTTTTGTTGACTTTTTGGAAAAAGGTTGTCTCTGTGCGTAGCACCCTTTCATCTAAAAATAAGTTCTGTTGTAGATAAGTTTTGTACCCCTTCCCAGCATCATATTTGGCCCCTTGATGGCTTGTTGGAAATCTTGATGAGTCTACTTTCCAAAAATACTTGATTTGTGCAGAACGGATTCCATTTAGCTACTCAAAAAGAAAATCTCCAATGACTGCTCTGTGCGCTGCGCTTGGCCTGAAAAGGAGGCAGAAAGGTCAATTTCGAGGTGTTTTTTGACCTTTGAGGGGGAAAAATGATCCAATTGATCTGAAATTTTGTGGGTAGAATGTTGGGGATGTGAAAATTCCAAAAATTAAAACTTTATAAGTTGAGGATGCACCAATGTTGTGCTTAGCGCCTAGCATGCTGCGCTCCTAGGGGTCAAAATTTGGAAAAAACAAAATTTTCCAAATTTTCCTCAAAATTGGTGTGTAGTCCCCTCAAGGGGTTTTAGATACCTGCTGAGAAGCATCAGCCAAGATCCCAAGGCTATCATGCACTTTGGTCCTTTTTAGCTCTTCTAGCTCCATGAGGACTTGCTTTAGTTTGGCATTAACAAGCATGCTCTTCCTTGCATAGTGTTTGACCATTTTCTTGTGTAAGGAAAGGCCCCTCTTCACCTCTTTGAAATTTTGAAGCTCCTCTTTATAATATTATATGACCCCTCTCAAAGTCCTTTTCCCATTCTTGAAGCTGGGCATCCTTTTCGAAGAGGAGCAACTTAGTACTCATCTCTTGGTCCTCATTATCACTGTCTAGATCAATGAAAAGAGGCCCTTGAGAAGTCTTCTTGATCCTTTTGCTCCTTCTTAATTGTACCTTCTAATCAAAATTTTCCGTTTTTTCTTTTCCCTTGTCCAATATTTTGGTAGTTTGGGAAGAGATGGCCCTTTGCCTATTAGAGGTAGCAAACACATTTCTTCTCCCTCTGTGATATGTGCATGTGAGAGGGGTAAAAATGGAAGTTTCAAAGGCAGTGCTATCATCATTTTGACCTTTAATTTTCTTTACATCTTCTGCACTTGCCTCACTCTGATTTTCTTTGTCATCCATGGACTTATTTTTGTCAAGACAGTCATGACAGCTATCATGACTATCATGAATTTTTCCTTGATTGTCTTGGGCACTTTGATGGTTTTCCTCCTCATTTTGTTGCTCTTCTTCATCATCTGGCCCACTATTTTCATCTCTGTTTTCCTCTTCATCATGCTCACTACTTTCATCCCTGTTTTCCTCTTCAATAGAATAATCACTTTTGTGGCTGCCTTCACTAATTTCATTTTTGCCATCAATGCTTTCTTCATGGCTACTTCCCTCTTCTTCATTGTTTTCTTCATTTTTATCATCATATTTTTCACTAATTTCCCCTTGTCCATCATTATCTATCTCAGTTTCCTCCTAATTTCTACCTTCTATCTGTTCTTCACCAGGGCTACTGTCAACCTCTTCACTTGGAAAATTAGGGGAAGAAACAAGAGGTGAAATTATTTGTGGAGAAGGCACATGGGGAGATGATGGATGAGTGGAGTTAGATGGTTGTGAAGTGGAAGGCAAGTTATGGTGGATGAAGGCCCAAGGGCCTGTAATCACATCATGTGAGATGAAGGTTTACCAAGATATTCCTCAATATTCTAGCTGATATAAGATAATCATTTCGATCAGGGAGTGGTGAAAGAGGCTTGACATTTGGTGGTCATAGCTTTCCTTCTTGAAAAATGAGGCCATTTTATCAATGCTTCGGAAAAGGTAGTAAGATGGGTTCATCATTCTGACCTTGGTAAAATGCATCAGCAACCTTATATGATATGATTAGATCTAGGAGTATCTCCCCTCACATGTGAAAAAACTGATAATCTGCCTCATCAGTGCAGCATACCTTTCTAGCAAGTGGGAAAAAGGGAAAATAGCCTTACAATTTTGTTGATAGTTGGGTTTCAAATAGGGCCCATAATAACTCAACTCCAAATTCTTTTGTTTGAACCATCCCTCACCAATGTTTGGTATACTTGTTGCTTTGGAAATTATTTCAGATGAGAGCTCAAATTGCACCCCTACAAGATTAACTTGATGATTTTGTAAGCTACAGACGAATAATCTAGTCAAGTATGAATGGCTGCTGACTTGCTTGAACGTCTCACAAAATTTGTAGCACCTTATATCCTAGAAGCATGAAAGGATCATACGAGATGAAGTTATTTGAATATTTTCTAGGGGTTCAAATCTTTTTTCCTTTCCTCCATGATTTTTTGGCTTGGTGGGAGTATGGCTCTCATCACTACTGGTGTGACTGTCTCCCTCTGACATGATGACTGGTCCAAAAAAAATAGTAGGACCTTTGGATTTTTCTTGAGGTTTTTTGGGAAAACTAGGTACTTTTAGTGGTTTTAGGTCAACTCTTTGTAAAATGAAGGCTAAGGTGAAAACAATTTTTTTAATCTTGCACTTGGTGTTGGAGGTTAGCCCATAGTTACCCAGTCCTCTTTTTGCACTAAAAACAATTTCTTCTTACAAACCCTAGGGCTTAAAAACTTATTTTCATATAGTTAGGGTCCGGTCCAACTTACTATGGATGTCCTCCTTTTTTTTTAGGAAAAGGAATGTTTCAGAGGAGGAAGAGGTCCAACCAACCTTAAGCTCTGCTTGTAGAATATTGGAAGATGAAATTTCGAAATTTGGAGCTTTTTGGAAAAATGTCGAGAAGACTGCCACGAGCATAGTGCCTATGCATAGCACCTGTGCATAGCACCTGTGCACAGCACCAAGCCGATCGAGTCATCGGAGCACAACACCTAGTAGACTGGACAGTCCTCAAGGTGCCTTCCAGTATTTGTTGAGTCTGTGTGTAGTGCCATCCCAAGTTCGTAGCGCCGGGCTCTGAGTACATAGCACAGTGTAAATTTACACTGCCTGCCTCCCTGCTGTGTGTAGCGCCGAAGGCCAGGTGCGTAGCATCGAAAAAATTTCAAAGTTTTTCCTGAAAATGCTAAAACTCTCCTCCAACGGCTTCTTTTGTCTTGCAAAGTGGAAAATGATGCAGGGGAGAGTTTAAAAATACCCTTTCTAGTTTTTTGAAAAATAAATTAAAAAGGCAAAACCCAATTTTGCAAAGTTAAAGTCTGCCATTTTTTCAGTGTCCCTTTTAACTGATATTTCGCCGTAAAAAACACTTTGGACATATGTTTTGCAAAAAAAAAAAATTCTTATGCCTCTGTCACCTTTTTGTAGAATAATCCTTTGACAAGGAGGCCTTTGTTGGGGGTCAAAATGGTTGAGATGGAAATCAAGGATACACTTGCTTTCTTGGGCCATTTTGATATTTTTTTGGATGCCTATATTTCATTTGTTGTTGATCCCTTCTATAGGTCTTTTGACTATACTTTCAAACATTAGTCTCTCAAACTGATACTCTTTGTATTCCCTTTACTTTCAAGAAGGAGATTTTTTCATCTTTAATAGCCTTTCAAAACCTATTTATCCTTTGTACCAAAATATTCAATGTGTACTTTGATGGGGTTGAGGTGGCTTCTATCCTTGTGGCCTTTGTGATGATTTCTTGCTTGTCACCACTGTTTTGTCAACCAACCAAAAAAACCTTGATTCTTTTTTACATATAGGCCTGCTGTCTTATTTGTTTGTGTATACCTCCCAGTGATGATTACATCCTATTACCTTACCTCTTCTTATTGCTGGTGGCAACCTTGGTTATTCATTGTAAAAATGTGAACAAGGGCAGCTGTCCCTTGTAGTATTTCTGCTCTAAGCCAAGGAGGCTTTTCTTGAATGACTTTGGATCAAATTGTTTGATTTTATTTCTCTTTGAATACAATCTCTTTATGCTAGAAGGCACAGTTTACAGGGCACCAAATCCATCCTATGACTGAGTGAGACCTTAGGTGACCTAATGGGGGCTTTCTTGGACTTGGATTTTAGACTGAGACTTAGACTTAGGGATCACCAAGTTGTTGAGATTCAACAACATGATGAGCTTAGTGAAAAGAGTTGCCTTCACCAAGTGAGCTTGCAGGCTATTTTTGGCGCAAGTCTATTTTTAGACTATGTCTATTTTTAGACATGATGATCATATTTCAGAAGTTGCAGGATGTTATTTGTGGATGGTTTATCAAGTTGGAAAAATAGACGAAATTATATTTTTATAATATTGGGCAAAGTCTATTTTTAGATCGTCAATCTAAAAATAGGTACATTTCGATTATTATTAGCTCTTAATAATAATTAGACTCTAAACAACAACTTATTCTCTTGGAGCACTTTAGTTCAGTGCATAGATGTGGCACATCAACTGATAGAAGGAATTATGTTATTCCTAAGGGTTTACTCGAGCTAATGCATGGAGGACTCAGTTAGAACTCAAGTGGCAGAGTTATGACACAGTTGGAAGAAGTAGTTATGGAGTTGTATTTAGTTTAACTCAGTTAGACTCAGTTGAGCTAGTTGTATCTAGTCTAACTGATTGATACACTAGCGAGAGTGGAGTGAATTAATTAGGTAATTAATTCACAAATCATAACTCATTAATCAACTGAACAATACAACAGTTAACTACAGTGCATGTCAGTTTCAGTGGAGACCAGTAGAGAGATAGGTGAAAGAGCAAGATAGACTATCTGTTGTGACTATAGTGATGCATTGATTGCATCACACACTCAGTGGAGATGCCAATGAGGATTGCATAGTCAAGGATGGAGTAATTAAAATTCATTCAGAGCTATTCTTCAGTAGAGATTGCACAGTAGAGGCAAGCTAGCAGGAGGAAAAGGTCGGTGCATGGATTTGCAAGATTGGTCCTAATTAGTGTATAACGATTTTACTATACTGAGGGCTTGTGATAAGATTTGTATTCTTGTATGATATTTTCATATGATCTCCATGTTACATAATATATATTTTGGGTTTTCAGCTTCAGGATTTCCCAGTTAAAAATTGTGTTATGTGTCATTGAATATTTTTGTTTATGCTTCAGATGTGTGCGCAATTAAATTTTACGCAAAAGATTAAAACTCCGAAACACTGATGGTCTCAAACTATCATTGTAGGCTCTTTAGATAAATCAAGTACATTGGATTTTGGATCTTCAATACATTAGTTCATCATAAAATCTATCTTACACTTGATGATCGCAAATTCTAGGCTTCATTCCAAAAGCCAAGTCCAAGGAATCTCTGTATCTTAGCCTTTCCCCCCTTGAGGTAAGACACATATCTCAAAAACTCCAAAAAATTGCTAGTATACTCATCATCTACCATGGAACCCATTTGAAACTCCTAAAACACCTTAGCTTTAGCATCATAGTACCTCTATGATATATGCTTCATCTGGAATAGCCTCTAGAACTTGCTTAAAGTCATCTTCCCCTAAAGAATACCCCTAACATTCTTCACATATTCTCACCAAATGTCTGCTTTACCTTTTACACTGAATGTAGCTACCCTGGCCTTCATGTTTTTTGAATAGTCACGCAATCTGAAGAACTTTTTCATACCAAGAAACCATGCCTCTGGATCATCTCGTTTCTTCATCTCATTGTCAAATTTAGGTGGCCTTGATTTATCAAACTCATTTGGAAAATACACCCTGTCACTCCTCTTGTAGGGATGATATAAATGACGATCATGATGCCTGTCAGAACCAGAGATAGAATGGTACATGTGTCTGTCATCTCTCATGTCCGGAGTGTCCAAGAATATACCATCTCTAATATTTTCATCTCTACTGGACTTGTAACCACGGGGATACCTACTTCCATATGCACCATTAGTTCCATCCTTATGTCCATAATTGATCCGAAGTGTCCCATGTCACTACAAAACTGAAACATTTTGAAGGATTTCTGCATTTAATTATGCTTGTATTTCTTGTGCCTGTATGATTCTATCATTGTCTACCTTACAACTTCTTATCTATTCCTTCAAACTTATCATTGTATCTGCTAAATCATGGGAATTCCCAATACCATGCTGCTCATTAGATTCATAATTATAATCTTTATAGTCTACCATCTTTCTATCCATCTTTGATTTCTTCCGGCAAGGCATCTCATGTCAGCTTAAACCAAATCAAAGTAAACTAACGTACTTTAGCATATTTCAGGGAGGATATATCTTGCACAATCAACCAATCAATGCAATACATGTATATACATAACCATAACAACATGTAGACTTGCAACACATGGCATATTAGTTCATAAACATAATTATAGTTAGAGTGTAGTCATCAATGCATGACCATACCAATTACACACCATGAACTAATGCATGCCAATGAAAACTTGACCACATGTACCCACCTGACATTTATAACCAATCATATGCTCATGAAAATACAATGAAAACAAAACCATCAACCTTTCCATGGCGACACCACTACCACCATCACCAAAAAAATGTGGTTGCAACAAGTACACATACCATAACATAATAAACGCATACACGAATGATATGAATACATGATGACGAAAATCTTGAAAACATCATAATTTTCCCAAGGAGACTCGAACCACGCTCGGATACCACCTGTAACATGGTATGAGATACAACCCAAAGAGATCTAAACCCACCTTGGTACCACTTGTAACGTGGTATCAGATATGATCCAAAGAGAGAAAAACCCACTTTGATACCACCTGTAATCTGGTATCAGATACAATCTAAAGAGAGCTCAACCACATTCTTATACCCCCTGTGACGTGGTATCATATATGACCCAAAGAGACTGAAAATTGCTCTGATACCATGTGTAACGTGGTATCAGATATGACCAAAAGAGAGTGAAACCCACTCTAATACCAACATTAATTCCATCCACCTCCGCTCAGGCCTACCCAAGTAACCAAAAAATCGGGGTAAAGATGAGATTTTGGGCATTTAATATATACTCAACCTCCTTGGTGACTTTAAGGAAGTGGAATCGATGCAAAAAACCATTAAAAAAATCTCTAGCACCTACTCTAGGTCCCTTAGAGGCTACCCAGTTAGCCACCTGACCTTTCCCTGGGTCCCACTGAGATTTCATAGATAAAACCCCTTGGACACATGCACAGGATTCTATCCATGTTTATAGGACACTCTGGATGCACACATGAGCATGCATGCCAACATATAGGGACAAAATTGTCGATAATTATGCTTGTGTCCACGCGATTTAAGGCACTTTTTTAAGCCCAGAATCACGAGCACTACCCAAAAATTTATGTAGTTTTCGGGAGTCATTAAATATATTACAACAATGCTAAATCATCAAAAACTTACTCCAAGACTAGGCCTAGCCTTCCCCAACTAGGACTGACATTCTGTCAAACACTTGGCATGAATTTAATCTACAGGTCTAGGATATAAGAAATTGCATACATGACTGAAAACACTTATAAAACATTAAAATAAGGATCACCACCTTCTTCCTTAACTAGATATGACATCAATTAGGTCATGCATCCATCATTTTAACAATTACAAGTAAATACATGAAATAACAATGACATGAACCATTCATTTAAACATGCTTATAACCAACATAAATCCATGGAAATAATATTGATAATACAACCATTAAATCCACATAACAATAGGTGCAAAGGAAAGAGAACTTATCCTCCATTAAACAAAGGAAAATACTGACCAAGTTCGATACTTCCACGTTCCACCTGACCATAGACATGGCTATCTCTTCAGCGAGTCACCCCCATGCCATATTCCAAGAATGAATGTGGGATTTCATGGATAAAATCATCCAAAAACATAACCAATAGAATCTAGAGGTTAAATCACATTCACCCTCACCATACCATGATCACACAAAATTGGTGCTCTGATCACGAAACCGAGCAGAATATGGAAATTCCATCCATAATCCATCATTATCCTTAAGGAATTTTCCATCTCCCTGTCTCTCGAGATTTACCATAATCCAATCTCAGATCACTATTCTCTAAATCAAGACACCTCCCTTAAGATTTACCTTTTATCCCTCCAAAACCAATCATGGGATTCCTAGGCCTTTGGGAATGAACCTTGAGACCACCTCTGCCCTGGATTTTCAATCCATCCAGAAAATCCATAGCTCAAAACTGAGATTAAAATTCCAACACACCATGGCATCCGAAAAAGGCAAGGCAAGGCTAAAAACCACTATCATAACCCATAAAAACCATGCCACTGACAACAAAATAACCAAATACCAACATGCATTAGCCATGCATGTCCAAACTAGCTAGGAAATCACACATGCAATATGTTACCTGCAAATATTCCTACTGAAGTTGCTAGATCTTGGTTATTCTTACTTGACCTTTTCTTTTCTTTCCTTTCTTGTCCTTTGTTTGCTTGCTTCATCCTCCTTCGCACAATGCTGAATTGTTCCAAGAAAACTATAAGTATCCAATAGTGTGTGTGTGTGTGAGAGAGAGAGAGAGAGAGAATAATTAGAGAGCTCCAAAACACAGTTGACAAAAGGTACCAACTGATCCTTAAAAGCATTTTTATTGATGAGGCCTATATTTCATTCATTTTACATTATTTTCCTTCATTTTCCTCCTCACATGCAACCTATGATGTTTTACCTTCCTTTTCTTCTAATTTCCATTATTTTCATAAATATATGTGCCAACAATACCTTTTTCCTTTTTAATGCCTTTTCCTTTTCCATTTTCCTTAACCATAACCACATATCTAGTGATGCCCACTAGGATATTTTTCACAACAATCAACTTGGAATAAGTGTCCCTTGAACCGTGCTATTATTTTTTCCTTTATTAACTTTTTATTACATGAAAATTTTCCCGTTTTAGTTACATTTATGGTTCCATCTCTAGTGGGTGTCTGAAGAAAGCTTTAGGGTTGGTGCCTCCTCCAAGTTGGTGCTTGCAACAAATCCATTAAGTTGGTGCTTCACATGGTGCTTTTGGTCAGCTGATAATGTGTCTACAAAAGGAGGGAGTGGATGCTAGAAAAAAATCAAGGGGATATGGTGATTCTTGTGAGTGGTGTCTCAGAAATAGATTGATGTAATAGAGTAGGAGCTCTTATTTTCACATTAATAACGAAAAAAAGCTTTGGTGGTTTTTCTCCCTGAAGAGTTTCCACATTAAACCTCTGTGTCCAATGTGTATGTTGATCATGGTGCTTGTGTTCATGTGATGATTTATGTTGTTGCACATGATATTTTATTGATTGCTCACATTAATGGATTCCAAGTTTAAATGTTAAGAATCAATTGGAAGAAATTTTTGAATTAGCCTTAATATTGATCCACCTCCCCCACCTTATTATTAACATTGTTTCCAACAATTGATTTCAGAGCTAAGTTCCTTTAGGAATAGCTTAATCACCAGAAGGTAGATCAAAAGGAAACAATGGTTAATCAAAATTGACTTACATCAAAACGAGTCCCATTTTTTAATGGAGAAGTGAATGTATAGTGGAAGGTTAGAATGGAATCCTATGTAATGGATTTGGATGTTGATGTCTGGTACTCCCTTTTAAATGGAGAAAAGAGAAAGAAGAATGAAGAAGCCAAAATTAATCTCTTGAAATGGCTATCTAATCCATATGTTGATGAAGTAATGCATTGTGATACAATAAGGGAAATTATGGAAAAATTGCAATGTATATATGGAGTATATATCAATGTGGCTCAAGAAGAGGGCAAAGAAAGGCCATGCTTCTCAGAAGGTAAGTTATTTCTCTGTCATAAATGTAAATGGATAGGACATTTATCTTATATATTCCTATGTGAATTTTTGAGATTCAACAAGATGATGAGCTTAGTGAAAAAATTTACCTTCACTAAGTGGGCCCTCAGGCTATTTTTGGCGCAAAGTCTATTTTTAGACTATGTCTTTTTTAAGACATGTTGATCATATTCTATCAGTTGTAGGATGCTATTTGTGGATGGTTGGTCAAGTTGGAAAAATAGATGGACTTCTATTTTTAGACATATTGGGCAGAGTCTATTTTTAGACTGCCAGTCTGAAAATAGATATGTCGGATATTATTAGCTCTTAATAATATTTGGACTCTAAACAACAACTTATTCTCTTGGAGCACTTTAGTTCAGTGCACAAACGTGGCATAGTAGCTAACAGAAGGAATTACACTATTCCTAAGGGTTTACTGGAGCTATTGCATGGAGGACTCAGTTAGAACTCAAGTGGTAGAGTTATGACACAGTTAGAAGAGTAGTTGTTGGAGTTGTATTTAGTTTAACTCAGTTAGACTCAGTTGAGCTAGTTGTATCTAGTCTAACTAATTGATACACTAGTGAGAGTGGAGTGAATTAATTAGTTAATTAATTCACAAAATAATAACTCATTAATCAACCAAAGAATACATCATTTAACTACAATGCATGGCAGTTTCAGTGGAGACTAGTGGAGAGATAGGTGAAAGAGCAAGATAGACTATCAGTTGTGACTATAGTGATGCATTGATTGCATCCAACACTCAGTGGAGATGACAATGAGGATTACATGAGCAATGTTGGAGTGATTCAAACTCATTTAGAGCCATTCTTTAGCAAGGATTCCACAATAGAGGCAGGCTAGTAGGTGGCAAAGATCGGTGCATGGATTTGCAAGATTGGGCCTGATTAGTGTGTAGTGATTGTATTGTACTGAGAGATTGATATGATCAGCTTTGTATGAGGATTGTTACATGATATATATGACATATATTATATACATATATTTGGGGTTTTCAGCTTCAGGCTTTCCCATTAAGCAACTGTGTTAATGTGTGTGAATTTTTATTATTTCTTGTGTGCATTGCAATCTTGATTTAATTTCCGCAAATGATCAATGGTGGAATAGATTTTGTATTTTGCATGAAGTTAAAATAGTGTGAGTTCAGGAGAATCTTGGAAATATAACACATAATTTATATAATTTCTACATGGTATTAGAGAAGTATTGATCATAGGAGATTGCAATTATTAAAGCGGTTGAGTTTTGTGCTGGTGGAATTCAAATTTGCTGCAGTGTTTCTTCGTGTCGAATTTGAGCATTCATTGAAATGTCTTTCAACGGATTGTGATTGGAGTATGCCCTTGATGGGAGCTCTAATTATATAGCATGGAAGGACAAGATGGAGGGGGTGCTGGATGATAATGGGCTGAAGGAGTTCATCGATAGCGATGTTCCTAAGCCTGGTTCTAGCGATGTAGCCGCACTTGACGCATGGAAAAAGAAGGTAGCACAGTGTCAAAGGATTTTGTTGGAAGGTGCGAAGGACCACATTGTGTCTAGCCTTCATGGGAAAGCCACTCCATTATTAATGTGGAAGGCTTTGACAGAATTTTTCCAAAGCAGAAGTGACCAGAGGAAGTTGGCGCTCAAGACAAACTCAGGAAAATAAAAATGGAGAAAGGTGATAGTATTCCAAAATACCTCACGAATTTTTTCCACTGCAAGGATGAGTTGGGAAGTGTGGGGGTTATTGTTGATGAATAAGACTTGGTGATCTTGGCATAGCTACGAATACTCTGTCAATAGACGGGAGAAACTGCCAAGATGGGAGTGACTTTGGTCAGATCTTGTGCAGGAGGAGATAAGGCGGGGTACCAGGGATGGATCTTCATCAAAGAATGAAGATGAAGACAATTGCGCTTTGGCTACCAAAGCTCGGAAAGGAAAAGGGAAGAAATCTTCCAAATCTGAAGCTAAAGGCAAGAAGTAGGATTTGTCCAAGGTGAACTGTTTTCACTGTCACCAGCACGGGCATTTCACCACTAATTTCCCACAGAAGAAGAAGAATAAGCAGGTTGCTCGATCTGCAGCTGGAGAGGCCATAGCCTCGTAGTTTGAGCTGGATTTCATGCATGTTCTAGGATTGAAGAAGAATCTGATCTCCGTGGCGATGCTGGAAGACAAGGGTTATGATGTTGCTTTTAGTGAGGGAAAAGCTTTCCTACGCCATAAAACAACTGGTCAAACCAGGAGGATAGGGATTCAAGTTAAGAATATTTATCAATTGCAGGTAGATGGATGCGCTGCAATGGTAGGCAAAGCAGAAGGAGTGGTGAGCCAAGATGAGGGCGAATTGTGGCACAAGAGATTGAGCCATCTTCACCATGGCGCTTTGAAAATTTTGTAGCAGATTTCTACCGGGCTTCCAAAAGGTACACTTGCACAGTCAGATCAGTGCAAGGGATGTACTTTGTGAAAATTTGTGAAGACCAATTTTCATGAGAAGAATAGTCGTGCTTCGATGATCCTTGAGAGAATTCACACAAACATGAGTGGAACTTTCTCGGTTGCTTCAATAGAAAAGCACAAGTATTATGTGATATTTGTTGATGAATTTTCTCATAAGTGTTGGATCTTCTTCATGCAGAAGAAGAGCGAGACATACTCAAAGTTGTGTGATTTCAAGGCACTGGTTGAGAAAGATTCGGTTAAGCAAGTGAAAGCTCTCCAGAGCAATAATGGTGGCGAATACATCTCTGGTGAATTCAAATACTTCTGTAGCAAAGAAGGAATTCGAAGAGAACTTATAGCGCCTCATAACCCACAGCAAAATGGGGTCACGGAGAGAAAGAAAATAACGATCATGGGTGTTGCATGGGTGATGTTGCATGATCAAGGCCTTCCCATACACCTGTGGGCTATGTTGAGATTCAAAAAGATGATGAGCTTAGTGAAAGGAGTCGCCTTCACTAAGTGGGCCCACAGGCTATTTTTGGCACAAAGTCTATTTTTAGACTATGTCTATTTTTAGACATGTTGATCATATTCTATGAGTTGCAAGATGCTATTTGTGGATGGTTGGTCAAGTTGGAAAAATAGATCGACTTCTATTTTTAGACATATTGGGCAGAATCTATTTTTAGATTGCTAGTCTAAAAATAGATATGTCGAATATTATTAGCTCTTAATAATATTTGGACTCTAAACATTATCTTATTCTCTTGGAGCAATTCAGTTAAGTGCACAGATGTGGCACAGCAGCTGAAAAAATGAATTACACTATTCCTGTGGGTTTACTGGAGCTAATGCATGAAAAAATTCAGTTAGAACTCATGTGACAGAGTTTAGTGGAGTTGTAGAAGTAGTTGGTGGAGTTGTGTTCAGTTTAACTCAGTTAGACACAGTTGAGCTAGTTGTATCTAGTCTAACTGATTGATACAATAGTGAGAGTGGTGTGAATTAATTAATAATTAATTCACTAAATATTAACTCATTAATCAACTAAAGAATAAATTAGTCTACTACAGTGCATGGACAGTTTCAGTGGAGACCAGTGGAGAGATAGGTGAAAGGGCAAGATAGACTATTAGTTGTGGCTATAGTGATGCATTGATTGAATCCAAAACTCAGTGGAGATGCCAATGAGGATTACGCAGTCAATCTTGGAGCAATTTGAGTTCATTCAAAGCCATTCTTCAGCAGGGATTTCACAGTAGAGGCAGGCTAGTAGGTGGCAAAGATCGGTGCATGGATTTGCTAGATCGGACCTGATTAGTGTGTAGCGATTGTATTGTACTGAGAGCTTGATATGATCAGCTTTGTATGAATATTGTTACATGATCTCTATGACATATATTATATACAGATAGTTGCGGTTTTCAGCTTCAGGATTTCCCGTAAAACAACTGTGTTAATGTGTGTGAATTTTTATGGTTTCATGTGTGCATTGCAATTGATTTAATTTCTGCATGTGATGATCAATGGTGGAATAGATTTTGTATTGTGCATGAAGTTAAAATAGTGTGTGATCAAAAGAATCTTGGACATATAACATATTAGTTATATAATTTCTACATGGTATCAGAGTAGTTGATCGTTGGAGCAGATTGAAATTATTAAAACAGTTGAGTTTTGTGCTGGTGGAATTCGAATTTGTTGCAGTGTTTTCTTGGTGTCGAAGTTGAGCATTCATTGAAATGTCTTTCAACGGATTGCGATTGGAGTATGCCCTTGAGGGCAGCTTGAATTATATTGCATGGAAGGATAGGATGGAGATGGTGCTGGATGATAATGGGTTGAAGGAGTTCATAGATGCTGAAATTCCAAAACCTGCTTCTAGCGATGCTACCGCACTTGATGCATGGAAAAAGAAGACAGCAAAGTGTCGAAGAATTATGTTGGAAGGTGTGAAGGATCACATTGTGTCCAGCCGTCATGGTAAAGCTTCTCCATTCTTGATGTGGAAAGCTTTAACAGACTTGTTCCAAAGCAGAAGTGACCAGAGCAAGTTGGCGCTTAAAGAAAAACTCTGGAAAATAAAAATGGAGAAAGGCGACAGCATACCCAAGTACCTCATGAAGTTTTTTCAGTGTAAGGATGAGCTGGGAAGTGTGGGGGTTACTGTTGATGAAGAATACTTGGTGAGCTTGGCTCTCCTTGGGCTTCCAAAGAGTTGGCATAGTTATGAAGACTCTGTCAATGGTTGAGAGAAACTACCGGGATGGGAGCGACTTTGGTTGGATCATGTGGAGGAGGAGATAAGGCGGGGTACCAGGGATGGATCTTCTTCGAAGAATGAAGATGAAGAAAATTGCGCTTTGGCTATGTTGAATGATCAAGGCATTCCCATATACTTGTGGGCTGAAGCATGTAACACTGTGGTTTATGTGAAAAAACGTTGTCCTCATAGAGTACTTGGCATGAGTACACCTGAAGAGGCATTTTCTGGTAAGAAGCCTGATATTTATCATTTGAAGATTTTTGGCTCACCTGTTTACATTCATGTGATAAAGGATGCCAGGAAGAAGCTGGAGCCGACCGCAGAGGTTGGGATATTTGTGGGATACACAAGACACCCCACAATTATTGTGTGTATTTGCTAGACAGTCAGAAGACTGTTGTGCGACAGGATATCAAATTTCATGAGGAGAAAGCCATGAATTTGTCGCTTGAGAGGGAGCTACACTTACATGCAAATGAGGAGCTACTTGTTGCTAAAGATGAGCCTCAGGATGTGGATCAGAAATAAGAGGAGGTTCATGGAGTGGAAGAAACCACTCATGCAATGCCAAACATCAGAGGGCGAAAGCGCACTATAGAAGCTGAGCGACTGAATCTTGATGTAGCGCAGAATGTAGGAGCCCCTACATCACAACACAGAAAAATATAGTCACCTGACCAATTTACTAGATACATGGCTTTGATGAGAAATTTTATCATGACAGAACCATCCTCTTTCGAGGAAGCTATGGAGGATCCCACATGGGTAGATTCCATGGTGGAAGAGTATGATTTGATTGTCAGAAATAGTGCATGGGAGATTGTCCCAAGGCCGGAAGGGAAATCAGTGGTAGGTTCAAGATGGATCTACAAAGTGAAGCAAGCTGCTGACAGGAGCGTTGAGAAGTACAAGGCAAGATTTGTTGCCCGAGGCTTCTCAGATTGAGGGGATCGACTATGAAGAAACCTTTGCACCTGTCGCAAGGTATTCTTCCATATGGACCATCCTTGCTCTCTCTGCATAGATGGGTTGGCACATTTATCAGATGGATGTGAAGACTGCATTCCTCAACAGAGTCATTGAGGAGGAGGTGTACGTAGAGTAGCCTGAAGGATTCAAAATCTTCAATAGTGAGTCACATGTGTGCAGGCTCAAAAGATTGTTGTATGGGCTAAAACAAGCACCTTGTGCTTGGTACACACAAATAGATAGTTATTTCACCAGACTTGGTTTTGCCAAGAGTGAGGCGGATCTGAACCTATACCATATTGTGGTGGAGGGTAAGTTGTTGATCATTGTACTTTATCTAGATGATTTAATACTAAGAGGTGAAGAATTTTTGATACACTCATGCAAGGTAAATCTTGCAAAGGATTTTGAGATGAAGGACTTGGGCCTCCTTCATTGTTTCCTGGGATTGGAAATTTGGCAACAGAAGGATGGACTGTTTATGTCTCAAGGCAAGTATGCCCGGGAGATATTGGAGAAGTTCAACATGCAAGGCTGCAAGCCTATCGACACTCCTCTTCTTGGTGGTTGCAGAAAAGAGGATGCTACATTAGCAGAGGTAGTGGATGCCACTATTTATCGATAGTTGGTTGGTTTTCTCACGTATCTACTCAATACACAACTATACATATGCTATGCTTTTAACTAGCTTTCACACGCTATGGTTAAGCCTACCAAGCTCTTTTGGAAGGCAGGCAAGCATGTCCTGAGGTTTCTCAGGGGCACATCGGGATATGGATTATGGTATAGACAGTTAGATGAGGTGAAGCTGCATGGCTTCACAGATGCAGATTGGGCAGGGAGCCCAATAGATAGAAAGAGCACATCTAGAGGGATTTTCAGTATCGGGTCTACAACAGTTTCTTGGTACAACAGGAAGCAAAGATACATGGCACTTAGTTCAGTGGAGGCTGAGTACATGGTAGCAAGTTTGGCTGCATGTGAGGCTATATGGATGAGGAAGATCCTCGTCGGGTTGTTCAGTTCACACTTGGATCCTACTGCGATATATTGTGATAATTAGAGTTGCATTAAATTATCAGTTATTCTAGTATTTCATGATATATCTAAACATATTGACATCCGATATCATCATATCAGAGATTGTGTGCAGTGGAAGATCGTGTTGCTTGCTTACATTCCTACAGAGGATCAGGATGCAGATATTCTGACGAAGGCGCTCACCAGGAGAAAATTCAAATACCATAGAGACAGGATCGGGGTGGCAGATAATCCCTATCTTGTTGAGAGGGAGTGTTGAGATTCAACAAGATGATGAGTTTAGTGAAAATATTCGCCTTCACTAAGTGGGCCTGCAGGCTATTTTTGGCACAAAGTCTATATTTAGACATGTCGATCATATTCTATGAGTTGCAGGATGCTATTTGTGGATGGTTGGTCAAGTTGGAAAAATAGATGGACTTCTATTTTTAGACATATTGGGCAGAATCTATTTTTAGATTACCAGTCTAAAAATAGATATGTCGAATATTATTAGCTCTTAATAATATTTGGACTCTAAACATTATCTTATTCTCTTGGAGCACTTCAGTTAAGTGCACAGATGTGGCACAGCAGTTGACAGAAGGAATTACACTATTCTTGAGGGTTTACTGGAGCTAATGCAGGGAGGAATTCAGTTAGAACTCATGTGACAAAGTTTAGTGGAGTTGTAGAAGTAGTTGGTGGAGTTGTGTTCAGTTTAACTCAGTTAGACATAGTTGAGCTAGTTGTATCTAGTTTAACTGATTGATACACTAGTGAGAGTGGTGTGAATTAATTAATAATTAATTCACTAAATATTAAGTCATTAATCAACTGAAGAATACATCAGTTAACTACAGTGCATGGACAGTTTTAGTGGAGACCAGTGGAGAGATAGGTGAAAGGGCAAGATAGACTATCAGTTGTGACTATAGTGATGCATTGATTGCATCCAACACTTAGTGGAGATGCCAATGAGGATTGTGAAATCAATCTTGGAGAAATTCAAGTTCATTCAGAGCCATTCTTTAGTAGGGATTTCACAGTAGAGGCAGGCTAGCAGGTGGCAAAGATCGATGCATGGATTTGCTAGATCGGGCTTGATTAGTGTGTAGCGATTGTATTGCACTGAGAGCTTGATATGATCATATTTGTATGAGGATTGTTACATGATATCTATGACATATATTATATACAGATAGTTGGGTTTTTTAGCTTCAGGCTTTCCCATAAAAAAATTGTGTGAATGTGTGTGAATTTTTATGGTTTCATGTGTGCATTGCAATTGATTTAATTTCCGCATGTGATAATGAATGGTGGAATAGATTTTGTATTGTGCATGAAGTTAAAATAGTGTGTGATCAGGAGAATCTTGGACATATAACATAGTAGTTATATAATTTCTATAGTCTGAGGCATGCAACACTACGGTTTATGTGCAAAACCATTGTCCTCATAGAGTACTTGGTATGAGTACACCCAAAGAGCCATTTTCTGGTAAGAAGCCTGATATTTCTCATTTGAAGATTTTTGGCTCACCTATTTACATTCATGTGACGAAGGATGTAGGAATAATTTGGAGCTGACTGTAGAGGTTGGAATATTTGTGGGGTACACAAAAACACTGCATAATTATCATGTGTATTTTCTAGACATTCGAATGACTGTCGTGCGATGAGATATCAAATTTCATGAGGAGAAAGCCATGAAGTTGTCGCTTGAGAGGGAGCTACACTTGCATGAAGAGGAGGAGCTACTTGTTCCTAAAGATGAGCCTCAAGATGTGGATCAGCCAGAAGAGAAGGTTCATGGAGTGGAAGAAACCACTCATGTAGCACCAAACATCAGAGGGCGGAAGCGCACTACAAAAGCTTAGCCACTGAATCTTGATGTAGTGTAGAATGTAGGAGTTCCTACATCACAGTGTAGACAGAGATAGTCACTTGACCAATTTACTGGATACATGGCTCTAATGAGCAAGTGTATCATGATGGAGCCATTCTCTTTCGAGGAAGCTGTGGAGGATCCCGCATGGGTAGATGCCATGGTGGAAGAGTATGATTCAATTGTCAGAAATAGTGCATGGGAGATTTTCCGAAGGCCGGAAGGGAAATCAGTGGTAGGTTCGAGATGGATCTACAAAGTGAAGTAGGCTGCTAATGGCAGCGTTGAGAAGTATAAGGTAAGATTTGTTTCCTGGGGCTTCTCACAGATCGAGGGGATCGACTGTGAAGAAACATTTACACCTGTCACAAAGTATTCTTCCATATGGACTATCCTTGCTCTCTTAGCACAGATGGGTTGGCACATTCATCAGATGGATGTGAAGACTGTGTTCCTCAACAAAATCATTAAGGAGGAGGTGTACATTGAGCAACCTGAAGGATTCGAAATCTTCAGCAATGAGTCACATGTGTGCAAGCTCAAAAGAGCACTGTATGGGCTGAAACAAGCACCTCATGCTTGGTACACACGGATAAACAGTTATTTCACTAGACTTGGTTTCGCCAAGAGTGTGGTGGATCCAAACCTATACCAGATTGTGGTGTAGGGTAAGCTTTTGACCATTGTGCTTTATGTAGATGATTTAATACTAACAAGTGATGAACTGTTGTTACACTCATGCAAGGTATATCTTGCAAAGGAGTTCGAGATGAAGGACTTGGGCCTCCTTCATTATTTCCTAGGATTGGAAATTTGGTAGTGGAAAGGTGAACTGTTTGTGTCTCAAGGCAAGTACGCTTGGGAGATACTGGAGAAGTTTCACATGCAAGCCTAAAAGCCTATAGACACTCCTCTTCCTGGTGGTTGGAGGAAGGAGGATGCTACATCGGAAGAGGTAGTGGATTCCACTGTTTATCAACAGTTGGTTGGTTCGCTCATGTATTTAGTCAATACACTACCAGACATATGCTATGCTGTGAACCAACTTTCAAAAGCGATGGTTAAGCCTACCAAGCTCTTTTGGAAGTTAGGAAAGCATGTCCTGAGGTATCTCAGGGGCACATCTGGGTATGGATTGTGGTACAGACAGTCAGATCAGGTGAAGTTGCATGGCTTCACGGATGCAGATTAGGCAGGAAGCCCAATAGACAAAAAGAGCACATCTGGAGGGATTTTCAGTATCGGATCTACAACAGTTTCTTGGTGCAGTAGGAAACAAAGATCCATGGCACTCAGTTCAGCGGAGGCCGAGTACATGGCAACAAGTTTGGCTGCATGTGAGGCTATATGGATGAGGATGATCCTGGTCGATTTTTTTGGTTCTAATTTATATCCTACTATGATATATTGTGATAATCAGAGTTGCATTAAACTCTCGATTAATCCAGTATTTCATGATAGATCTAAACATATTGACATTCGGTACCATCATATCAGAGATTGTGTGCAGTGGAAGATCATGTTGCTTTCTTACATTCCTACGGAGGATCAGGATGCAGATATTCTGACGAAGGTGCTCACCAGGAGAAAATTCGAATACCATAGAGACAGGATCGGGGTGGCAGATAATCCCTATCTTGTTGAGAGGGAGTGTTGAGATTTAACAAGATGATGAACTTAGTGAAAAGAGTTGCCTTCACTAAGTGGGCCCATAAGCCTTTTTTGGCACAAAGTCTACTTTTAGACTATGTCTATTTTTAGACATGTCGATCATATTCTATGAGTTGTAGGATGCTATTTGTGGATGGTTGGTGAAGTTGGAAAAATATATGGACTTCTATTTTTAGACATATTGGGCGGAGTCTATTTTTAGACTACCAGTCTAAAAATAGATATGTCAGATATTATTAGCTCTTAATAATATTTGGACTCTAGACATCAACTTATTCTCTTCGAGCACTTCAGTTCAGTGCACAGATTCGGCACAGCAGCTGGCAAAAGGAATTACGCTATTCCTAAGGGTTTACTGGAGCTATTTCATGGAGGATTCAGTTATAACTCAAGTGGCAGAGTTATGACATAGTTATAAGAGTAGTTAATGGAGTTGTATTTAGTTTAACTCTGCTAGACTCAGTTGAGCTAGTTGTATCTAGTCTAGCTGATTGATACACTAGTGAGAGTGGAGTGAATTAATTAGTTAATTAATTCAAAAAATAATAACTCATTAATCAACTGAAGAATACATCAGTTAACTACAGTGAATGGCAGTTTCAGTGGAGACCAGTGGAGAGATAGGTGAAAGGGCAAGATAGACTATCAATTGTGACTATAGTGATGCATTGATTGCATCCAACACTCAGTGGAGATGCCAATGAGGATTGCATGAGAAAGGCTGGAGTAATTCGAACTCATTCGGAGCCATTCTTCAGCGGGGATTACGTAGTAGAGGCAGGCTAGTAGGTGGCGAAGATCGGTGCATGGATTTGCAATATCGGGCCTGATTAGTGTGTAGCGATTGTATTGTACAGAGAGCTTGATATGATCAGCGTTGTATGAGGATTGTTACATGATCTCTATGACATATATTATATACAGATAGTTGGGGTTTTCAGCTTCAGGCTTTCCCGTTAAACAACTGTGTTAATGTGTGTGAGTTTTTATTGTTTCATGTGTGCATTGCAATCTTGATTTAATTTCCACAAATGATCAATGGTGGAATAGATTCTATATTTTTCATGAAGTTAAAATAGTGTGATATCAGGAGAATCTTGGACATATAACACATACGTTATATAATTTCTACATGAATATTATGAGTATAGAATTTTCCGTACAAATAGGGGTTGTGAAGATATACCTACTTTCGTAGAAATAGCTAATGAGGGTATCTAAAAGGAATAATAGAGATCCCAAGTGTGCTCATCCATAAGATAAAATAAGAGTACCTCTGGTAATCATGAATATGGGATACTCCTCAAACCTTTAAAGGATACCAAGGACACATAGAGGAATTTATATCTCTGTGGTATTTTAGCTAGCACCTCTCATACTGAAGAAAAGGATCTGGATGAAAGGATTTGTTTTATAAAGAATATCATCTCTACTCTAAAGGAGATCAAGGACCTATAAGAAGAAAATCTCAAGCAAAAGGAGCAGTTGCACGAATATGAGCTTGAGAATGAGAAGTTGAGAAAAACAATTATAGATTTAAATTCTCAACAAGAAAAGGCTTGAAAATTGAATGTAATGTTAACCAATCAACTGAATGAAAAATAATAAATTTGTGAGAGACCGCAAGTTGAGGTAGTCTCATTTATACATGACTTAGAAAAGTCAAATAAATAGCAGTATCAATACCAAAATCTTCACGAGAGCACAAAGGTTTTGAATGATATGTTTGTTAAGCATATATTCCCACTCATCAAGGTTGGTTGGGCTTCGAATAAGAATCAATATCGAATAAGGAAAAGGATGAATCGTTACCTATCCAAGTAAGGGTAGTTGGAGGTTCTAAAAACAACAAGGGAAAAGAGGTAGTTGGACAACGTCAACAACAAAAAGAGAGAAAAAGACAACATCATGATGCTAAGCAGTAGTAGTAAGGAGAGAAACAAAATAGATCCAAGCAACAACAAGAAAGAGTGCAAGACTTCAATGAAAAAAACCATGGAAGGAAAATAAAGAACTAATAGAATTCCTTTTCACTTGAAGGAAAAAGCCTTAAAAGAAAAGGTCTCTTCAGTCCTCAAAAGCCTTTATATGGCTTTTTTTTTTTTTTGCAATTTATGTCATAATTCCATAGATTGTAGATAGCGTGCAAGAGAACAATATGTGTGGGGTAGCAACAACCCAAGTATGTGCAAAGTGTCTAGGAGTAAGCATGCCAGTAGGAGTAGTGGCTTTAAAAATAATGTTGGAAGTTATGGCAATTAATTTTCCCCATTCTCAAGTAAATTTGAATGCTACAACTATTTTCAATGTAAAATCCCTGGTGAAAATCTCATGTAATAGAGTTAAAAATAATAATCATAGTTGATGGGACAATTATTCCAAGTTGAAATTTGGGAAAAACATCCTAAGGGGTGTTCATTTGGTTTATTATGGCTAAAAAAATTGAAAAAGGATATGGCTAAGGAATTAAAGAGGAAAAAAAGTATTTTTGGCACATGTATTTATGAAAATAATTGAAATTAGGAGAAAAAGGAGATGAAAGGTCACAAGTTGCACATGAGGAGGAAAATGAAGGAAAATAATGGAAAATGAAGAAAATAGAGGCCTATTCTATAAAAAGGCTTCCGAGGATCTGTTGGTACCTTTTGTCAGTTCAATTTTTTGATCTCTCTCATTACTCTCTCTCTCTCTCTCTCTCTCTCTCTCTCTCTCTCTCTCTCTCTCTTGGACACTTATAGTTTCTTGAAGCACTTTGGAATTTGAACAAGAAAGGAAAGAAAGAAAGAGAAAGGTGGAAGAAACCAAGGAGTACTAGGAATGAAGTAGCTACAATAGGATTCTTGGAAGGTATCGATTTGCATGTGTATTTTCCTTGCTAGATTTGGAATGCATGGTATTGCATCTGGTTCTTTGTTGTCTTGACATGGGGTTCTTCCAGGTCTGACAGTGTTTTCAGCTTAGCCTTTCCATCTCTACATATATTTAATGAGATTGGTTTCTCATACTTCAGCTGATATGGATGGTAAAATTGGATTCGAAGCCGAGTGGGGTTGATCTTCGAAAAGAAAAAACACATGGCCTAGTGGTCCTTACCAAACAATGGATCACGATAAATACACTGGCCTAGCAACCACTAAGCTATACTATGGGTTACAATAAAGTAAAATTGTTTGCCTCGATGGGCCTAGGAATGCTTGTCGGTGAATGGAAGGATATATGGTAAAAACAAGAGGTGGATTTATCTCCATTGGGCCTAGTAGTCCCAGGATGGGATGTATGGTAAAGCCTATAGAGATGGTTTCGGTGTAGGGCATAGTGACCCCTAGATCATATTGTGGGTTATGGTAAAAATTGAGAGACTAGGAGGCACTCAGATTCTTCACGGTGTAGGTAGAGAACTTTGGTATCATTCATGCTTACTTGGTTCTTTTTCGGTTGGCTATTATTTCAACATTCATGCTTGGAATATGGAACAGGGGTGATTGGCTGAGGATAGATTTGGCTGAGCCAATCTATGGTCAGGTGGAACGTGGAAGTCTCATCTGCGGTTGGTATTTAGATTCATTAATGAAGATATTATTCCTTGGTATTTTGTATGAAAATGTACTGGTTATTATGTGGACTCTATTATTTTTATATCCATGGTATTTATGTTGTTATTATGCTGGTTATAACCATGTATTTTATGAGTGATGATATATGGAGATATCTATGTTTTTATTTGTAAATGAATCCACAATGTATCTATGGTCAAATAGATTGTATTACAACTAATGATTTAAGAGAGAAATTCTTCTTAGCGATTCTCAGGTAAGTATATGAGATCCCTATGTTTAAATATGTTGCTTTCACCTATAGATGCAATGTTTGTGACATGTTTGACAAAATTCCTGTCATGGCTGGGAGAGTTCCATATGAGTTTATGATGATGTGATTGCTTCCATACCTTTTTTTGATGTTATTTATCCTCTCCTAAAGTTTCATGAAGTTTCAGGAAGTGACCTAGGGAAATGGGGCTAAAAAGGTAGCACACATATTGGAATTGCAGGCACAAAACTAGAGTTTTGGTGCCCTTTCCACTACCTTTCCTTAGCATGCCTACAACTATAGGTTTCTAGCCACTCCTTTGCCCTTACATGCCTGTAACTAATGCTCAAAAGGGTCAATAATCACTTCTCCCTCAGGGTACAGGGGCCTGGAAGGCTGAGTTACCTCTTGAGGATGTTTTGGATGTTGTGTAAGGGGTTTTTTTCATTTTTCCATGAGTTCCACTTCCTTAAAATAATCTAGGAGGTTGAATATAATATTATTATCATATCATCACATGTTTACCCTGGTTTTCCAATTACTTGTGTATATGTGGGAAGAGGGTGTTACAATAAGTTTGGGCATAAAAGAGAAAGTTGCAAACATAAGAATTCTAGGCATGCATCCCATATGATGTAGCAAAATGAAGCAATTTGGCCATTGAGGATAGGAAGAAACAAAATAGCATAGGACACTGACCATGTCTTCATTGCTCTATGTAAAAAAATCATGCTCAACAATGGAACGAGATATCATCAAAGAGTTGAATCCTGTTTGAAGAAAAATGAGAGAAACATTAAGAGGGAAGATTCTCAACCTTCTATGGTAAAACTATATTTAAGCACTAGATATAATGAGCACGAGCCTCATGTAAATAAGGGGATAAGTAAACCAATTACCACTCACTTTAAAAAAATCAAACATTTAGCAAGAGGATTTGGGTGAAGAAAGAGAAGGTGAAGTATTCTCTAGCCCTATGCAGCCAAGAGAAAACCCAAATAAGTGCGAGGAAGAAGTTGTAAGAAAATTCTCCTATCAGGACTCATCCATTGAAGTTCTAGAAGAATAAAGAGCATTGGATCATGGGGAGATGCTTTAATAAAAAATATCACACAACAATTCCGAGCCTCATGAAGAAATATTTACGAGTAAATAAAAGGTTTGAATATTGGGTGAAATATCCTTATTTCATTTAAGTTGTGAATTTGATTATATCTAGCAATCTTGTGGTCATGAACACAATTGGTATAAGCTTTGCATTTACCTTAGTTTTCAATTGGTATCTCTATGTCAATTGGCAGTCTTGGGTTTAGATGGAGTAGCCTTTCTTGTGAATGAACATTTCTTTTTGAAACGAAGCATTATAGTTTTTGTGGTAAACTATCCAATTTGTATCAATTTCTTTGTGCAATTGATGATTATTTCAACAACATTCTAAATTTGGAGTATCTTGGTCTTAGGGGGGGAAGAGTCGATTAATGAAGATGCTAAAGAGAAGTGAGCATAGTCTCATCAACAAAAGAAGTGACTAAACAAGCTGAAATGCATCATTAATGAATAGTATTTGTATGCATTAGCAATACCATGATCAATTTTATTTCATATCAATTTCCTTTTAATTGGTACAAAATATGTATTGGCAGAGAGAGTGCTTCAAGAAACTAGCTTAAGGTGTCCATAACTAGAGGACAATTAAAGAAGAGGTAGTATATGTTTAGGGGGAGCATATCACATATGTCTAGTTCCTAGGGAAATAATAGCAGATATAATAATACTTCAAGTGCTCCATCATGAGAGTGATATCATATCTTGAAGAGAATTTTGTTGACACATAATGCACACCAACAACTAAAGCCTTAGTGATTGGTTTTTATAAGGAGAAGAAGCATATTTTAGCCATTTTCCATTCAAGTTAAAGGGGGAGAGAAGATTATTGAGAAAGCTTTGATGACCCATGCATAGGAGAGAAATACAATGGTGGCTCATGAAAGGAGAAGTATGGAAGAAACAAGAGGAGTGGTCATCAATCTAGAGAACTGAAGAGGTGTTTCCATCAATTCCAAAGTGGGAGATTGATAGATATTTTGAATTACCTGAATGGTTAATGGTATCAAGTGTGTTGGAATTAATGTCAATAGCCATGTCGAGAGATGTGTTGGGCAATTGTCATTGTATCATATTTGGAAAGATTGTTGGCATTGATATCAACCAAACTAGCATGGATGTTTGTGGCATTAGATGTTGGATTTGATGATCACTATCCTAGTTCTAATGGTAAATGGGCTACCATTGATGTGCTTAATGTGTGAAGCTCAGGGGGAGTCCCATGGTTGCTGAAATATCTTATATAGAATCATCATATTATGAGGCTTGCTGGAGAAGCCATAATATGATGACTGTGATGCTTGGGATTCCCATTATTTGAAGAAATTTATGCCTCAAGAGATCAACTCAGATGCTCTTGGAAGTGGCATAGTTGGATAGTGCCTGGAATATGTTTCCAACAATATGTTGAAGTCTACAAATGGTCCCCTGGATCAAACGTTATTTTAAGTCAAAGTTTAGTTTCCCCAAATTCAAAGTGGCAGAGATAAAAGTGGTTGGAGGACCCCCTAGATCATGTTAGTTTGGTTCTTTTCCAAAAGAAACAACATAAAATTGAGCAGAGCTGCCAAATATAAGGACCTGAAAGATGCAACATGGACAACAAAGAAATAGAGAAACACTTGATTGGCCAGAGGTGGACCCCACTTGACATATTGGCCCAACAGAAGAAGCCCAACAGTATAACCCCAGCACAACCTGAAGGTGCACATGCTGAATGCACTGGTAGACAAGCACCAGGAGACAAAGGTAGACCAAAAACCAATGAGAGTTGAGCAGTAGGTCCGCATAGGGACGAATCGTCCCGTGAGGAATACCTCGATGGGTGCATCGTGATGGAAATATAAAGTAGCACAAAGGAGTTGATCAGGATGACACTAGTGGTATGGTTGGCAGTGAAAACCAATGATAAAGGTGTTGGGAGGGCCTCACAATGACAAAAAATCCCATAAAGGCTTGCCCGGAGGTATATCAAATTAAAGTGAAATAGAGATCAGTCTTGAAGGAAAGTTAATTGGAGAACAAGGTTAAGCACTGAAATATAGGTGTCAGCTTGTACATCAACATTCCAACATCCCTTGATATGGAAGTCCTATCAGGGCATGAGGCACCATTAGGTGGTTTCCCATGCCTCCAATCACATAGATCAATGACAAATAACTACTTCGAGATCACTCCTCCTAATATCATAGACCCCAATGGAGTGGTTTTGAGGTTAGGTTATTGAACTCGATGTTATTTTAATTAATAAAGGAAATTACTTGCGAAACTAACGTCTCAAAGACCCTTTCGCTCTCTTTCAACAGGACAGGTGGTAGCATTTGATTAGCTCTTAGGAGATGTTATGAGCTAATGATGTGAGTATGAGTGGTATAAATGTTGGCAGACATGTGGCTAGAAAATTTGGAATTTTTGAGCATCCAAAATGCCCATATTTGAGTGACACATGTCACCTATCACAGGATGACATGGCACAAAAGTGATGTCATCCTGCTGGTCCGAGCCTGTAATAAATTAACGCTGCACTTGAAGAGGTTGATGGGATAACTCGACGTCAGGTAGACGTGGTCATGGCAGAGCATGGGCCAATGTAAAAATCATTAGGTATATCCCATGGGATGTGTAAGTCTGCAACCCTTATCCCGGAGGTTTATAAAAAAGCAGAAAGAGTTTTGGCTGGGAAGATAGAGTTGACACGCATCAGTTATAAATATCATCCTGGTAGGGCCTTTGATTAGCCAATGAAAGTGTAGGGCGAACCTCATAGGATAACCAAGCCTACCAAGATGGGCCACATTAATTTTAAAGAGAATTCATGTAAAAGCATCGAGTCTTTAGTGCCAGGCCTTGTTCATTTCGTGTAGAAATTAGACCAATGGTACAGATCCATTAAAAAAGGGAATTCAAACCAAAAAATGGCACAGAGAGACTTAGCACCTATAGGGTTAGCCCGTTGTCATAGGAATCATTTCCATGGATGGAAAACAAGTAAAGGTGCCAATAAAAGGAGATAAACGATGAAATCGGTAGAATTGGTAGCATTTTCATTGGAAAACCCTTTGGGCTTTGGTCGAATGGGTCAGCTAATATGAATTGAGAATGGAGGTTAATGGTGGATTCAAGGCAACAAGGACCATGATGTGCAGGATTACTTAATGGCCCTTGTTCCAAGAAAATTTTCCATACTTGAGTTTCCCTCACGCACAAAGGAATTAAATGGAAATCAGAAGAGGAATAGAGAGCCATGATGTGTTTTCAAGCATATTTTAATGTAAGAACTCATTGAGTCTGCATTTTGACTGAGATTTAATTCTCAGTGTGGGAGATCACTCAGAAGCCCATTCCTTGAATTAACTCATCTTCCATGTCTGAGAACATAAGTGACTGTAGTAAGGGAACCCCTACATGGAGTACACACTTGGGCAGTGCTATTGGCAGTAGACACAACATCGTTCCCTATCTAGCATAGGAACAAAACTCAGGATTGCAATTGAAAAACTGGGGGAATGAAAAATTATTAACTGAGTTGTGTGGGGATCTCTATGTGTGAGTGTCTTTCTAAGAAGAGGCATTGTTCCTACATTGCTGAGAAGAGATGAAGTGTGTTTGTGCTGCATTGTGCTGCATAGAAGAGGTTGAGAGTGCTTATGCATAGGAAAGAGGTCAAGAGTGTTTGTGTAAAAGAAGAAGGACAAGAGCAGAGATCCATGTGTGAGCATTTCCTCTTGTAGAGTAAGCTTAGGGCAGAGTGTTGCATGGGCTAAGTCTGAGTAGAGGGTACAAAGGAGAAAAAATATATGGAGTCAGGCATATTGGCTGCCAATTACAGTGAAAAATATTAATAATTTATTGAGAGTGGGTTGGAGCCTTCATACAGGAAGTTGGTGCTTGCATCTCTAATGGTTGTCTAAAGAAATCTTGGGGTTTGGTTCCTCCTGCAATTTGGTTCTTGCATAAATACAAGGAGATGAAAGTTGGTGCTTGCATAAATACAAGGAGGTGCAATTTGGTGCTTGCAATAAATCCTTGAAGTTTGTGTTATAGCATCATTCAACACTCTTGTAGTTCTACTGCTCTGTTGTGTGGCCTTGGGTAGCCCTTCCCTTTCATACTGGATCAATTTATTAAAAAATAGTATTTTTAATTCCATACATGAATTTTCCCTTAAAAAAATGCATACACACATGGGTACCTCCATATATAACCCGTATATATAATTTCAAATCTGAAAAAATATATAATAGCTTATTTTTTGGGCGAGGTTTACATGTTTCACCTAAATCCCACCTACAGGAACCTGTGGCCTAATTGAATAAAATGATTTTGTGTGATTTATTTACACCTCATGGGAATGCCTAAGGTAGGATACAGAGATAGTATATCAATATTATAGTCTATTGGTCCCTAACCAAGTCTGATTTTCCCTGTGCCTCTTGCACTCCTAGTCATAGGAAAACCTTGTTTCCGCATAGTGATGTTCATCTTCCATTATATGAAACCCATGTGTATATGGTTGAGAAATCATTGTTGAGGGTTGGTCTTGATGGATCGAGAGGAATGTTTCTCTTGCAGCCATGGTCGAATAAGGTTTTATTCTTCCATATTATTTTTTTGATAATAATAAAGAAGCTCTGTATTTTTCCTGAATGTTGTGATCTTATGTTTTGATTCATGTTTTGATATTATGATTTATGATCCTTGATCTGTATCTTTATGTATAATGATCTAACATTTATATTGTGTGCATGCTTTGAACTACTTGTTGTATACATGCTTCTCTAAACTTTATTGCAGGTTTGATTTCCTTAGAGGAAGTAGAGGGTTTGGACCCTACGAGAGCGACACCAAATGTAGGACCTACGTGTATCTCCTTCCAACCTAACTTTATTAGTTTATGTAGTATGTCTACACTATTTTTGGCTTCCTATTGATTGATTGACCTTCGATCTATTAGGGTTATCAACCGTGACCCTAGGGAGATTTTTCCCACAATATTTGGTGCTTCACATAGTTATTCTGGTAACTTGATCAGAAGTATAAAAAAGGAGGGAGTTGGTGCTCACATGATATTTTATCGATTTCTCACATGAATGGATGCCAAGTTCAAATGTTAAAATAAATTAGCAGAAAAGTTTGAATTATCCTTAATATTGATTCAGCCCCCGCCCTGTCTTAGTACTCATATTGTTTCCAATATGTTTGGCCATGGTTAGGTGTTATTTTCAGCTAATTTTTTTATAGTTTAGATTCTTTTGGGTCAAAGTTTCTCAAGCCACAAGTTTTTCATACCAATTTATGAACTAACTAGAAAAAATAAAAAGGAAAGCCTCACATTTCATACTCGTTTAGTAGCGACCTTTCATGCCAAGGGAAGAAAAAGAAATGTATATCCCCTCCAACTCCTTTTTCCCTTGCCTAGCTCATTTCTCATATGATTTATGTCAATCTATTATGATTTGTGTTTTTTTTAACAGAAATGGGTATTTTGGATTATATTAAATGAGCTGGTATATGACCTATAATCGTTACAATTCTGCTTAAAAAAAGTGTTTCCAAAATCCCTTGAAGATTTGAGATTGAACAAACAAGGTCAATCAAAATCATTAAGTCATACCTCCACAAAATATAAGGTTTGTTCCCATTCCAGGTAAACATTTTCCAAAAACCCCTAATATCCAAATACATTTTCAACCCATTTTTAACTATTTGTCAATTTTACTTTGACTAGTTTCTTTTTTTGGTTTAGATTTATCTAACTTATTTTTTTCCTTATTGAAGTTTATATTCCCTTTTTCCTCACTTGGATACAACCTATGTTATCTACTATAAATAGAGAAACATTCTTCTATTTATTATCTCAAATTTCATCTGCACCTTCAGGACTCCTATGCGATTTTTCCTCTTTTGCCTAATCTTCCCAAGAAGTTAGTTTATTTGTCTTATTTTCTGAAGTTGGATCCTGGATACAGGAAGTTTTTGCTTCCATCTCTAATGGTTTTCTAAAGAAAGCTTTGGGTTTGGTTCCTCCTGCACTTTGGTGCTTGCATAAATCCAAGGAGATGCAAGTTGGTGCTTGCATAAATACAAGGAGGTGCAAGTTTCTTCTTGAAATAAGTCCTTGAAGTTGGTGTTATAGCATCATTCAACACTCCTTTAGTTCTTATGCTCTATTGTGTGACCTTGGGTAGCCCTTCCCTTTCAGACTTGATGACCTTATTAAAAAATAGTATTTTTAATTCCATACATGACTTTGCCCTTCAAAAAGGATGTACACATGTGGGTAGGTCCATATAGAACCCGCGTATATAATTTAAAATATGACAAAAAATATAATATCTTATTTTTTGGGCGGGGTTTACGGGTTTCACCTAAATCCCATCTACAGGAGCCTGTGGCATAATTTAATCAACTAATTTTGGGTGATATATTTACACCTCATGGGAAGGCCCAAGGTAGGATACAGAGATAGGATATCAATATTATAGTCTATTGGTCCCTGATCAAGTCTGAGTTTCCTTGTGCCTCTTGCACTCCTAGTCATAAGAAACACTTTTTTCCTCATAGTGATGTTTATCTTCCTTTATATGAAATCCATGTGTATATGCTTGAGAGATGATTGTGGAGGCTTGGATTGGATGGATCTGGAGGAAGGTTTCGGTTCGAGCCATGGTCGAATCTAGTTTTATTCTTCCATATTATTTTGTTGATATCAATAAATAAGCTCCATTTTATTCCTGAATGTTATGATCTTATGTTATGATTCATGTTATGATATTATGATTTATGATCCTTGATTTGTATCTTTATGCCTAACTATCTAACATTTATACTATGCACATGCTTTGAACTACTTCTTGTATACATGCTTCTCTAAACTTTGTTGCAGGTTTGATTTCCTTAAAGGAAGTAGACGGTTTGGACCCTACCGGAATGACACCAAATGTAGGACCTACATGTCTCTCCTACCAACCTGAATTTAATATTTTATGTAGTATTTCTACACTATTTGTGGCTTCTTGTTGATTGATTTCCCTTCGATCTATTGGGGTTCTCAAACCTAACCCTAGGGAGATTTTTCTCACAATAGTTGGTGCTTCACATGGTTCTTCTTGTAAGATGATCAGGAGTCTACAAAATGAGGGAGTTGGTGCTCACATGATATTTTATTAATTTCTCACATGAATGGATGCCAAGTTCAAATGTTAAAATAAATTGGCAAACAAGTGTGAATTATCTTTAATATGGATTCACCCCTTGCCCCCCTCTTAGTAATAATATTGTTTCCAATAGGTGGGCCATGGTTAGGTGTTACTTTCAGCTAATTTTTGTATAGTTTAGATGATTTTGGGTCGAAGTTTCTAAAACCACAAGTTTTTCATAGTAATTTATGAACTAAAAAGAAAAAATAAAAAGGAAAGACTCACATTTCATACTCGTTTAGTAGAGGCCTTTCATTCCAAGGGAAGAAAAAGCAATGTATCCCCTCCAACCCCTTTTTCCCCTCCCTAGCTCAATCTCAGATGATTTATGTCAATCGCATATTATTTACGTCAATCTCATATGATTTGTGTTTTTTTAACAGAAATGGGTATTTTGGATTATATTAAATGAACTGGTATATGACCTATAATCGTTAAAAATCTTCTTAAAATAAGTGTTTCCAAAATTCCCTGAAAATTTGAGATTGAAAACACAAGATCAATCAAAATCATTAATTCATATCTCCACAAAACAAACGGTTAGTTCCCATTCCAGCTAAATATTTTCCAAAGACCCCTAATATCCAAATACATTTGCAGCCCATTCTTAACTATTTGTCAATTTTACTTTGACTAGTTTCCTTTTTTGGTTTAGCTTTATCTAACATATTTTTTTCCTTGTTGAAGTATATATTACCTTTTTCTTGACTTAGATCCAACCTATGTTATCTACTATAAATAGAGAAACATTATTCTATTTGTTATCGCAAATTTTGCATGCACCTTCAGGATGCCTATGCGATTTTTCCTCTTTTGCCTAATCTTCCCAAGGAGTTAGTTTATTTTTCTTGTTTTGTGAAGTTAGTTTTTTTGTCTTATTTTTCTTATCCTTGGCCACTTAACACATATTTCCATAGTTTTGAAATCAAATATTGGATCTAGAATTTCAAAATAACTAAAAAACTCAATTTTATTAATGTCCTTGTAACAAAATTTTCTAATTTTAATGAAATATGTGTTAATTTTGGAAGATTACCCAAGGAGTATGTTTTCATAATTATTTTTAAGAAAAATGTTTGGGGAACCAAAATTCTTAGGAATATCATAGGTGTCCTTCATACATTCCACCTCAACTTGGCTTGTTGTTGAGTTTCCATGAACTTGGTGGGAGTCTTTCTTGGATTCTAATGTCTCTTGTTGATTTGCCTCATTTATGTGATATAGAAAGAGACTTCAACTTTAAGTATCATATAATGTTCTTACTTGGTGCCTTCCCACTATCTTGGTTTGCAACTATTTTTCCTAAGCTTCGATCTTCCAAGATTTGGGACAAATTTTAAAGGAAATAATTGTTTTCTAATGAGATATACAATGGAAAGAAATATTTTCATAATGAAACTATAATAGAATAATTCAAGTTTCTAGTTGGCATGGAAGCGTAAAAATCTATGAGTAGACTAGCTTCTTCAACTAATAAAGAGGAATGAGACAACAGAATAGTAGAAGAGGTTTCCACCATCTGCAAATACCCGAGAGAGAGGGATGTGAAGCGATCAGCGAGGGCCAACCCTATTTTTGTGTTTTTTAAATAGAAATGGGTATTTTGGATTATATTAAATGAGCTAGCATATGACCTATAATCTTTACAATTCTTTAAAAGTGTTTCCAAAATTCCTTGAAGATTTGAGATTGAACACACAAGATCATTCAAAAACATTAAGTCGTATATCCAAAAAACAAAATGTTTGTTCCCATTATAGCTAAAGATTTTCCAAAAAACCCCTAATATGAAAATACATTTACATCCCATTCCTAACTATTTCTCAATTTTACTTTGACTAGTTTTTTTTTTTTAGTTTAGCTTTGTCTAAATTATTGTTTTCATTGTTGAAGTATATATTCCTTTTTTTTCTCACTTGGATCCAACCTATGTTATCTACTATAACTACAGGAACATTCTTCTATTTTTTATCTCGGATTTTGTTTCCACCTTTAGGATTCCTATGTGGTTCATTCTCTTTTGCCTGATCTTCCCAAGAAGTTAGTTTATTTGTCTTATTTTATGAAGAGACAGAGGAATAACCAAAAATATTTATCCATCCTTGGAAACATTTGAAAAATTACCGAAGTATTATTTTTTCATAATTATTTTCAAGAAAAACATTTGGGGAACCAAAGTTCTGTGTATTGTCATAGGTCTCTTTTATACATTCCACCTCAACCTGGCTTGTTATTGAGTTTCCATGAACTTGGTGGGAGTCTTTCTTGGATTCTAATGTCTCTTTCTGGTTTTACTCATTGTTGTGATCTAGGAAGGGAGTTCAACTTTAAATATCATATAATTTTCTAACTTGGCGCCTTCCCACTATCTTGGTTTGCAATTATTTTTCCTAGATTTGATCTTCCAATATTTGGGACATTTTTAAAGGAAATCCCTGTTTTGTAACAAGCTCTATAGTGAAATGAAATATTTTCATAATCCAGTTATAGTAGAAGAGTTCAACTTTTTGGTTTACATGGAAGGCAAAAAATCTCTGAGTAGATGAGGCTCTTCGATGGATAAAGAGGAATGAGACAATACAGTAGCGGAAGACATTTCCACCATCTGCAAATATCCAAGAGACAGGGATGAGAAGCGACCGACGAGGGAGAATCCTATCTACCACAATAGAGACCCACAACTTCGCCATTAACACATTAATTTTTCACTCATATAATCTATGTTATGTGATGTAAAGTGTGTAAAATTACTTTTTGTTTGTTTTGGGATTCATGTCCATCTACCTCAGTCCCTACCGCGTCATAACTTTGGCCAATTTAATTTACTTATTCTAATGTTTGGGATTCTCATGACCGTCCATTACATATTTCACGTATCACTAAACAATGTTCAATCAATATGGCTCGCATGCCCATTTCCCATATCATTGTTTTATTATTTTGTCAACATGACACATGTTCCATTACCAATACCAATTCAACACCAATTATTTAAGCAAATTTTGACTAATTAGAGTTACCTATGTTCACCACTTGACCGTGGGATACTGTATTCTTAAACTGATCACTTTTCTTCAAACTGAACAACAATGGCTTTAATGTAAAACAATGATTGAATTTGGGTGCAACTATGTATTTATTTGTATTTTTCAATAGATTCAAAGTCCACCATTTAGGTTAAGAGATATTTTTTTACAATGGATATCTCTATTGTGTAAATGTAATTTGAGCCACAGAAATTCCATATAGTAAACTGGTACAAAAATAGAGGAACATTCTTCGTCACAAGTGACTATCAAACTTACTTCTAGTGATGAAGGATCCTATTGTACTTTTCATAATGTTGTTTCTGCAATGCATATGAATACATAGTGTGCCACAACAAAGAATCAATTTTCTATAAGGGCATCTACTAGAGGAATATAATAGGAGAGTATGGGATTTTGATCCAATATATGAAACACCCAGTTAGGTATGTATAGTGAATCCTACTTCTCTCCTCATTTTTAAAAACTCTCAGTATTAAGTGGTTTTGAAGGGATCCATGATTTTGTGCTTTTAAGTCTATGTGAAACATGAATTGCATGTTTCGAGGAATATAAGGGCAGTTGATATTTCCTCGGATATTTGTCGAGTAAAAAGGAACCTGGTTAATCGGAAAAAATTGTTTGTTTTAAGAAAGCTAGTTTCATGGTGGCATTTATAAGTATAAATAGATACAAAAAAATCATATGCTAAAGCATGGGCCAAGATGCCAACTAGTAAAAATGAATATATAGTTGTAAACCATCACAAACTAATGCATGAAGCAAGATTGTATCTACCAAGAATGAATGGATGACAATGTATGAAGCGGAAGTCATCCAATACAAATTAGCTATCTTCCTTATGACCATTCACATTAAGGCATACACTTTCCATAGAGGAGATGGTTTAAAATTCTCGTGTCAAAACTCAGATAAATCTTCATAATTCATAATTTTATTCCCTATCTTTTTAAATATACATATAAATATAAATGATTCACTTGTATATTATTATTTTAAATTAAAAATAATATTAATTTAAAACTATATATATATATATATATATATATATATAGATATAATGATGCATAATAAAATATTATGATGCCTATAAATATTTACTAAATTTACATGACTAACTTGACTAAAAAAATATAAACTATTCAAATCGGGAAGCTTTGCTTTGTTGTTTGCCGCATGACCAAGAGCCCATGCAAATTGTGCCACGTTTTTTTCACCAGGGTTGAATAATGCCCATCCCATTCTGACATCCCACATAAAGGAACATGATTATTTAAATAACAAATATGATGCATTGTGTAGGGTAGTTTACTTCCATTATGAACAGTTATTCTACACTAGAAGCATCAATTATTCTCTGCCATGGAAACCATACACAATTGACTCAAAAACCTTTTTATTATCTTGAAAACAAAATTAAACATAAAAGGTGAATTACGTAGCTTAACTAATGTATTTCATTTAATTTTAGGTATAAAATGTCATTTCCCATTCATTTTAGCCTTATACTTTGATGTTTTGTTTCAAGGTAACCATTTCATACTTTGAGGGTGTTGGTGAAGCTTCTCTTGGATCTACATATATAAACTTGGCATGGTTCAATTGTTGTTTTGTTTTTATAATAGAAAAATATTTTAACTTGTGAATTTTTTTTACATAACATAATAGATGTGTTTTGTCATTTGGATTTATCTTAGGTGGCTGGGATAAATTATTTCTTTCCTCCCCACCTAGGTTCAATTATTGGAAGGAAAATGTTGAGGTTTGCTGTAGTGGATTTGATCCTTGTTTTTGAGTCTTATTAGTCCCTAGAGGACCAAAACATGTATATTTCTCACATGGAATATAAATATATTTCTCATGAGGGGAGGAAAGAAAAAATTAAGAGATGTGTTTGGGTTTTTGGATTCCATTACTCACATTATTATTATTTCTATTTTATGTTAGTTTAGACATCACAATGCTCAATATAACAAACACTAATGATGTACAACAACTATAAGTAATCAAAATTGGTTTTAGTATTAATATATATAGAAATTTGTATTAATAACTCAAGTAACCAATCATTATTTTGCAATCAGCGCTAACGTCATCATGTTAGCATTGTAATATGTGTAGAAGTGTATGTTGAATCGATAGTGGCACAAAAGGTTGGTGCATGTTTGAATCTATAGTATTACAAAGGGTTGGCCATTGCATACATCTAGAAATTTATGATCTCCTGCCATATTGACACTAGTATGACCACTTTTTTTTGAAGTCCAAAGTTACTAACACATAAGGTGTCCATGATATATTGTTATTTTTCCATGTTACAAATCTCTAGGAAAATCCTTTGATAATTTCCCTCATTTCGAAGATGATACATAGGGGTAATCCTAGATTATTAACATCGCAAGGCTATTTGAAAATAAGGACGAAATCCATTACAGAAATATACTCTCTATAAGTTCAAAATGTCACTTGTGGGAATCAAACTTGGGTGGGGAGGACGATAATCATTCCTCTATCCACTTGACATAAATCCAATTAAATGTTAATGCATGAATTTTGTAAAGAATGAAAATGATAATAATCAAAATAATATATACGAAGATGGACAATATCAATAAATACAAAGCCATATAGCCATATAATGTTGAACATTGTTCAAAGTAAAATATTAAATTTGGTTTTAAGAATAAATATCAATGATATACAACACCTTAGTATTATTTTGTAGCCAAACTTTATACTAGGAGATTTATTTGATTTTTTTTTAAATGGATGGTCAGATACTTTCGTACTTCTCTTCATTTTTTTAAAACTGAAATGGGTATATTTTATTTATTTGAAGAAAATTGGTTTGATCGAAGCCATAGCAATCAACGGTACAATGCGGCTATCTGAATTTCTTGAGCTGATAGAGGTTACTGACTATTCAAGGAATATGGGTTAGAATAGGTCTTTCCTCATTTATATTGAGTTGTCCTTTCAGAAGAATGAAAATTTTGTTTGCCATAGAGTCTGCTTCGCTATTCAAATTCCTAAGAATGTGAAATAATTTTTAAGAGGCAAAGTCCAACTGTGTTCTCTTTAATCTACTCAATTTTTTGTTGAGAATTGTGTTGTTGAATAGCTCCTCCGAGTTGAGTTTTTTTATGAGGATTTTTGAATCCCCGAAAGCTTGGAATTATTTAAAGCCTTTGTCTTGTGCTATGCGGCAAGCTTGGAGGAGGCCTAGGATCTCTACCTGATTGTTGGTTTTCTTCCCAAGACCCCAGCAAAAGCTGTCCCTTCTTAAGCCATCTAGAGAATAGATAACACCACCGACTCCAGCTGCCCCGGGGTTTCCTTTGGAAGCTCCATTAAAAAATATCGTGGTTATGTGTTGCTTCCACCACCATTCTTGGAAAATGACATCTATGTCTATTTTTCTCCATTCAGGGTTTGCAGTGGGAGGGACTAGAGGATGTTTCTGAGGTTGAGGAGTGAGGGAGTCCAGCCAGCTCTTTTCTTTGGGGAGAAAAGAGGGGTCTTCTTTGTAGTATAGTTGTTGTACAATTTCAAGGAGGAATGATTTGGCTTTGGTTATGACATTAAAAGGAGGATAAGAGATTTCGTTAAATATCTGATCATTTCGAGCCAACCATCAATGCCAAAGGGGGAGATTGTTGGATAGTTTGAATTGCCTGAATGGCTAATGGTATCAATTGTTTTGGAATTGATGTCAATAGTCATGTCGAGAGATGTGTTTGGCAGTTGGAATTGTATCATATTTGGAAAGATTTTTGGCATTGATGTCAACCATAATAGCATGGATTTTTGTGGCATTATATGTTGGATTTGATGATCACTATCCTAGTTATGATGGTAAGTGGGCTACCATTGATGCACTTGATGTGTGAAGCTTAGGGGGAGTGCCATGGTTGTTTCAATATATTACATAGAATCATCATATTATGAGGCTTACCGGAGAATCCATAATATGATGACTGTGATGCTTGGGAGTCCCGTTATTTGAAGAAATTTATGCCTCAAGAGATCAACTCAGATGCTCCTAGAAGTGGCATAATTGGATAGTGCCTGGGATATGTTTCCAACAATATGTTGAAGTCTGCAAATGGTCCCCTGGATCAAACATTATTGTAATTCAAAGTTAAGTTGCCCCAAATTCAAAGTGGGAGAGCTAAAAGCGGTTGGAGGACCCCCTATATCATGTTAGTTTGGTTCTTTTCCAAAAGAAACAACATAAATTTTAGCAAAGATGCCAAATAGAAGGACCTGAAAGATGCGGCATGGATAACAAAGAAACAAAGAAACACTTGATTGGCCAGAGGTGGACCCCACTTGACATCTTGGCCCAATAGAGGAAGCCCAATAGTATAACCCCAGCACAACCTTAAGGCACACATGCTGAATGCATCGAGAGACAAGCACCAGGAGACAAAGGTAAAGAAAAAACCAATGAGAGTTGAGCGGTAGGTCCCCACAGGGATGAATCGTCCCATGAGGAATACCCCGATGGGTGCATCATGATGGAAGTATAAAGTAGCAAAAAGGAGTTGATCATGATGACACTTTTGGTATGATTAGCAGCGACAACCAATGATAAAGGTGTTTGGAGGGCCCCATAGTGACAACAAATCCCATAAAGGCTTGCCTGGAGATATATCAAATCAAAGTGAAATACAGATCAGTGTTGAAGGAAATTTAATTGGAGAACAAGGTTAAGTGCTGAAAGATAGGCATCAGGTTGTGTAGTGACATTCCAACATCCCTTGATATGGAAGTCCTATCAAGCCTTGAGGCACCAGAAGGTGGTTTCCCATACCGCCAATCACATAGATCAATGAAAAATAAATGCTTTGAGATCACTCCTCCTAATATCATAGACCCCAATGGAGTGGTTTGGAGGTTAGGTTCTTGAACCCAATGGTCTTTTAATTAATAAAGGAAATTACTTGTGAAACTAAGGTCTCAAAGACCCTTTCGCTCTCCTTCGATAGGATAGGTGGTAGCGTTTAATTAGCTCTTAGGAGATGTCGTGAGCTAATGATGTCAGTATGAGTGGTATAATCGTAGGCAGACATGTGGCCAAAAAAATTGGAATTTTTGAGTATCCAACATGCCCATATTTGAGTGACACGTGTCACCTATCACAGGATGACACATCACAAAAGTGATGTCATCCTACTAGTCCAAGCCTGTAATAAATTAATGCTGCACTTGAAAAGGTTGATGGGATAACTCGACGTTGGGTAGACATGGTCGTGGCAGAGCACGGGCTAATGGAAAAAGCATTAAGCAGATCCCATGGGATGTGTAAGTCCGCAACACTTATCCCAGAGGTTTATAAACAAGCGTAAAGAGTTTCGGCTGGGAAGATAGAGCCAAGACACATCAGTTATAAATATCATCCTAGTAGGGCCTCTAATTAGCTAATGAAAGTGTAGGGTGAACCTCATAGGATAACCAAGCATACTACGACGAGCCACATCAATTTTAAAGAGAATTCATGTAAAAGTCTCGAGTCTTGGTAGCTCTAGACTTAGCGCCAGGCCTTGTTCATTTTCTGTAGAAATTAGAGCAATGGTACAGATCCATTAGCCCAAAAAAGGGCGTAGAGAGACTTAGCACCTATAGTCATAGCCCGTTGTCATAGGAATCATTCCCATGGGTGGAAAATAGGTAAAGGTGCCAATAAAAGGAGGTAAAGGATGAAATTGGTAGAATTGGTAGCACTTTCAATGGAAAAGCCTTTGGGCTTTGGTTGAATGGGTCAACAACTATTAATTGATAATGGAAGTTAATGGTTGATTCAAGGAAACAAGGACCACGATGTGCAGGATTAATTAATGGCCCTCGTTCCAAGAAAATTTTCCATACTCGAGTTTCCCTCTCACACAAAGGAATTAAATGGAAATTAGAAGAGGACTAGAGAGCCATGATGTGTGTTCAAGCATAGTTTAATGTAAGAACTCATTGAGTATGCATTTTGACTAAGATTTAATTCTCAGTATGGGAGATCACTCAGAAGCCCATTCCTTGAATGAACTCATCTTCCATGTCTGAGAACATAAGTGACTATAGTAAGGGAACCCCTACATGGAGTAAACACATGGGTAGTGCTAATGGAAGTAGACACAACATCGTTCCCTATCTAGCAATTGAGAAACTGGGGGAATGAAACACGATTAACTAAGTTGTGTGGGTATCTCTTTGTGTGTGTATCTTTCTAAGAAGAGGCATTGTTCCTACACTACAGAGAAGATACAAAGTGTGTTTGTGCTGCATAGAAGAGGATGAGAGTGCTTATGCATAGGAAAGAGGTCGAGATTGTTTGTGTAAAAGAAGAAGGCTGAGAGCAGAGATCCATGTGTGAGTGTCTCCTACTGTAGATTAAGATTAGGATAGAGTGTTGCATGGGCTAAGTGTGAGTAGAGGGCACAAAGGAGAAAAAATGTATGGAATTAGGCATAGTGGCTGCCAATTACAGTAAAAAATATTAATTATTTATTGAGAGTGGGTTGGAGCCTTCATACAGGAAGTTGGTGCTTCCATCTCTATTGGTTGTCTAAAGAAATCTTAAGGTTTGGTCCCTCCTGCAATTTGGTTCTTGCATAAATCCAAGGAGATGCAATTTGGTGCTTGTATAAATACAAGGAGGTGCAATTTGGTGCTTGCAATAAATCCTTGAAGTTGGTATTATAGCATCATTCAACACTCTTGTAGTTCTGATGCTCTATTATGTGGACTTGGGTAGCCCTTCCCTTTCAGACTTGATCACTTTATTAAAAAATAGTATTTTTAATTCCATACACTACTTTTCACTTCAAAAAGTGCATACACATGTGGGTACCTCCATATAGAACCCGCGTATATAATTTCAAATCTGAAAAAAAAATATAATAGCTTATTTTTTTTGTCGGGTTTACATGTTTCACCTAAATCCCACCTACAAGAGCCTGTGGCCTAATTGAATCAAATTATTTTGGGTGATATATTTACACCTCATGGGAATTCCTAAGGTAGGATACATAGATAGTATATCAATATTATAGTCTATTGTTCACTGACCAAGTCTAAGTTTCCTTGTGCCCCTTGCACTCCTAGTCATAGGAAACCCTTGTTTCCTCATAGTGATGTTCATCTTCTGCTATATGAAATCCATTTGTATATGCCTCAGAGATCATTGTTGAGGGTTGGTCTAGATGGATCCGAAAGAAGGTTTCTCTTGGAGCCATGGTCAAATCAGGTTTTATTCTTCCATATTATTTTTTTGATAATAATAAATAAGCTCTGTATTTTTCGTAAATGTTGTGATATTATGTTCTGATTCATGTTTTGATATTATGATTTATGATCCTTTATCTGTATCTTTATGTCTAACGATCTAACATTTATATTGTGCGCATGCTTTGAACTACTTGTTGTATACATGCTTCTCTAAACTTTAGTGCAGGTTTGATTTCCTTAGAGGAAGTAGAGGGTTTGGACCCTACGAGAGTGACACCAAACGTAGGAACTATGGGTATCTACTTCCAACCTAACTTTATTAGTTTATGTAGTATGTATACATTAATTTTGGCTTCTTGTTGATTGACTGACCTTCGATCTATTAGGGCTATCAACCATGACCCTAGGGACATTTTTCCCACAATAGTTGGTGCTCCACATGGTTATTCTGGTAAGTTGATCAGAAGTCTATAAAATGAGGGAGTTGGTGCTCACATGATATTTTATTGATTTCTCACATGAATGGATGCCAAGTTCAAATGTTAAAATAAATTAGCAGAAAATTTTGAACTATCCTTAATATTAATTCACCCCCCGCCCCCTCTTAGTACTCATATTATTTCCAATAGACGTGGCCATGGTTAGGTGTTATTTTTAGCTGATTTTTTTATAGTTTAGATTCTTTTGTGTTGAGGTTTCTCAAACCACAAGTTTATCATACCAATTTATGAACTAACTAGCAAAAAGAAAAAGGAAAGCCTCACATTTCATACTTCTTTAGTAGTGACCTTTCATGCCAAGGGAAGAAAAAGCAATGTATATCCCCTCCAACCCCTTTTTCCCCTGCCTAGCTCATTTCTCATATGATTTATGTCAATCTATTATGATTTGTGTTTTTTTTAACAGAAATGGGTATTTTGGATTATATTAAATGAGATAGCATATGACCTATACTCGTTACACTTCTGCTTAATTTTTTTTTTCCAAAATCCCTTAAATATTTGAGATTGAACACACAAGATCAATCAAAATCATTAAGTCATATCTCCACAAAACAAAAGGTTTGTTCCCATTCCAGCTAAATATTTTCCAAAATACCGCTAATATCCAAATACATTTGCAACCCATTTTTAACTATTTGTCAACTTTACTTTGACTAGTTTCTTTTTTTGGTTTAGATTTATCTAACTTATTTTTTTCCTTATTGAAGTATATATTCCCTTTTTCCTCACTTGTATACAACCTATGTTATCTACTATAAATAGTGAAACATTCTACTATTTGTTATCTCAAATTTCATTTACACCTCTAGGATTCCTATGCGATTTTTCCTCTTTTGCCTAATATTCCCAAGAAGTTAGTTTATTTGTCTTATTTTCTGAAGTTGGATCCTAGATACAGGAAGTTGTTGCTTCCATCTCTAATGTTTTTCTAAAGAAAGCTTTGGGTTTGGTTCCTCTTGCACTTTGGTACTTGCATAAATCCAAGGAGATGGAAGTTGGTGCTTGTACAAATACAAGGAGGTGCAAGTTTCTTCTTGCAATAAATCCTTGAAGTTGGTGTTATAGCATCATTCAACACTCCTTTAGTTCTGATTCTCCATTGTGTGACCTTGGGTAGCCCTTCCCTTTCAGACTTAATCACCTTATTAAAAAATAGTATTTTTAATTCCATACATGAATTTCCCCTTCAAAAATCACATACACATGTGGGTACCTCCATATAGAACCCGTGTATATAATTTAAAATATAAAAAAAAATATAATATCTTATTTTTTGGGTGGGGTTTATGGGTTTCACCTAAATCCCACCTACATGAGCCTATGGCCTAATTTAATCAACTAATTTTGGGTGATATATTTACACCTCATGGGAAGGCCTAAGGTAGGATACAAAGATAGGATATCAATATTATAGTTTATTGGTCCCTAATCAAGTCTGAGTTTCCTTGTGCCTCTCACACTCCTAGTCAGAAGAAACCCTTTTTTCCTCATAGTGTTGTTTATCTTCCTTTATATGAAATCCATGTGTATATGCTTGAGAGATGATTGTGGAGGATTGTGTTGGATGGATTCGGAGGAAACTTTCGGTTGGAGCCATGGTCGAATCAGGTTTTATTCATCCATATTATTTTGTTGATATCAATAAAGAAGCTCTGTTTTGTTCCTGAATGTTACGATCTTATGTTATGATTCATATTCTGATATTATGATTTATGATCCTTGAATTGTATCTGTATGCCTAACTATTTAACATTTATATTATGCACATGCTTTGAACTACTTGTTGTATACATGCTTCTCTAAACTTTGTTTCAGGTTTGATTTCCTTAAAGGAAATAGAGGTTTTGGACCCTATGGGAACGCCACCAAACATAGGACCTACGTGTCTCTCCTACCAACCTGAATTTAGTATTTTATGTAGTATTTCTACACTATTTGTGGCTTCTTATTGATTGATCACCCTTTGATCTATAGGGGTTCTCAAACCTAACCCTAGGGAGATTTTTCCCACAATAGTTGGTGCTTCACATGGTTCTTCTAGTAATATGATCAGGAGTCTACAAAAGGATGGAGTTGGTGCTCACATGATATTTTATTGATTTCTCAGATGAATGGATGCCAAGTTCAAATGTTAAAATAATTTGGCAAACAAGTTTGAATTATCCTTAATATGGATTCACCCCTTGCCCCCCTCTTAGTATTAATATTTTTTCCAATAGGTGGGCCATGGTTAGGTGTTATTTTCAACTAATTTTTATATAGTTTAGATGATTTTAGGTCGAAGTTTCTCAAACCACAAATTTTTCATACTAATTTATGAACTAACAAGCAAAAAGAGAAAGGAAAGACTCACATTTCATACTCTTTTAGTAGAGGCCTTTCATTCCAAGGGAAGAAAAGGTAATGTATCCCCTCCAACCCCTTTTCCCCTCCCTATCTCAATCACATATGATTTATGTCAATCTCATATGATTTGTGTTTTTTTTAACAAAAATGGGTATTTTGGATTATATTAAATGAACTAGTATATGACCTATAGCTGTTACAATTCTTCTTAAAATAAGTGTTTCCAAAATTCCCTGAAGATTTGAGATTGAACACACAAGATCAATCAAAATCATTAAGTCATATCTCCACAAAACAAAAGTTTTGTTCCCATTCCAGCTAAATATTTTCCAAAAAAACCCTAATATCCAAATATATTTACAACCCATTCTTAACTATTTGTCAATTTTACTTCGACTAGTTTCCTTTTTTGGTTTAGCTTTATCTAACATTGAAATATCCCAAAATGGGAAATGTCAGCAAGGCATGACTGGAAAATGCATTTTCCAGGATGGATGCTACAGGATTTTAAACCAGCACTTGGATCCCTTAGATCTAAGTATCTAATTCCTAAATCCAGGAGGATATAAAAAAGAAAATCCTTCTAGGTGGGGCAAACATGTCTCCCACACCTAGTATGGCTTGATAAATGCCCAATGAGGGACTGCATCAATGTATAAACATAGTAATGGATATGAATCATTGAATAAACTCATAGGATGTGTTAAAAAAACATAGCCATCAATCCAATCTACAAAAGAAAACTGTACTTCATTTTATGAGCCAAAATTTGGGGAAAAACAACAATTTATGCCCTAAAAAGGTTAATTTCAGAGATGAGCGTAAAAATAAGGGCAATTGATGGTGGGATCTCATATCTTAGGTCATGTGGGACTCACATAAAAAATTTGATCAGAAAAAAATGACTCTAGCTATGTTAAACAGATCTTCCACTCCCGATATGGCTTAAAAATGCCCAATCCCCATGACTTGATTACTGCAGAATTTACTGAAACACAGAAAATGTGATTTTCTAAAGGTGTTGGATGAAATATGGTGTGTACATCATTAAATCAGATCTATGTTATGGTTCATACAATTTACAATAGATAAACAGAATAATTACATGAAGAAACCCTCAAGATTGAGGTGTTGCAACAACATATTGAGACTACAAAGCTTGACAGCATTATTTTATGGGCTGAAGCAGATGTATATTAAATTTCAGATCTATAAAATATCTGTGTACAAAAATATAGATCTATATCATATCTGTACACTAGATGAGTTCCTCTACAAATTCCCCTTGGGGTTTTGATCATAACATGAATGTGCAGGAGTAGATCTGAGATCTAGAATTACAGATTTGCAGCAATATTTAAGAATTATGTAGTAAATTAATACATAAGTGAACCATATCTGAAAAAAACATGGATTGGTTTGTCAATACATGGATCACCACAGTGAAAGGGAAGATCCTATCACCGGAGATCTCTCCTCCAAAAAGAAGTCAAAACACCCTCCAACTTTCCTCTTCCAGAGAACACAGTTATGGGAGAGAAACTGCACTACTAGCTTTAGTACCGAGTATGCCTAATGCCTGGATCTAAAAATGCAGCTCTAAGGATCCAATACACTCTTCCAGGAGGTTAAAAGACACACTCACTAAGAAGAGGCACTAGATTGGCTTAGATCTGAGTAGATATAGCCTCCACTGCTACAAATTGCAAAGATAAAAAAATCCTAAACATGATCTGAATTGTGGTTGGAAGATGAAGCTTGGCCCAAAGCTTAATAGTGGACAAGATAGAACAAGTCTCCTCCAAGAGCTGCTCAAGGAAGGAGATGGGATTCCCGACCAGGAACACCCAAGTGCTAAAAAACACGATTCTCAGCTAAATAGCTAGAGAATGAGGATTTTCTAAATAGACAGCACCTTCTGAAATATCAAATAATCAACCCTTTTCTTGGTGTCCTCCTCTCCCTTTTATAAGATGCAAATCTTGTCAAACCATAAACCATCTTGATGATTTAGCTTCATTCACATGAGTGGCCTCCAACATGAACTGCGCTGTGCCTTTTGGAGATACAATGCATGTAGACAATGCTGTGGATTTGGTCATGTTGACCCAATCAATTGATCCAGGCTCTTTCACACTTAAGTGTGTTTATGAAGATAGCTCAGATTTGTCTTGTTTCACATTGAGCATTGATTTATTTTGCTATTTAGGAGTTATATTGATCCTCCTTTACGATTTTATTCATGAAATAGAAAACGTAAAAAAAAATGAATATTCCTATTAGCTTGGGCTAATTAGGAATATTACAGTCCTCCCCCTTCAAAAAATTTCTCGTCCTCAAGCAACTGCAAGGTATAGAAAAATTTCTCCCTTCCTCTTCTTGTGGCCTCATCAATGGATCCCACCATGGATGAAAATGATAGGCAATGAATCTGTCCTCCAGTGATTCCCTCCAAGTGTATGATAAAAAAGTGTACATAATGAGAAAATGGAAGGTACAAGTGGTGATATCCTTGTTTCTCAATGGCCTCCTCAAGGTAGGAGTGATGAAAACATGGGAAGTCTTGTTCCCAATGAGTGACTCCCTCACCCATGCAATCATCCAAATGAAATGAGCCATTCTAGGTAGCTCATCAAAGAAAACTTCAACCCCAGATCTATGCAATGTGTTGGGGCTGAATGGAGAGTATAGATGTTCCCATTCAAATTGTTTCTCTCTCCATTTATGGTAAGTATGGGGTTGTTTATGTCCTTGGGCTGAAATGAAATGGCCTCCAAGAATGATCCAAGCTACCCCATAAAAAAATTCAGCCTTGAAGTGCCTCCTCCCAGTACTCAAGTTCTTCAAATGGCTCACCCCATGTGAAGAAAAGAGATGTGGTGTGGCAATCATGGTTTACCCATTGCTCCTTCGGAAACATATAGCATGAATAATAGGGTGGATCACACTCCTAATGGGCATCATCATATTATATCCTACTCTCAAAACAAAGCTTCTCATGAACGTATAATCATCAACAATACATGGAAGTAAAAACCAATGAAAACAAGTTGTCATATGACATCCGAAAAGTGGATCATAGTTCCACACATGGAACCAACGCAGTTCACTCCTTGCCTGCATCAAAACAAGTAATAACAAGTGATTTTCTAGTCACTTGTTTGCTGCCACAATCATTTCATAGGATGAAAACATGAAATTATAATAATGTGCCAATGATGCACACCAAAAATCATGTGGCTTCCCCCACAAACCACCAACAAGGTTGCCAAAATCAATGCTACAAGTAGCTACAAGTACATCATCATGCCACATGAAAGAAGGAACAACTCTTTTTGATACATCATGCTGCTCAAACAAGGAAAAGAAGTACAATACAAAATGTGATATTATACCTCCTCCATCATGCACTTGAGATCTTGAGCTGAAATGGCTCAACTAGAATTTCTCCCTTACCTCCAATGAGTAGGGAAGTGGTTGTGACCTCCTCTTCATTACCATACGGGCTATGCATCTCTCCATATGCTAAAATATTTCATGCTGGATGCCCTCCCAAGTGAACTCCTCCATCAAATGGAAATATGCATCAAAGTGCATAGAAGAGAAGTCCTCATGTGCTACATGTAGTAGCGTCTCCTTGAGACTAGAAGATCTATTCAAGAGGATCCTGCCATAGGAATAGATGACCACATCATCCACCATGTATCTATCATCTCCATTTGGGTCATCAAGAATCATGCATGCACCAAGATCCTTGGAGTACTCTACCAAAAGTTGAGACCTCCAATAGGGATCCATCCTCTTAAGAGACAATGTTGGTGATCTAGCATATGAAGCTCTCCTCATGTTGCTACCTGATACTTTGACATCCCTCATGCAAAATTCATCCTCCAAACTCCTCACCTCCCTGGAATCCAAGTATGGTGGGCCAAGAGGCAAGATGTCTCTCACCAATTCTAGATCTGGTTGCCTCCAAGGTGGAATGCCTCCATGTAGTGAGACATCAAAATTTGAAGTGGACTGCATGTATGAGTGGACTATTTTTCCCTCTCTTCTTTGCATAGTTTAGTCTCCTTCCTTTGTGTATAATTATTCTGAAATATATAAGGGTGAATGCTCATCATCCCTTGATGTTGATCCTTATTCTCTTCCTCTCCTTCCATCTTACAATCCACCAATACTACTGCATGTTGCTCCATAATTTTGTTTTGGTTCCCACATGTTGAATCATTTGGAACTCCTTGTAAAGATACAAGGGATCCTCTAATGGAAGCAATGGCTCCCCCTTCACCTCCATGTGGTGATGGATCTTCTTCCTCCATCCTCCTTACAGTAAATGTGGGCAATAGATTGCGCTATGGATCTGCATGTGTGGCTGAATGCTCACACCCATCATGAGAATAGTTATGGCTTATTTCAAACCCTTCCAAAATTCTTCTACACTCCTCCCCTTCCATCTCCTTGAGATCTTCTTTAATACCTTCCAAGGTTTGGAAAAGAAGCAGCGAGATCTCCTCTTCCTTCATTCCTCCTTATCCTCTTTCTCTCCACAAGAAAATAGGCATGTTACAGCGTTGTAGATCACATTGTGTGGCTGAATGCTCACACATAGCATAAAAAGTACTTGGGATTTCTTCATGAGAAGAACTGCTTGAGGGATTTGCATGTATTCCCCTTCTCATTCCCCTGATTTTTTCCTTTAATTCATGCATGGCTTGAGGGAGAGTGTTAGAAAAAATCTTCTCTTGTCCTCTGTGTAATATTTCTTTATTATTTTTCTTTATTCTTCTGATAGTCAGATCTCACAGGCTCAGCCAGAGATCATGCTTTGATACCACTGGAATATCCCAAAATGGGAACTGTCAGCAAGGCATGATTGGAAAACGCATTTTCTAGGAATGAATGCTACAAGTTTTGACACCAACACTTGTATCCCTTATATCTAAGTATCTAAGTCCTAAATCCAAGAGGATATCAAAAACAAATCCTTCTAGGTGGGGCAAACAGGCCTCCCACACCTAGTATGGCTTGATAAATGCCCAATGAGGGACTACAGCAATGTATAAACACAATAATGGACATGAAGCATTAAATAATCTCATAGGATCTGTTAAAAACACATAGCCATCAATCCAAGCTACAACAAAAAACTGTACTTCATTTTATGAGCCAAAAGCTGGGGAAAAACAATAATTTCTGCCATAAAAAGGTTAATTTCAGAGATGAGCATAACAATAAGGGAAAGTGACAGTGGGATATCATAGCTTAGGTCATGAAGGACTCACATACAAAATTTGAGCAGAAAATAATGTCTCTAGCTATGTTAAACAAATCTCCCACTCTCGATATGGCTTAAAATTGCCCAATCCCCATGACTTGATTACTGCAGAATTTATTGAAGCACACATAGCGTGATTTTATGAAGGTTTTGGATGAAATATGGTGTGGACATCAGTAAATCAGATCTATTTTATGGTTCATACAATGTACAATAGTTAAACAGAAGAATTACATGAAGAAACCCTCAAGATTGAGGTGCTACAACAACATATTAAGACTGCAAAGCTTGAAACCATTATTTTATGGGCTGAAATAGCTGTATATTAAATTTTATATCTAGAACAGATATGTATACAAAAATATAGATCTATATCAGATCTATACACTAGATGAGTTCCTCTACAAATTCCCCTTGGGGTTTTGATCAAAACATGAATGTACAGGAGTAGATCTGAGGTCTAGAATTATAGATCTACAACAATATTCAAGAATTATATAGTAAATGAATACATAAGTGAATCATATCTGAAAAAAACATGGATTGGTTGGCCAATCCATGGATCACCACAGTGAAAGGGAAGATCCTATCACCAGAGATCTCTCCAAAAAAGCAGTCAAAACACCCTGCAACTTTCCTCTTGTAGATAACGTAGTTATGGGAGAGAAACTATGCTTTTAGCTTCAATACTAAGTAGGCCTAATGCCTAGATCTGAAAATGCAGCTCTAATGTTCCAATACACTCTTCCAGGAGGTTAAAAGACACACTCACTGAGAAGAGGCACTAGATTGGCTTAGATCTGAGTAGATATAGCCTCCACTGCTACAGCTTGCAAAGAAAAAAAAATCCTAAATAGGATCTGAATTGTGGTTGGAAGATGAAGCTTTTCCCAAAGCCTGATAGTGGATAAGATAGAACAAGTCTCCTCCAAGAGCTACTCAAGGAAGGAGGTGGGATTCCCAACCAGGAACACCCAAGTTCTAAACAACATTATTCTCAGCTAAACGGCTAGAGAATGAGGATTTTCTAGATAGACAACACCTTCTGAAATATCAAATAATCAACCCCTTTCTTGGTGTCCTTCTCTCCCTTTTATAAGATGGAAATGTTGTCAAACCCTAAACCATCTTGATGATTTAGCTTCATTCACATGAGTGGCCTCCAACATGAATTGCGTTGTGACTTTAGGAGACACAATGCATGTAGAAAACTTTGTGGATTTGGTCCTGTTGACCTAGTCAATTTATCCAGGCTCTTTCACACTTAAGTGTGTTTATGAAGAAACCTCAGATTTATCTTGTTTCATATTGAGCATTGATTTATTTTGTTGTTTATGAGTTATATTGATCCTCCTTTACAATTTTATTCATGAAATAGAAAAATTAAAACAAAATTGAATATTCCTATTAGCTTGGGGTGATTAGGAATATTACAAACATATTTTTTTCCTTTTTGAAGTATATATTCCCTTTTTCCTCACTTGGATCCAACCTATGTTATCTACTATAAATAGAGAAACAGTATTCTATTTGTTATCTCAGATTTCGCCTACACCTTCAGGATGCGTATGCAATTTTCCCTCTTTTGCCTAATCTTCCCAAGGAGTTAGTTTATTTGTCTTGTTTTCTGAAGTTAGTTTTATTTGCCTTATTTTTCTTATCCTTGGCCACTTAACACATATTTCAATAATTTTGGAATCAAATAGTGGATCTATAATTTCAAAATAACCAAAAAAACTCAATTTTATTAATGTCCTTGTAACAAAATTTTCTAATTTGAATGAAATATGTGTTAATTTTTGAAGATTTCCCAAAGAGTATGTTTTCATAATTATTTTTAAGAGAAATTTTTGGGGAACCAAAATTCTTAGGAATTTCATAGGTGTCCTTTATACATTCCACATCAACTTGGCTTGTTGTTGAGTTTCCATGAACTTGGTGGGAGCCTTTCTTGGATTCTAATGTCTCTTGTTGATATTCCTCATTGATGTGATCTCGAAAGAGAGTTCAATTTTAAGTATCATATAATGTTCTGACTTGGCACCTTCCCACTATCTTGGTTTACAACTATTTTTACTAAGCTTTGATCTTCCAAGATTTGGGACAAATTTTAAAGGAAATAATTTTTTTCTAATGAGATCTACAATGGAAAGAAATATTTTCATGATGAAACTATAATAGAATTATTCAAGTTTCTAGTTGGCATGGAAGCCAAAAAATCTATGAGTAGACTAGCCTCTTCAACTGATAAAGTGGAATGAGACAATACAATAATAGAAGAGGTTTCCACCATCTGCAAATATCTGAGAGAGAGGGACGTGAAGAGATTGGTGAGGGTGAACCCCATTTATATTTTATTTTTAACAGAAATGGGTATTTTGGATTATATCAATGAGCTAGCATCCCATTCTTAACTATTTCTCAATTTTATTTTGACTAGTTTCTTTTCTTGGTTTAGCTTTGTCTAAATTATTGTTTTCATTATTGAAGTATATATTCCCTTTTTCCTCACTTGGATCCAACCTATGTTATCTACTATAACTAGAGGAACATTCTTCATTTTGTTATCTTGAATTTCGTTTCCACCTTCACGATTTCTATGCGGTTCATTCTCTTTTGCCTGATCTTCCCAAGAAAGTTTATTTGTCTTATTTTCTGAAGAGACAGAGGAATAACCAGAAATATTTTTACTATCCTTGGAAAATTTTGAAAAATTACCCAAGGATTATGTTTTCATAATTATTTTCAAGAGAAACATTTGGGGAACCAAAGTTCTCTGTATTTTCATAGGTCTCTTTATACATTCCACCTCAACTTGGCTTGTTATTGAGTTTCCATGAACTTAGTGGGAGTCTTTCTTGGATTCTAATGTCTCTTGCTAATTTTACTCATTGTTGTGATCTAGGAAGGGAGTTCAAATTTAAATATCATATAATTTTCTGACTTGGCGCCTTCCCACTATCTTGGTTTGCAATTATTTTTCCTAGATTTGATCTTCCAATATTTGGGACATTTTTTAAAGGAAATCGCTATTTTGTAACAAGCTCTATAGTGAAAAGAAATATTTTCATAATCCAGCTATAGTAGAAGAGTTTAGGTTTCTAGTTTACATGGAAGGAAAAAAATATATGAGTAGATGAGGCTCTTCGATGGATAAAGAGGAATGAAATAATATAGTAGTGGAAGAGGTTTCCACCATCTGCAAATATCCGAGAGATAGGGATGAGAAGTGACCGACGAGGGAGAATCCTATCTGCCACAATAGAGACTCCCACTTCGCCATTAACACATTATTTTTCACTCATATAATCTATTTTATGTGATGTAAAGTGTGTAAAATTTCTTTTTGTTTGTTTTGGGATTCATGTCCATCTACCTTGGTCCCTACCCCGTCATAATTTTGGCCAATTGAATTTACTTATTCTAATGTTTGAGATTATCATGTGACCCTCCATTACATATGTCACATATCACTAAATAATGTTCAATCAATATGGCTAGCATGCCCATTTCCCATATCATTGTTTTATTATTTTGTCAATATGACACATGTTCCATTACCAATACCAATTCAACACCAATTATTTAAGAAAATGTTGGCTAATTAGAGATACCTATGTGCACTACTTGACTGTGGGATACTATATTCTTAAACTGATCACTTTTCTTCAAACTAACCAACAATGGCTTTAATGTAAAACAATGATTGAATTTGGGTGCAACTATGTATTTATTTGTATTTTTCAATAGATTCAAAGCCCACCATTTAGGTTAAGAGAGATTTTTTTACAATGGATATCTCTATTGCATAAATGTCATTTGAGCCATGGAAATTCCATATAGTAAACTGGTACAAAAATAGAGGAACATTCTTGGTTGCAAGTGACTATCAAACTTACTTCTAGTGATGGAGGATTCTATTGTACTTTTCATAATGTTGTTTCTGTAAGGCACATGCATACATAGTGTGCCATAACAAAGAATCAAATGTCTATAAGGGGATCTACTAGAGGAATATAATAGGAGAGTATGGGATTTTGATCCAATATATGAAACACCCACTTAGGTATGTATAGTGAATCGTACTTCTCTCATAATTTTTAAAAACTCTCAGTATTAAGTGGTTTTGAAGGGATCTGTGATTTTGTGCTTTTAAGTCTATGTGAAACGTGAATTGCTATGTTTCTAGGAATATAAGGGAAGTTGGTATTTCCTTGGATATTTGTCGAGTAAAAAGGAACCTGGTTAATCGAAAAAAGTCAGGATAAATTTGTTCTCTTCCTCTATTACCACCCACATATATGGGATATTTCAGGAAGTGAGCTTCTTTATCAGTAGCATGATCTGGTGAAAGGATGGGGAATATAAGTTGAAGAAAGCTAATTTCATGGTGGAATTTATAAGTATCAATAGATACAAAAAAATCCTACGCTAAAGCATGGGCCACGATGCCAACTAGTAAAAATGAATATATAATTGTAAACCATCACAAACTTGAAGCAATATTGTATCTACCAAGAATGAATAGATGACCAAGTATGAAGCGGAAGTCATCCAATACAAATTAGCTATATTCCTTATGACCATTCACATTAAGGCATACACTTTCCATAGAGGAGATGGTTTAAAATTCTTGTGGCAAAACTAAGATAAATCTTCATAATTCAAAATTTTATTCCCTATCTTTTTAAATATACATATAAATATAAATGATTCACTTGTATATTATTATTTTTAATTAAAAATAATATTAATTTAAGACACTATATATATATATATATTACATGACTAACTTGACTAAAAAAATATAAACTATTCAAATCGGGACGCTTTTCTTTTTTGTTTGCTGCGTGACCAAGAACCCATGCAAATTGTGCCACCTTTTTTTCACCAGGGTTGAATAATGCCCATCCCATTCCTACATCGCGCATAAAGGAACACAATTATTAAAATAACAAATATGATGCATTATGTTGGGTAGTTTACTTCCGTTATGAATAGTTATTCTACACTAGAAACATCAATGATTCTCTGCCATGGAAACCATACACAATTGACTCAAGAACCTTTTTATTATCTTTAAAACAAAATTAAACATAAAAGGTGAATTATGTAGCTTAACTAATGTATTTCATTTAATTTTAGGTATAAAATGTCATTTCCCATTCATTTTAGCTTTATAGTTTGATGTTTTGTTTCAAGGTAACCATTTCATACTTTGAGGGTGTTGGTGAAGCTTCTCTTGGATCTACATATATAAACTTGGCATGGTTCAATTGTTGTTTTGTTTTTATAATAGAAAAATATTTTAACTTGTGAGTTTTATTTACATAACATAATAGATGTGTTTTGTCATTTGGATTTATCTTAGGTGGTTGGGATAAATGATTTCTTTCCTCCCCACCTAGGTTCAATTATTGCAAGGAAAATGTTGAGGTTTGCTGTAGTGGATTTGATCCTTGTTTTTTAGTCTGATTAGTCCCTAGAGGATCAAAACATTTATATTCCTCACATGGAATATAAATATATTTCTCACGAGGGGAGGAAAGAAAAAATTAAGAGATGTGTTTAATATTTCTATTTTAGGTTATTTTTGACATCACAATGCTTAATATAACAAACACTAATGATGTACAACAACTATAAGTAATCAGAATTGGTTTCAGTATTAATATATCTATAAATGTGTATTAATAACTCAAGTAACCAATCATTATTTTGGAATCAGTGCTAACATCATCATGTTAGCATTGTACTATGTGTAGAAGTGTATGTTGAATCTATAGTGGCACAAAAGGTTGGTGCATGTTTGAATCTATAGTATTACAAAGGGTTAGCCCTTACATACATCTAGAATTTTATGATCTCCTGCCATATTGACACTAGTACGACCACTTTTTTTTGAAGGCCAAAGTTACTAACACATAAGGTGTCCATGATATATTGTTATTTTTCCATGTTACAAATCTCTAGGAAAACCCTTTGATAATTTCCCTCATTTCGAAGATGATACATAGGGTAAATCCTAGATTATTAACGTGGCAAGGCTATTTGAAAATAAGGATGAAATCCATTAGAGAAATATACTCTCTATAAGTTCAAAATGTCACTTGTGGGAATCAAACTTGGGTGGGGAGGATGATAATCATTCCTCTAGCCACCTGACATAAATCCAATTAAATGTTAATGCATGAATTTGGTAAAGAATGAAAATGATAATAATCAAAATAATATATACCAAGATGGAAAATATCAATAAATACAAAGCCATATAGCCATATAATGTTGAAAATTTTTCAAAGTAAAATATTAAATTTGGTTTTAAGAATAATATCAATGATATACAACACCTTAGTATTATTTTGTAGCCAAACCTTATACTTGAAAATTTATTTGATTTGTTTTAAAATGGATGTTCAGATGCTTTCGTAGTTCTCTTCACTGTAAGAATTGATCCCAGAGATATCCCACTGAACAGGGTCTACCACAGGCCCAGGAAAAAACCCTCAGTAGCAAAGGCATCCCCTTGAAGCCAAAACAGCTATGATACTAAATCTAGGTTTTAAACTTGTATAGAAAATATCTGCAAATGAATTCTTATAACATAAAATAAAAAATGGCGTGAAAATAAAACATAAAAAAATATACACAAAGATTTTCCCTTCGATCTCAAAACTAGTACTGAAAGATGGATTTTTCATTATGTTTCTTTCAATGTTACAATAGATATATATAGATGTCGAAACATTCATAAACCCCAATCAATTAACCTTGGATTAAAACATAATGTAGTTCCCTTAACCAGATCTACAAAATACCATGGACAAAAAAACATCATGCCCAAAAACATTTGCAAAACCCATCCAAAAAATGATAGGTACGTCCAACGACCGAATATAGGGTCCCAAAAAAAAATTTTGGGATGCCACCCAGACCCCGTGCAAGGGGGTTTTCTCCCCTGTGCTTCCCCCAATACAATGAACAAGAGGGGTTATTTCCCTGTCGCACGTGCAACTAGTCATTGAAAGACTATAAGACAAACCCAACATTAATAACACTGCATTATGGGCCAAAACCCTTACAAGTTCTTTACGTTCTCTAAGAGTGTAAATATTCACCATATTGTACAAAACTAAGGCAATCTCTAGGGTTTTATTTCTTCCTTATTCTAAATATATATCTTCTTATGACTCTATAGAAGATCCTAATTATAAGAAGGTATTTCATTGAAACATATATAAAATAATTGTTTTAACTAAAACTAATAAACTCAACCTTATTTTATCCCATCAAGAGTATCCAACACCAATATTATCATTCCACTGCAAGTGACGATGCTTATTCTTATTAGGAACTACATTAGAACCAATGCCTCCAAGAGCAAGCTAGCCACTGCCAACCACATAATTCTCTAGAGTTGTAACTTGAGTGTTGAGTGCAATAACTTCCTCATCAATTCTTTTAAAGAAATGCGTAGAAGCCAAAGGAGCTTGGCTTCCAATAGGAGCTGTGAATACTGTCACTACCTCGCATGTATGTCATCTTGCTGTTGCATGGAAAACTATAGCACCTCAACCAAATAAAAAAATTTAACAAATAATGAACCAACATCAAGGATCTCTAGAAGAGAATGAGGTTCCACCATTTCAAGAAAGGACCATTGAACCCAACTCGCAAAAGTATCAGCAATATTAATCCACACCCCAAGACTAGCAAGTTAAGGCTTCAAATGAATTTTATGGAGTATAATGTAATCCATTATATTATCAAGGTTGAAACATTTCCATGAGCCAGACTAAGGAAAAATTTTCATATCCAACCCAAAATACTCCAAAGGATGATGAATAGAATAATTATTGAATGTGGGGGGTGACAAAATGAACTCCAACCCGCTGTTGAAGGAAATAAGCTCTATAGCCATAGTGAATTCCAATCGATGCCACCAAATAAGAATTAAATTCTTATGCTTCATTTTGCAGATGAGAGGAAATATTTTGAGACACATAATAAGGTGCATGGGACACCTAGAGGAAAATATTGAAGACCGACATACAAAAATATTAAATATCCACATCATGATACCACTTGGATTTTTAACATGATCCAGACACCATTTAGAGAAAGAGGTAGATGTCTCATCCCTACTTCAAAACAGATTTCTATGTGTATCAAAATTTAAATGAAAAAATATATTCCTCGGGGCTCTCCTCATGGCTATGGTATGTGGATTATTTTGAAATTTCTTTGATCCAAATCTCATCTGACTTGGCCCAACATTGGAGCCTTTTTTTTCCAAAGTGTCTGCCACTGAATTCAAATGTTTATAAACATGGAAAATTTCCATATGCTTCAACTGAGAGATAAGTAAGAGAATCATTTTAGAGAATGGGAGGGAGATCAAAGCTTCACTCCATCCTAGCCTTGACCATCTAACCAATTATAATTGTTGAAAAACTGAAGACCAAAATATTGTTAAAATTTATTTCCAGGGAAGTTTCTAGACCCTTACATAAGTCAGGAAACTCTGCTTTGTTGTTTGCCACATGGCCAAGAACCCATGCAATTTGTGCCACATTTTTTTCACCAGGGTTTAATAATGCCCATCCTATTCCTACATCCCACATAAAGGAACATGATTATTAAAATAAAAAATATGATGCATTATGTAGGGTACTTGACAAGTTATTCTACACTAGAAGCATCAATGATTCTTTGCCATTGAAACCATACCCAATTGACTCAAAAACCTTTTTTATTATCCTTAAAACAAAATTAAACATAAAATGTGAATTACGTAGCTTAACTAATGTATTTCATTTAATTTTAGGTATATAATGTCATTTCCCATTCATTTTAGCCTTAGAGTTGTATGTTTTGTTTCAAGGTAACCATTTCATACCTTGAGGGTGTTGGTGAAGCTTCTCTTGGATCTACATATAGAAACTTGGCATGGTTCAATTGTTGTTTTTTTTATAATAGAAAAATATTTTAACTTGTGAATTTTATTTACATAACATAAGAGATGTGTTTTGTCATTTGGATTTATCTTAGGTGGCTGGTGTTGGGAATCTGTAATCAGCAAGATTGGCAAAGTTCGATCACAGAAACAACATCGTTTCAACCACTTTGGGATTCTAGGATCTAGCCCTCCTGAATCCAAAGAGGGATCTCTCCAATAAGTGCAAAGATGGATTTGCCTTTGAAGTTTGGGGTAATGGTATTAGGCTAGTTATGGAGGTCGAGGGTTTTGATTGTTTTTGGATGGTTGAGCATGATTACTGTTTGAGGTGGAAAGTTCTAAATGCAAAGAATTTCAAAGGTGAGAAGTTGCAAGAAAATAGAACAAGCTTTGGCCAAGAATATAGATAATTGCAGGTTTTAGTCTGTTGGGCTATGGAGTCATAATAGGGTTTAATTGAAACAACAAGAGGCAAGAGTGGTCCATGGGGAAAGTCATCTATGTCTAAGGATCTCTTTAAAGTTTGATTTATGGAATGAAATGAGACAAAAGAAGGGGAATTAAATAGATGAAGAACAAACAGTAGCCCAGGATCTGGTAAGTACTTTGAAACTAGCCAGCCTTTGACAAACACTTAAGAAAGACATAAAAGAAATCCAGGATATGGTAAGTACTTCAAAACTAGCCAACCTTTGATATACTTTCCATAGGAAACATATAAAAATAGAGGGAAACTTGAAGGCAACTGTTGGAGTAGAAACTAGTGGGCCGAGCTCACCACAAATCCTCTCCTAGCTCTGGTCTACTTGTTAAATTTCAAGACAAACACAAAGATAACAAAAATGGCCTAAGATCTGGCAAGTACTTTCAAACTAGCTAGCTTTCAACACATTCCAAGGGAAACATTCAGACAGTCTTTGGGGATAAAACTAGGACCAGGGCACACCATATCTTCCTTAGTTCATCTCTACTTAACATATATTGAAAATTACATTTAAGAATAACAATTAGCTAAGGCAACCAGACGAGGGAATGCCAACATTCCTATGCTTAAACTGAATTAAATCATTCCTAAATAACACAAATTGGAAGAAAACATGTAGATAAATATTTTCAGTCAGAGAAAGGTACTGATATACAGTAGGTCCTAACTCTATGCATGCTATTATTTATAAGAGAATATGAACACAGTGAAAACATTAAAAAAATAACAAGTCACAATGAGAAAAACATCACTGTCAACATAGACCAGGATCCCATAAATCAACTTGTATTGATGCTCCAAACCAGTTACAGCTCTAAGTCCAATGCTTTAGTTTAGCAATCATCTACGCTTCCCAGACTAACTTATCTATTACAAGCAGAGCTCTAAGAGCCAGTGAACACTATTTACAGTTAGAAGCTCAAGCTCAATTACATTTCAAAGTTCAGCAAATAACTCAACCAACCCCTCTCTAATCTTCTTCAGTATTATTTATAGAAGAATGAGGAGGTGAGATCTCATAAAATATCTCCAAAGATAATTAATATAGACTTAATGACTTCTCGGCCTTTGTGGGGCTTGATGAAGAAGCTTACATAGGTGTCCTCTATATTAAATAATTTACATTAAGATTTAAGCTCGGTCGGAGCTCTTTTTGACTTTTAAGGCTCTCTGTTATGTGGAAGTAACTCTGGTGATAATCTGTCATTAAGTTTATTTGCAGAATTAACTCTCTGGCTGCGCTGAGGAAAATATATGATCTTGATCAATAACTTCTGCCTCTGTTTGAATGCTTTGAGGCATAGGTGGCACTGTGGTAGCTGGGAGGAATCAATTTGCCTCACGGTGGAGGCCTTGCTATCTGATAAAACACTTTGATTTCCTTTTAACTGTCTCTTAATTAGGAGGATTAGGATTTTGATAATCAATCTTAGTCGTAATTCCCCCAGATCTATCTTTAATCTTCCTTTCTGGTGCATTTTGTCTTCGACACTTATACTCTTTGATTTTTGATTCATTTACTGTGTTTTGTTGGTGTGCAGTGTTGCGCAAGGGTCGTGAGGCATCAATGTCTTTGAATCATTGACGAGGCGCAGAAATTTGAACCCATGGATGGCTTCCTTTAATAAATTGAAGGCGCGAGAATTAAAACCCCAGCCTTCGAATTTTTTTCAACATATAATGAAAAAACCATATAATCACCCTTTATCAAATAACATACCCAGACTTCAAAACTTTTGATAAAACCAAAGTATATAACCATTTCGGGTCACAAAAGGTGTTTTTTGACGTCAGGGTGTTTGTGACCTGAAATCCTTATGAAATCCACCATATAAAGTTCCCCGGGTCCGTTTTGTGGCCTGTTGATGTAAGGGTGAGTGTGACCCGAAATATTTATGAATTCTGCCCTATAAAGCTCCCCGGGTCTGGATTTCATGACCATATGAGCAAACAAACAAGGCCCGCTCCAATTAGTTGCTACCGCGTGTGCGCTGATATGTATGTTGACTAGGCGTCGGGGACCACCAGTTCTGTGGGACCGCTGATTGCTACTGTGGCTATGGGGACTAGAGCGATTCATTTTGGGCCGTCGATCTGCAGATCAGATCGACAACGAAGATGTTTTAATGAATGCACCGTACCTTATTTCATCCCCCGAGCTCATTTTGAGTGCGATCACCGTTCGATGAGCCGACCTCAGATCGGATGGCATACGCCAATATCATGTTGAGCCTACAGTCGACCTTTAACGCCCGAGGAGGGCGGTATCTCCAAACCACCCATGGCCACGTGTCGACCTGTGGCATTGATCGCGCTTGAATCAGAAATACCGCTTACCCCAAAAAAGAGATGCGATCAAAACTGCTCCGGTTTTGTACAGTGATGGACCGTGGGGAGCGTATTAAGCTGTACCAGCAGAAATATTTTCAAACCCTGCAAAAACACAAAAAATTAATATAAACAAAGGTTTCATGTGTCGGGATGGTTTTATATATACGAAGTGCATAGGCGCCCGACTGTGGGGCCTTGGTATATATGGAAAGCAATATGATTAGGGGTTATAATATATAGGGCTAATCGGCATCAGAGTTTTAAACATGGAAAACAGACTTATGCGCTCAAATTTTGGGATGCGATAAGCACTTTGTGGGTCTAGCACCTGGTTCTAGGGTGCGGGCACATGGAGGGAAAGTGGCTTAAAATTTAGCCCAAGGGGCTTATTCTGTAATAAAAAAATGTGTTTTTTTATGAAAATTTTCAAGTTTTCCAATGGTTGTGAGGGTTTCGATAAGGAAAAGAAAGAGTCTTAAACTTTATCAAAGGGGTTTTGAGGGAGGGGAAAAGGGAAAAATATGAAAATGGAGGATTTTTTATGGAGAATAAAGGGGTAAAAATGAGGTTAGTTTTGGAAGTGGAAGGAGGGGAAAAATGATGATTTTGCAGCAGTCTCTCATGAAATCAGCGGAATTCCAGGGTGTAAAATGGGCACAGTAGGGAAGATTTTGGACAGAGGCATGAGACCTTTAAGAGTCTTCAATAGCCAACACTTTTTGCAATAAAATTTTTTCCTTGAAGGCTCCAAAAAAAATATTCAGCCACCTTTTGGTGTAACAAATTTTATAGGTGGCTAACAGTGGCTCCACTTGGGGATGGTGCCTTCTTGAAGGCATCAAGAACTTCATACCTGCATTTTCTAGGAGGCTGATTAGTGCCTTATCCATTGGGCTGCCTTTCTTTCCTTGGATGATCTTCTTTTGGTCTGAAATCATGTTAGCAGCCATAAAAACAATGGATCTTTCATCAACAAGCTTTCTACCTACCCAATCTTATAGATCTAACATTTTTTCTTCATTAGAGTGCACTTGGATTGGAAAACTCTTTTACAACATTTTATTCTTTTGAAAACAAAAAATCTAATCTATTTCTACACCTTATTTCTCCATGGACTCAGATTAAATAGTTGAGCCCATATGATTCTCTACCTAATCTACTATCTGTTGGGATTAAACTGTCCAACAGATTTTATTTGCTAAATTCTACAACAAAAATTTAAAAGCATACAAGTTAGGATTGAACGGTCTAACTTGATGCTGATCTATGGCTTAAAATACAAGCTGCACATAGGTCTTATTTTGCAAAAATTTAAAACAAAATGGAAGGCTTAGGATCTGAAATTTCAAAGCATTTCCTTCATCTCTTTTACAACTCTGTTTTGACTTTTGTTTTGAGCTGTCTCTCCTTTGTCAACTGGTTCAGATTTTGAGCTAATTGGAACCAGATTTACATCTTTGTTGACTCAGAATTTGAAACAGATTTGAGTCATTCTCTTTGGAAACTTAGGTTCAGATTTTGAGCATGTTTGAACCTTTGATTTCTACCCTAAAATATCTACTGATAAGCCAAGATTAAATAGTTTGGCAAATCGAATTTACTATCCTATCAGCAGAAAATTTAAAACTAATTAGTCAAGATTAGGATGTTTGACTAACTAGAAGTGTGTTCTTTAGGAGTGGCTTTTGAGCTTGCACACTTTCAGATTTATTTCTCTTTTTTGTTATGGGGCTATACCTTTCTTGTTTTTACAATCTGCCCTCTTTTATTTCTTTCTTTGTTTTTTGTATTTTTGATTTTTATAACTTTGAATGCAATGATGGGTGAAGTATTTATAATGGAAAAAGATAAAAGGGCTTCAAAACATGTCATGGATCAAGAGAAGTAATGTTTAAGAATCCTGCCATTGACAGGACCCCCAAACAATTCTGCTCCATTCAACTCTTGCAAGAAATAGGCATTATTACCAGCAGCTGAATGAATAGAGTAAGGGCCAAGCCATAAGTTGTCAAATTTTCCATGCTTGCCCTTGTCTTCCTTCCTTGAGTCCCACTTCAAAACTTTTCCCCCAATATTGAAATTGTTGGCCTTTGTTCTTCTGTCAAAAAGCTTTTTAATGTTGTCCTGCTTCTGTAATGCTTTTTTATAAACCCCCTCCCTGGTTTGCTGAAGATGGATGGTCTGATTTATTCTCTTGATCATGTCATTATCTTCAGTTTGCAACTCTTGAATCAACTTCATCACTGGTACACCAAGGCTCTTTGGAAAAATTGCATCAGTACCATATGAAAGCTGGAAATGTGACATACCAATAGATTTCTTCAAAGTCAATCTATCAGCCCAAACTGCATGGACCAGCTTTGTGTGCCAAGACTTTTTGTTGTCCTCCAATAGTTTCTTGATTATGTTCACTAAACTCTTGTTTGATGATTCTCCAAGTCCATTTCCTTGAGGGTAATAGGCCATGGAATGCCCCAAGGTTATCTGATATCTGTGATAGAATTCAACCATCTTCTTTGATCCAAATGCTGCTGCATTATCAGTGATGATCTTGGTAGGACAACCAAATCTAGAGAGAATATTATTCTCTATGAATTTTATAATAACAGAATCATTGGCATGCCTACAAGGAATGGCTTCTATCCACTTAGTGAAATAGTCTGTGGCAATGAGAATCCATCTATGCTGAGCAGAAGATGGTGGATGGATTTCTCCTATGAAGTCAAGTCCCCACTATTGAAAATGAGCTTCAACAATGATTGGATGCTGAGGTAGGGGTAGCAGTTTTCTTTTTCCTTCAAAAAGTTGACATTTATGATAGGCAATGATCATCTTGTGTATATCAGGAAAAAGTGTAGGCCAATAGAAACTAGCCCTCAAAATTTTGTTGGATGTTATCTTCCAGTACAAATGACCTCCACACTCTCCTTCATGGAACTCGTGCTTAACCTTCTCTGCATCATACTTAGGAAAACATTTAAGCAATACACCACTTGCATTTTTCCAATAAAAACATCTATCTATAATGCAATAGTTTACAGCTTTTAACCTTAGGAATCTTCCCTCTGTTTTTGTCAAACCAGGAGGTGTATTTAGATTAAGCAAAACATAAATAATATCAGCATACCAAGAGGAATTCATGAAATGGTCTTCAAAAATGGGAATTGAGATTTCCTCTTGATCATCCAAAGCATTAATCATATTAATATCGAGAACCTCAAAATTGGATTCAACCATTAATATAGCTAGACCTTGGCCTTGGATGAGTTTAGTGGGTTTTATCTCTAAATCATATTCAAGAATAACAGCAATCCCCTTACCTCTCTTACCATCTGGATCCTGTGTTAGAATGTCTTTAACAACTGAGTTTGGGACAAAGGCAATAATGTGTGAGTGAAGGATGTATACTCTGAAGTCTTTCAAAGCTTTAACCAAAGAAAAAGCTTGCTTCTCCATAATGTTATATTTTAGAGGGGCATCCCTCAATGCCTTTCTAAAGAATGCAATAGGCTTCTCTTGTCCTTGTGGATTTTTCTGTAAAAGGACAACAACTATGGTATGTTCTAATGCAAACAAAAAAATATAAAAATCTTTTGAGAAATCAAGAGTTATTAGAATCAGTGTTTTGGTTAATGCTTGTTTCACTAGCTCAAAGGACTTCTTTGCTTCCAAGGTCCATTTCACCCCTTGCTCCTTTTTCAACATGTTTGTGATATTTCTAAGGAGCTCAGCTAAGTTGGGGATGAACCTTCTCAAAAATTTAATCTCTCCAATGAAAGATTGCAACTCCTTGATGTTTCGAGGATGAGAGATTTGCAATATGGCCTCAATCCTTCTGGGATCTATCTTAATACCCTCTTCTGAAATGATGTGCCCAAGAAGTTTACCTTCTTGGAGCCCAAATAGTGTTTTCTTATGGTTCAAAGATATCCCAAACTTTTTGCATTTCTCGAAAACTTTTCTTAAGTTTTTTAAGTGCTCTTCATCTGTTTTTGAAAACACGATAACATCATCAAGGTTTATAATGATGAAGTAGCCCAGTTCTTCTAAGAATGCTATGTCCATGGCTCGCTGAAAAGTTGCTCCAACCTTCATTAGACCAAAGGGCATTCTCACATACATGAAAGTGCCCCATGGTGTAGTAAAGGTTGTCTTTAATTGATCAGTAGGGTGAACTAAGATCTGATTGTACCCTGAGTAGCCATCAAGCAAAGAAATTCTTCTAGACCCTACCATCCTTTGTAAAATATGATCCATCTTAGGTAAAGGGTAGTTGTCTTTTAATGAAGCTTTGTTTAAGTCTCTAAAGTCTATACAAAGCCTGATCTCTCCAGTTTTCTTCCTAACTGACACCAGATTAGACACCCACTTAGAATATCTAATAGGGACAATAATACCAGCTTCATACATTTTCCTGATTTCCTTCTCAACCAGAGGCAGCTGAACAGGGTTTATTCTGTGTTGTTTCTATTTGAATGGTTTCTAGTTCTCTTTGAGAGGGATCTTGTGCTGTATTATTTTAGTATCATAGGATTTAAGATCTTTGTAATTCCACACAAAAACATCAGAAAATTATTTGAACTACTCTATATATTTTAGTTTAATGTGAGCTGGTAAAGTTTTAGATAGTTTAATCATCATAGGTTTAAGTTCACTGCTTATATTGCACTCTTCCACTTCAGTCTCTATAGGTTCCAATTTTGGTTTCTTGCCACATCATTAAAATCGAACAACTCCTCTAAAGGAGCCAGACCCTTGGGCAAACTCTGATCTTTAGAGTGCAGAGTTTCTAACTCCTTTGTTTCTAACTCTGCATTAAATTCTATTCTGTTTTTAAGTTTGCTAGTTAGAAAATTAATATTGACAAGCTCAAGAGATAGCTCTTCTTCACCAAGAAAATTTTCTTCACTGCAGTCTGTATCATAATCTGAGTCCGAACTGTTTAGTTCGAATTTATTTCTGAATTGCATGAAGTATTCTATTTGTTTGTCTCCATAAAACACCTGCCAATACTTTTCATTATCAGGCATGGTTGGTCTAAATTTTATCTGAGTTGTACAGTCTTTGGTTTCATACGGCATTAAGCATGTTCTAGTTGCAAAGGCTAAATTGTGGGCCGAAATATTTCTCTTTCTTGGGAAAAAAATAATTTGGTACTCCTCGAAAGTTTTCAAAAGGTCCATGACATCGTTTCGGTAGGCCCTAAGTCTGGGATGATTTCTGCTATACTCCCCATTGACTTGCCTAATGACTAACTCTGAATACCCATATGCTTTGATTCTCTTGGCTCCTAACTTCTTCAATAGATGTAAGCCTAAGAGAAGGGATTCATATTTTTCTATGTTGTTAGAACACTGAAAATTTAATTTGCAGGAAATGCTTTCTGTGTGGTCGTTTTCAGTGTTGGAAATCTAGACACCTACACTAGCGTTGGTCTTAGTGCGAGACCCATCAAAATACATAGTTCACAGAGTACTATTTTCAGTTTCTTCTTGGTTACTATCCTCTTTAACTAACGTGCTTTTTTATTGTTGTTGAATATCAGCACTTAGTTGGATTTGTTTCAACTCCTCAGATTTTTTATTGGGTTGAGGACTGCTTTCTTGACTCTCAATGTTTAAAAGCAAAGGACACATGATTTATAGCTCAAGATCTGCATTTTTTTTGCTAGAGTTTACAGGTTCAACAAACAGTTCTGACATTCCTACGTTATCTTCTTCCTCTCCTCTATCTGTCATTAAATCAGACAAGGTCACTAGCTCAGTGAAAGTTTCGTCATTGAAAAGGATAATTGAATCCAGGCCTGTGTCTACAAAATAAAGGGGAGATTTCTGTGGTATGTCTTGGTTTGTAACTATGTATTGCATATGGGACTCCCTATAAAGTCTTCTAGTCTGATTCAAAACAGGGATAGTCGCATAGGTCATGTCCATTTGCATAGTCCCTTGTAACTTAGCCCCCCAAGACCTAGATAATAGCATTCCATACTTTGGGGGCACATCAGCCACAACAATATCCATGACTAAACATTTGGTTGGAATTTGAGCTAAGTTAACACAGAGGTCTTTAATTAATCCTAAACATTTTACTCTACTGGAGTCAAAGGAGTAAAGGTCTTTATAAGGTCTGGTGATTTCTAGACCAAGGCTTTCCATCACAGCTTTAGGCATTAAATTATGAGAAGCCCCAGAATCATGCATAGCGTTGTGCAAAATTTTGTTATGAACATTTAACTTACATAAAAGGGAGGAACAGGTCCCTCTTGATATCTACCTTCAATCTTGGGACCAAATATGAGTTCTGGCTGGTCATCATTAAGATTGACTATGTAATTATTATCTTCAATGTTTAAAGCCTTCAAAATTTGGGTCCCATATACATTCTGGGCAGCTAACTCATTCAAGGGAACAAAGATTTTGATTTTTGAAATTTCCTGCTCTAGGCTGAAAGGAATTTGGTTCTTCAAAGAACTTGTTTTAGCCTTACTAGCTGCCAGTCTATCAGCAACATTAGCTTGCTGATTTTTTCTATTTACATTTGACAAAATGGTCTTAACAGGAGTACTAGCTGAAGTGTTAGTACTACTAATTTCCGCACTTTGTTTTTCATTATTTTGAGTGCCTTTCTCTTTACCATTATCAGAATTCACAGCCATTGTTTTGTCCTTTTGTTTGACAACTTTAGGCTTGGTTGTAGTGCTATTTTGTGAAGATTTGTCAGAGTTTTTGGTGTTGGGGGTTTGTTGATTGGTTTTTGCTTCTAAGGTCATATTCTCTTTGAGACTCTATGATGACATTTTCTATGTCTTGATAATAATTTTCATCATCATCTCTTTTGTCATCATAAGGAGTGTATAGACCTTGTTTTCTATCATATTGAACTTCAAAGTCATCATTATCTAACCCCAGCATGTTGATATCATCTTCCTCTGTTATTTGATCTGTTTCCTCAACCTCACTTACATAGTTTTGATGAAAGGGAGGAGTGATCTATTGATCACCTTCCCTAGGTCTGTTTGGAGGTTGGTTCCTTCTAAAATTCTGATTTTGGTCCTGATTTCTATTTTGAGGAGCATTTTGATTTTGGCTTGCTTGTGCTTTCTTAATTATGCTCATCTCTTTCATCATCTCCTCCATCATTCTCTCCATCTTTGAGTTGGAAGTAGAAGGTGTGTTTTCCTCCATAAAAGACACTCTCTTCTCATTTTTCATTCTTTCTCTCTTCTCCATTAGGTTTATTTCCACAGCAAGAGCTCCCTTTTGCATCTCTTCAAGAGTTACAGGGTCTCTCTCTCTCAGCTGATAGGCCATTTCGGGGTCAAACCCTTCAGGAAATTTTTTTAAAGCTAAGCCTTGTGGAGGTTTTAGATCTAGGGAAATGGCATTATACACACTGTTAAATTTGGTACAATAAGCTTGCACACTTTCCCCAGTATTTCTATGGAGGTTCTTGTAATCAGAAAGGACTTGGAGAAGATTTTTCTTCACTTCCCATTTATTTAAGAATGTTTGATGGAAGGCTTGGAGATCATTGATACTATGGGGGGTTAAGCCTATTAGCACCCAATCTGAACCTCAGGCTGAGAAAAGAAAAATCAGGGTAACAACTAAACCACGCTCAGCCTTGTAGCTAGCCCTACAAGGACAGGAGAGGGCTCTCTCCGTAGAATAGATATTCAATAAAATGGTAATGAAACTGATTTTAGGCTAGGTATATAAATGGGAAAAAGAGTTTTGATGAATTACTGAAATTTCAGGGATGTATGGGACAAGAGGACAGTATGAACTGAGGAATTAAATTGGGATACAGAATATTTCATAGGGCAAGATAGGCAGGAGGTTTAGCAATCAAGTCTAAATAAGATGAAATGGAAAGACTTTTGAGAAGTTGAAAAGGGCATAATAAATGAATCCCTTTCAAACAGAAGAAAATACACAGAGTATGAATGATTCCCCAAGGAAGAGCATATAAAATGGATTCTACCTTTCTAACTTGAAAACATTCAACTGGAGATGTTAATGAATGAATGGTGTAACATAACAATGTACATATGAAACATAAAGGAGAAACATATGCTAAAACTCATACCACATGAATCCCATAAATCAGAGCTGCATCACTTTATTTAATTCCCTTCCAAACTGTACAACAGAGCGCAGAGCTCACTGCCACACTATTCCCCTACTTCTGAGTTTTCAGACCTCAGACTTTCAGCCCTTTGCAAATAATTAGAATTTACAATAAATAGACAGATTTGCAAGAATACAAATCGATGGAAAGAGGAGAAATATCAACTGAAGATGGAAGGCCAAAAGCCAACAATCTCTTCATTACATTATCTCATTTGAAATTTTTGGATATCCAATGAGAAGGTGAAACCATGTAACATGGATCTTTTTGAATCATTACTGAAGATGTGACTGTTACATTTTGTTTCTCGGCCTCTGGCTGTTGCTTTGCTTTCCATTATTTCTTTTGAATAACTGACTTTTAATAAGATGTTGTTGCAGTAAACTGGAATAAACTGAAATAATGCCTTACGTGAAGGGAAACAGTGAATAGGAAGGAAGGGAGAGGAGGCGGGAAAATATATACGAAATAAAAATTTCGATGTGGATGGATTAAACCATGGGAAGTCCTTTAATAAACGTAATGAAATGCGATTTGGGACTTAAAAAGGGGAGAAGGCCTTTATATTATAATGGGGAGTAAGTACCATATGGTGGGCCCGGGGATAAAATCGCAATCGCAATATTGGAATTTGTGATGGGAAATTTGCGACAGAATGTGCGACAGGGATTTTGCGATGGGAATTTGCGATGATCGCACATCGCACATCGCAAATTCCAAATCAACAAGACACTTGAATCTCTAAACTTGCGATCTTGCGATTTTGCGCTAAAGTGGTGGGGTTTATATATATGATATAACTTTGTTATAAAGTTTGTGGGGTATTTGTCGGAGAAGTGTTTAAGGGGAGGGACTTTGTAATATGAATTTTTTTATTATAAAGTCCAAAGGCATGGAGGGGAAGTGGTTGGGTAATAAAATCGCATATTTTATTAAATGATTTACAATGCGATATTATAATCGGAAGGGGGAAGGAAGGGGTTTTTAAAGGGATTTGAACATAAAGTTAAAGGGGAAACATGAGAAATAGGTGGGGCTTAGGGAATAGAGGGCTTTTACTTCACTTAAGCACAAAATTCAATCCAGAAGCCAGTTTTGAGAGTGTAGTATACCGTTGGAAAGCTCTTTCCGGGCTCTTTCTGATGGATCTACTTTGAAGATGATTTGGCACTGAAAATACTACAGAAAAATTCTCTGAAGGAAGAGACATCACTTTGTGGAGATAACAGCTTCTGAATTGTGGCTGAAAGGAAAAGTATCATGTCTTCACCTCAAAACATGGTTTTGAGGTGAAGCTTGCATCAAACCAAACAAATGATATCTTTGATCTTCCTGGTGCTATGACTTTGTATTTATTGACTTCCTCATGACTTCGCTGATATTTATTTGACACTTGACTCATTAATTTGACCATGGCGAGACCTTAGAGGCTAATGAGACCCATCCTATGACCTACTAATATGATTTTGAGAATGAAAGTGACATATGACTGAAGACCATAGGAAGGAAAATCAGCAAGTACCTCATGAGGGAAAACTGGTAACAACTTACTACCATCAATGAATTCATGACCTAACGGAATGGTGAAATTGATTATTATGGGACTCCTAATATGCAAATGCAAAAGAGCAGTTTTGATCACTGATGGCAGTATGACTAGACTGACACTAACAAAGCCTTTGAACCATTTTCTTACTTCTCCCCCCAGACTCTGAGCAAATAGTCTAAGTTTGACAGAGTCATCATCAATTTCATTTCTGTCAAAGTAGTCATTCATCTTATCCACATGTTGTGATGTACTTGTAGCATTACTAGCATCATACAATGGAATTTTGGACTGATAGTCCTATGGAAGATTGACTAATGGTACAGGAAGGACTAAGGGAGCATACCATGCTGCCATGATATGTGGTGGAGGTGGATTCACAAGAGGTGGATTAACAAGAGGGAAAATGGGCTAAAGTGGAGTGGTTTGAGCAGTGGATGTAGGGTGAAAAGAAGTGGATGGAACAACAGTAGATTGCTGAGCTGATCTTGGATGAGAGACACCTAAATTGTGAAGGAAATGTAAATCAGGAGGTGTTGTTTCCCTACTACCAGGATGTTCACTTGTTCCAGGAGATGAAAGTGAAGACTCAGAATCTAGCTGATTTATATCATCAAATGACCTAGTTCTAACGGGATTTACTAAGTCAACTTGTGATTATTGTAGAGCTGAAATATTTTCAGAAACTGAATTAGCTCTCAAGGGTGATCTGAAAACAGTTGATAATTTAATCCTAGGAGGATACTTTCAGGAACTGAATTAGCTCTCAAGGGTGATCTTAAAACAGTTGATAATTTAATCCTAGGAGGATACTTTCTGGGTTATCAACTATCTTAGGTGGATCAGGGTCAGGATAGGCTCTAGTGTGAATCTTTCTAGGAGCCACTATGTTGTGTTTTTCAGACCCAAATAAACTAGAAAAGTTCAACCAGGTATGACAGTATTTAAAGGTCAACTAATCTGTATACACAAATTTTAATCCTACAGTCCTCTAACTGAGTTTGAATGATATTATAAGGATAAGGGTTTTTACCAGTGGAGTCTTAAGGTCTGTTGAGGATTGTGGGGTCACCAAGTGGAATTTTTTAGTTCCTAAGGAGGTAAAAGGTTTTATGGTCCACCACCATGTTTATTGGATACCAATCTGAAATATTTTTGGTTTTTTTGAGTTATTTTTCAGTTGTGCGGTTTCTAAGAATATCCTAACTCTATTTCAAAACTTAGCTACGGTTATGAGACAAAGACAATCTACTCTTATGGCTAAGCCAGCTGATTTTTCAAGGTTAGATAAACTCTTGTGAGAACCCTAGGGTTTGCTTAGTTTGTCACTAATTCAAACAAGTTTCATCATGATTACCATTTCTTGGTAGTGCTTGAAAAGGCTGCTTCTTACTCACTAGGTTTTATGAAATTTTTAGGGGAACCCCCGATGAAAATTTGACTCAGTTCCCCAATCGAGTCGCCAGAATTTTTGGGAATATGTAATCAGCAAGATTGGAAAAGTCCGATCACAGAAACAACATCGTTTCAACCACTTTGGGATTTTAGGATCTAGCTCTCCTGAATCCGGAGAGGGATCTCTCCAATAAGTGCAAAGATGGATTTGTCTTTGAAGTTTGGGCTAATGGTATTAGGCTAGTTATGGAGGCCGAGGGTTTTGTTTGTTTTTTGATGGTTCAGCATGATTACTGTTTGAGGTGGAAAGTTCTAAATGCAAAGATTTTCAAAGGTGAGAAGTTGCAAGCAAATAGAACAAGCTTTGGCCAAGAAGATAGATAATTGCAGGTTTTAATCCATTAGGCTATGGAGTCATAATAGGGTTTAATTGAAACAACAAGAGGCAAGAGTGGTCCATGGGGAAAGTCATCTATGTCTAAGGATCTCTTTAAAGTTTGATTTATGGAATGAAATGAGACAAAAGAAGGGGAATTAAACAGATGAAGAAAAAAGAGTAGCCCAGGATCTGGTAAGTACTTTGAAACTAGCCAACCTTTGAAAAACACTTAATAAATACATAAAAGCAATCTAGGATCTGGTAAGTACTTCAAAACTAGCCAGCCTTTGATATACTTTCCATAGGAAACATATAAAAACAGAGGGAAACTTGAAGGCAACTGTTGGAGTAGAAACTAGTGGGCCGGGCTCACCACAAATCCTCTCCTAGCTCTACTCTACTTGGTAACTTTCAATAAAAACACAAAGATAACAAAAAATGGCCTAAGATCTAGTAAGTACTTTCAAACTAGCTAGCTTTCAACACATTCCAAGGGAAACATTCAGACAGTCTTTAGGGATAAAACTAGGACCAGGGTACACCATATCTTCCTCATTTCATCTCTACTTAACATATACTGAAAATAAAATTTAAGAATAACAATTAGCTAAGGCAACAGAAGGAGGGAACGCTAGCATTCCTATGCTTAAACTGAATTAAATCATTCCTAAATAAAACAAATTGGAAGAAAACATGTAGATAAAGATTTTCAGTCAGAGAAGGGTACTGATATACATTAGGTCCTACCTCTATGCATGCTGTTCTTTATAAGAGAAGATGAACACAATGAAAACATAAACAAAATAACAAGTCACAATTAGAAAAACATCACCGTCAACATCGACCAGGATCCCATAAATCATCTTGTATTGATGCTCCAAACTAGTTACAGCTCTAAGTCCAATGCTTTAGTTTAGCAATCATCTATGCTTCCCAAACTAACTTATCTATTACAAGCAGAGCTCCAAGAGCCAGTGAACACTATTTACAGGTAGAAGTCTCAAGCTCAATTACATTTCAAAGTTCAGCAACTAACTCAACCAACCCCTCTCTCATCTTCTTCAGTAGTATTTATAGAATAATGAGGAAGTGAGATCTGATAAAAGATCTCCAAAGATAATTAATACAGACTTAATGGCTTCTCAGCCTTTGGGGGCTCGATGAAGAAGCTTACATAAGTGTCCTCTGTATTAAATAATTTACATTAAGATTTAAGCTCAGTGGGAGCTCTTTTTGAATTTTAAGGTTCTCTGTTATGTTGAAGTAATTCTGTTGATATTCTGTCATTAAGTTTATTTTCAGAATTAACTCTCTAGCTGCACTGAGGCAAATATCTGATCTTGATCAATAACTTCGGCCTCTGTTTGAGTGCTTTGAGGCACAGATGGCACTATGGTAGCTGGGAGGAATCAATTTGCCTCAGATGTGGCAGTGGAGGCCTTGCTGTCCGATAAAACACTTGATTTCCTTTTAACTGTGTCTTAATTAGGAGGATTAGGCTTTTGATAATCAATCTTAGCCGTAATTCCCCCAGATCTATCTTTAATCTTCCTTTCTGGTGCATTTTTTCTTCGACACTGATACTCTTTGATTTTTGATTCATTTACTGTGTTATGTTGGTGTGCAGTGTTGCGCAGGGCTCGTGAGGCATCAATGCCTTTGAATCATTGACGAGGCGTGAAAATTTGAACCCATGGATGGCTTCCTTTAATAAATTGAAGGCGCGAGAATTAAAACCCCAGCCTTCGGCTTTTTTTCAAAATATAATGAAAAAACCATATAATCACCCTTTATCAAATAACATACCCGGACTTCAAAAATTTTGATAAAACCAAAGTATATAACCATTTCGGGTCACAAAAGGTGTTTGCTGACGTCAGGGTGTTTGTGACCCGAAATCCTTATGAAATCCGCCATATAAAGTTCCCCGGGTCCATTTTGGGGCCTGCTGATGTAAGGGTGAGTGTGACCCAAAATCTTTATGAATTCTTCCCTATAAAGCTCCCCAGGTCTGGATTTCATGACCATACGAGCAAACAAACAAGGCTCGCTCCAATCAGTTGCTGTCGCGTGTGCGCTAATATGTATGTTGAATAAGCGTTAGGGACCACCGGTTCTGTGGGAGCGCTGATTATTGTCGTGGCTGTGGGGACCAGAGCGACTGATTTTGGGTCGTCAATCTACAGATCAGATCGACAGCAGAGATGTTTTAATGAATGCGTCGTACCTTATTTCATCTCCTGAGCTCCTTTTGAGTGTGATTATCGTCCGATGAGCTAGCCTCAGATCGGACGGCATATGCTAATATCGCGTTGAGCCTACATTCGACCTTTAATGCCCGGGGAAGGCGGTATCTCCAAACCGCCCACGGCCACGTGTCAGCTTGTGGCATTGATCGCGCTTGAATCAGAAATACCGCTTACCCCAAAAAAGCGGTGCGATCAAAACTGCTCCGGTTTTGCACAGTGATTGACCGTGGGGACCACCAAGGCGATTGATTTGAGGTTCGTTGATCCGCAGATCAGATTAACGGTGGGTAGCGAATTAAGCTGTACTGGCAGAAATCTTTTCAAACCCTCCAAAAACATAAAAAATTAATATAAACAAAGGTTTCATGTGTTGGGATGGTTTTATATATACGAAGTGGATATGTGCCCGACTACGGGGCCTTGGTCTATATGGAAAGAAATATGATCGGGGGATATAATATATAGGGCTAATCGGCATCGGATTTTTAAACACGGCAAACAAACTTATGCACTCAAATTTTGCGATGCAATAAGCACTTTGTGGGTCTAGCACCTGGTTCTAGGGTGTGGGCACGTGGAGGGGAAGTGGCTTAAAATTTAGCCCAAGGAGCTTAAGTGTGTAATACAAAAATGTGTTTTTTATGAAATTTTTCAAGTTTTTCAATGGTTTTGAGGGTTTCGATAAGGCAAAGAAAGAGTCTTAAACTTTATCAAAGGGGTTTTGAGGGAGGGGAAAAGGGAAAAATATGAAAATGAAGGATTTTTTATGGAGAATAAAGGGGTAAACATTAGGTTAGTTTTGGAAGTGGAAGGAGGGGAAAAATGATGATTTTGCAGTAGTCTCTCATGAAATCAGCACAATTCCAGGGTGAAAAATGGGCACAGTAGGGAAGATTTTGGACAGAGGCATGAGGCCTTTAAGATTCTTCAAGAGCCAACACTTTTTACAATAAAATTTGTTCCTTGAAGGCTCCAAAAAAAATATTTAGCCACCTTTTGGTGTAACAAATTTTATAGGTGGCTAACAGCTGGGATAAATGATTTCTTTCCTCCCCACCTAGGTTCAATTATTGCAAGGAAAATGTTGAGGTTTTTTGTAGTGGATTTAATCCTTGTTTTTGAGTCTGATTAGTCCCTAGAGGACCAAAACATGTATATTCCTCACATGGAATATAAATATATTTCTCATGAGGGGAGGAAAGAAAAAAATTAAGAGATGTGTTTGGGATTTTGAATTCCATTGCTCACATTATTAATGTTTCCATTTTATGTTATTTTACACATCACAGTGCTCAATATCACAAACACTAATGATGTACAACAACTACAAGTAATCAGAATTGGTTTTAGTATTAATATATCTAGAAATGTGTATTAATAACTCAAGTAACCAATATATATTTTGCAATTAGTGCTAACGTCATCATGTTAGCATTGTATTATGTGTATAAGTGTATGTTGAATCTATAGTGGCACAAAAGGTTGGTGCATGTTTGAATCTATAGTATTACAAAGGGTTGGTCCTTGCATACATCTAGAAATTTATGATCTCCTACCATATTGACACTAGTACGACCACCTTTTTTTGAAGGCCAAATTTACTAACACATAAGGTTTCCATGATATATTGTTCTTTTCCATGTTACAAATCTCTTGGAAAACCGTTTGATAATTTCCCTCATTTTGAAGATGATACATAGGGTAAATCCTAGATTATTAAGGTCGCAAGGCTATTCGAAAATAAGGACGAAATCCATTAGAGAAATATACTCTCTATAAGTTCAAAGTGTCACTTGTGGGAATAAAACTTGGGTGGCGAGGATGATAATCATACCTATAGCCACCTGAGATAAATCCAATTAAATGTTAATGCATGAATTAGGTAAAGAATGAAAATGATCATAATCACAAGAATATATACCAAGATGGAAAAGATCAATAAATACAAAACCATATAGCCATATAATGTTGAACATTGTTCAAAGTAAAATATTAAATTTGGTTTTAAGAATAAATATCAATGATATACAACACCTTTGTATTATTTTGTAGCCAAACTTTATATTTGGAAATTTATTTGATTTAAAAAAAAAATGGATAGTCAGATACTTTCGTACTTTTCTTCATTTTGGAACTTCCCCTTAAACCACAATTTGTTGTGACTATTTGGCTTTATCATATTAACATTATTTCTCTAAAGATAATTAGAAAGTTATAGAGATCACACTTTCTAACACTTAGTTTCAAAAAGGTATATGGATAGGGAAGCAGTTATAGTGTAAAAATTCCCTCTTTGTTGTGTATCTAGAGGTTCCAAGATTGGATAGGATAAGAAAAGATCCCACTCCCACATATATTTTATTGTATTATCCTAATAAATACATCTATTATATGAGATGATGAAATTTCAATATTTATAGCATGATTAGTGAAGGAGAGTTGTGAAAATGAGAAATCATGATTCACTAAAGCTATGTAAATCCACTTAATTGGTTCCATTTCTTGGAAGACTATGTTACACATTTTGTTGGCAAGAGATATGATATATCCCCTTCTATGTAGGTGGTTATAAATCATCCTCATTCTATATGGATTTATTTTCTTAATATACTCTCGAATTGAACATTATTTGACAGATTCCATTCATTAATTTAGTTATGCACTTTTCTTTCACATTTTGTGTTCATGTTTTTATTGTTCCTCTTATAAGGTACTAGCATACTATGCATATACAAATTCACTACAGAGGTTAATATTATGACATTAACATAGATTAGGGGAGGCACTGTGAGGGTTTTCAGTACAAATCGATATCACTAATAAAGTGAAGAGATGGATTTATATGTTATCCATAGAGATCAATTTTAAGCCATAACTATATACTTCAAATGATAGTATATGAAAATGAAAATGAGATAATTGATTCAAAGGCATAACTTGAGCAGTTTGTTGAGAAACATATTGTGATATAAAATAGGCTATGATATTTGTTTCTACATATTGTGATATAAAATAGGCTATGATATTTGTTTCTACATGAGCCATCATTGTCCAAAAATTGGTGGAACTATGTGTGAACAAGAAAAGCATAAAAAGAATAGCATAAAAGCTTGCAGAAGTAGGAGACCTCAAATAGTAAAACCTTCTATGGCTGGTCATGCTTCAGACATTTGGGGGAGGCTCTTCAAAAATGAAGCAACCGTAATCGTCGGAGGAGTCCTTGACCTTCTTCGTCTGTTGCATTGTCGGTTTTGGCGTAGAGGCTGAGCGTGCCCCTGCAACCTCTTTCTTGTCTCCTTCTTTCGAGCTCTCCCCGCTATCACTACCTGAGGAGTACAAAGTAGCTTTTGTCGAAAGGGCTAGCGATTTGTGGTAATCTTCGTGGTAGGAATAGGAAATGGTGGACTACTGTAGGCGTTTCCAAGAGTCAGAACCAACTGAGCTGGAGGTGACTTCTGGAAGACGCAGATATTTGGTAGCTGAGACACATTTCTGCACCTGGGCTTCAATGTAGTCCAAATTGAGCATGGGTTCCACAGGTCAGCTCTCATGGAGGGGTGAATAATAGTCATCACGAAGGGAGATGGGTGGACAGGAGGTTTGGCCTCGACCTTGGCCCCTACAATAGCGCATCTTATGGCGTTGAGGCATGGCATTGTAGGAGAGCACAAGTGAAGCTTGGAGGGAAATGAGATGGCGTGAGGAGTATTGGCAAGAGACTTCAAGCTGCAGAGGAGGCAAAGAATGTGGATTGAAGCTCTGCGAGCAGAGCCCTGCAACCTGGACATAAAGGCGACGAACGAAGGGAGCGGGAGAAACATGGCAGGGATCCATGATATATTTCAAAGTGTTGTGGGAAGGGCGGGAAGGACAACCATTAAATCCTAGAGCAGGTGGATTGCAACAGGCATCAGAGAAGTTGCTGGAGAATTTAATGGTGAGTGCTTGTGCCATGCAAAACCATGTGGCTATGCCATGCGCCACAGAGAGGGACACCATGTTTGACTGTGAAACACCCTCATCCATGAAAACCAATATTTTTATTAAATATTATAAAAAAATCATTTAAAAATTATATCGTTAAAGATTATAAAAAAATCATTTAAAAATATATTTAAGAAAAAATCAAATAATAATAATCATATACTAATTTATTTAAAACTCATGATTATAGAACATAACTTTAAGATGAAAACATTTGAAAATATAATTTCTTAATGACATATGATTAATAGCCTTATAAATTTATAATAAAATAAGTAATAAAATATTTATTTCAATAAAATTTAAAATATATAAAATTTATATGGTTGAGTTAGTAAGTGTGGATTATATTTAGGATAGAGATGAGGATGAGTCACACTTGTCATCTCTAAACATCAAACATAAATATTTTGATGCGAGTAAAAATTACTCTTCACAAAGAACATAAACTATAAAACTATATAAAATGAAATTCAATATCAATATATATATATATATATATATATATATCCATTATATTTTATATAGTAATTTTTTTTTGCTATATGTGTGCGAGAGAGATTAATATAAATAGTTAACCACTACTATTGATATGAATTTTTATAAGAAAAAATTTTAGGGATAAAACAAAAAGGGGAATTTTACACAACTTATTTGTCCATATACAGTTATGAAACTTATCAAAATAAAAATAAGTAGATCTATTTTAAGGTAATGTCCAAATAAAAATTTAAATGAAAATATTAATATAAGAAAATAAAAATAAAACTTAGAAAAATAAAATAATAATAATAATATAGTATTGAGAACTAATTCATGTGGAATATAACCTATTTAAAGAGTGAAATTAAAGCAACCTAAATACATCTTAATTCTGGAAATAAAAAGCTTCGAGGAATCTCAAATATTTGTTAAATCGTGAAATTAAACCATCCTAAATCCATCTGAATTCTCGAAATACAAAAAAACTCAAATATTTGTTAAATCTAAAAGATATTTTCATTTCAACTGATTTGAGAGCTTGGTAGATCCATTGTTAAGATTATATATATAGTGTAATGTACTTTTAAAGAGTGAAATTAAACCAACCTAAATCCATCTTAATTCTGGAAATAAAAAGCTTCGACAAATCTCAAATATTTGTTAAATCATGGAATTAAACCATCCTAAATCAATCTAAATAGATCCATTGTTAAGATTATATATATATGTGTGTGTGTGTGTGTGTGTGTGTGTGTGTGTGTGTGTGTGTGTGTGTATTGTAATGTACTTCTAAATTATGTCTAGATAAATAAAATAAAAAATAAATGAAAAATATTAATATACTATAATGTAAACATTTCATGTGGAATATAACCTATTTAAAAAGTGAAATTAAACTAGACTAAATCCATCTTAATTCTGGAAATACAAAGCTTCGAGAAGGTCAAATATTTGTTAAATCTAAAAGAAATTTTCATCTCAACTGATTTGAGAGCTTGGTAGATCCATTGTTAAGATTTTATGTCTAGATTTTGTTGGTACTTCTAAATTATGTCTAGATAAATGAAAATATTAATATACTGTAATGTAAACATTTTAACGTAGTTAAAAAAATAAAGTAAAAATAAACTTATAAAGATAAAATAATAATAGAAATATGGTATTAAGAACCAATTCATGTGGAATATATCTTATTTAAAGGTTAAATTAAAATAGCCTAGATCCATCTTACTCTCAAAATACAAAGCATCATGAGAGATCAAATCTCTTTTTTCTCTAGAAAGGTTTCTATCTCAAGGGATTTATGTTTCATGTGGAATATATCATATTTAAAGGTTTCCATATTAAGGGATTTAGTCTCGTGTGTAATATGTCTTATTTAAATGGTGAAATTAAAATAGCCTAGATCCATATTTACTCTCGAAATACAATATCTTTTCACTCTAGAAAGGTTTCCATCTTAAGAGATTTATGTCTCAGGTGGAATATATCCTATTTAAAGGTTTCCATCTCAAGGGATTTATGTCATTTATGTCTCATGTGGAATATATCCTATTTAAAGGTTTCCATCTCAAGGGATTTATGTCTCATGTGGAATATATCTTATTTAAACGGTGAAATAAAATAGCCTAGATCCATCTTTACTCTGGAAATAGAAAGCATCAAGAGAGATCAAATATCATTTTGTTAAACACCATGTTAAGGCACGCACATGGTGTATGAGGAAGATGAGCACACACACAAGAGACTCAACACACAATGAAGGATAAGTGTGTAGCTTTCTTATTTTTCCATTATACATGATGTACATTTATAGTACAATGGTGTGACTCTTGGTTTCATATTCCAAGGTCACTTGGACTCCATTGTGACTTTTTCGCATTCCACACCTACCCATGTAGGATTAGGTGTTCCAACATCCCCCCTTAATCCGAAGGGGTATGTGTGAGTCCAAGAAAAGAGTTGTAATACAAATCTGCAAAGTATGCATGGCAGCGCTTGGCTGAATCAACTCTCTGAAATGTTGGAAAAAAAGAGGTGGTTTTAGGATGACCACAAACACTGGAATGCAAAACTTGTTGCAGTTCTCGGAACTCTTCCAAAACTGGCAAGAAGCTGAAGGCTTCTGCTAGAGGAATCGTACCTCATATAAAAAGGGAGACCTTCGACCTAAAAGAAGGGAGGTCTACGACCTGTGGTTGTTTTAGGTTGTCCACCAACCAAAGATGATGGTTTTAGGTTATCCACCAACCGAAAATGATGGTTTTAGGTTATCCACCAACCGAAGATGATGGTTTTAGGTTATCCACCAACTGAAAATGATGGTTTTAGGTTATCCACCAACCGAAGGCATGCTCATGGGCATCCGTGTCTCCGGCTACATCTCTGAATCCAGAATGACGAACTGTGGCTCAGGCTCGCTTGAACTGCTGGCTACAACTCTGAACATGGAATGAGATATTGTGGCTCAGGCTCGCTTGATCTGTCGTCGAAGCTTGTACATGACCACCATTTTCCCCCCTGTCAGGGACAAGGTGAGATGATGGCGAAAACTCAACTGCAAGTTTGCTCAATATCTGAGAACAAGTTCTGACATGTGTCTTAAACATCTTCTTGGCTGCTGATGCCCATTGCCAAGAAGCGATCCATCCAAGATGAATCTTGGTTCTTGCAGGAGGCTTGTGTCTGAAGCATCTGTTTGAAGAATGAGTGTGCTGACCACAGTGCTTGCATGGATGAAGATCAAAACAGTGATCTTTCATATGGCCAACTCGATCACAGTGTTGGCATTTCTCAATCTGTTGTGGAAGTGGAACAAGATCTGGAACAGCTGCAGGTGAACTGTCATATAGGAATCCGGCACTTTGAAATCCGATGGGCTTTGTGTAGTCTGGAATATGAAAGGACACATCCTTGTCATATCCAAGACTAGTTTGGTGCTTGTTGTGGACAAGGTCTGATGATGGGCTTAGGAAGTGCAGGCTGAGATGCTGCATTTGCATGTACATCTGCTCTTGTGCAATGAACTGAATGAGGATCAACTGGAACTTTATCTTCTTTCTTCTGATGAGATTCCTTCACAATCTTCTGAACATAAACAGGTTCAGAATGGTGACTCTTTTGCTGAAGTTCATCTTGTTGGAGTTGAGATTCCAACTACAAAAACTCGATCTTTTCTTGTGCATCTAGCAAACAACTCTGAATGTTACATAGAGCATCCTTGCTCATTTTTATCACATCATCAAAATTTGAATGAATGAGGTCATTCAACAACATTAATGCCTCATTGATTTTGGCCATTTTCAACAATTTAGGCTCAAAAATGAATGAAAGGGTGTCGGCTTCAACCGAAAATGCACCCTGTTTACAATGTGATTCGACAACAAATACAAATGACTCAAAGTACAAAATGTGCTCCTCAAATGATGGAGGGAAATCAATAATGACTTACATCAACAACTCAAATTCACTGATTCCAACTATGAATGAAGAGGCAAATTCCACTCAAAATACAATGTCAATGTCTCTCCAAAAATATGTGCAGCTGAAAACACTATGCAGCTGATTTTTTTTTCAAATAGCTGTTTAAATGATGGCAAACTTGTCTTCAAATGTCATTTCTTCAAAAAAATCACCCTTCAAATCAATGCCACAAATCACAAAATGTCAAATTTCACTTTCTTCTTCTATATTTATAGTCCATGTCATTTCTTCAATTCTGCTCACATGTCATTCCTCTTTTTCTGTTGTTCAAATCTTCTCTTTCTTTCCTCTCTCTCTGCTTTTTTTTTTTTTTTTTTAATTAATTAAAAATTAATTAAAAAAATGAGAATAATTAAAAAAGGAATGGGAATTATTAAAAATGGAAAGGGGAATTAAATTAATGGGAATTGGGAACTATATTAAAAATGGAAGAGGGAGGGGTTAATTTAAAAGGAAAGGGGGTATTAAATGAGAGGGGAGGGGAGTAATTAAAAAGTCGATTTTAAACAAGATCGGAGGACGGATTTTACAATGGGGCGATAATGTATTTATGAGACGAGGTGGTATTATTAAAAAAAAATGAATTCAAAAATCGTGAAGGGAGGGAGTACTTGAAAGAGGTGAGGGCGCAAGGGTTGGAGTTTGCATGCGTTATGGAAAGAGGCGCTGTTGCAGAGTTTGGATGGGTGGTATTTTAAATGTGAGAGCAGTATTAAAGTGGAGAGGGGCGGTTTTAATGCATGGAGTGAAGGCGCTGTAATGAATGGCGTGCATGGGTTTGATAGGGGTAGGCGGGGTGAGTTGGACGCGTGGGTAGGGAGGCGAAGGGGATTAGGAGTGTGGGGGGCGTGGATGAGCGACGGGTGGGTAAATCGATAGGGGAAGGGGAAACGCAGAGTTGTGAGGGGGTCGAGGGTAATGGGAGTAGGCGGCAGTGAGTTGAGTGAGGGCGGAGTCTGCGTAATGAAGAGGAGGCCGAGAGGTATGGTGAGGGTGTGGCTGGAGCGGCGGATGTAGAGAATGGGTTGAAGAGGGCGTGTGGATGCGCAGGTAAGGCGCGGGTGGAATGGAGTGTTGGGAGAATAGCGTAAGTTAGGGAGTAGGATATGGCGTGGGAGAGGGAGCCGTAAGGTTGCTGGCAGTGGGAAGAGGGCGTATTTAAGGAGCAGTGGCGTATATTGAAGCTGCAGGTGTGTAGTGGGCAGGATAGGCCGAGGTCGAGTGTTGAAAGGTGAGGGGCGTAAGCACTGCGTTTTGTTGAAGTGGCCAAGCAAGGGGGTAATGGGATAGTATGGGAGGAGGAGTGGGTTTGGGGGCCGAAAGGACAAGATGTTGCAAAAATTTTTTTTTTATTTTATTTATTTATTTATTTATTTTTATTTTTATTTTAAACAGCAGAGTAGAGCAAGAATTCCATTTAAAAACAGCAGCATATTTTTCTTCTTCCAAATATAGAGTAGAATTAATTCCAGCAGCAGAAAAATGTAGTCCAGAAGCTCAGAATTTTTTCAATGAAAACCCCAGAATTTTCCAGAATATTATAGCAGCAAAAAATCCAGTAGAAACTCAGAATTCTTTTGTAGTGAAACCAAAAAATTCTTCAAAAAACCTCTTTAAACAGCATTTTCCAGCAACTCTTTAAAATGCAGATTTTAATGAGCAGAAATTGCAGAGAAAATTTAGAATGAAAACCTTCAGATGGGCACAGCTGCTTCTCTTCAAAACCAATGCTGAATGGGGAAAATTTCTGAATGCTGCTCCTTCTCCAAAACACTTCTGAATGGCGGCAAAAACACTGCTACAAACACTTGAGTGCTGCAAAAAAACCAACAATTTTTGCAGATATGCATAGGCCATAAACACAAATGGCTCATTCAATTTGGAGCAGGGCCAACAATCGCCCGCTCTGATACCATGTTAAACACCATGTTAAGGCACACACATGGTGTATGAGGAAGATGAGCACACACACAAGAGAATCAACACACAATGAAGGATAAGCGTGTAGCTTTCTTATTTTTCCATTATACATGATGTACATTTATAGTACAATGGTGTGACTCTTGGTTTCATATTCCAAGGTCACTTGGACTCCATTGTGACTTTTCGCATTCCACACCTACCCATCTAGGATTAGGTGTTCCAACACATTTCACTCTAGAAAGGTTTCCATCCCAAGGGATTTATGTCTAAATAAATAAATGAAAATTAAATGAAAATATTAATATATTGTGATGTAAAAACCAATTAACGTGGAATACAATTTATTTAAATGGTGAGATTAAACCAACCTAGATTCATCTTAACTCTAGAAGTACAAGGTATCAAAAAAGTCATTTCAATATATTTGATTCATCTAAAAGCTTTGTAGATATGGTGAAATCTAGATTAGTTATATTAATTTTCTACTTATTAATTTTATCACATACTTTACAATTATATTCAATTAAAAAAATAGTAATAATCAATTATTATATTTATAAAACAAATTTAATTATTAAAACATAATTATAATAATATATAATAAAATTAAAAATATATAAATTTATTTAACTAAAATTTCAAATATAATTAAACCAATATATATATTTTTTTAATTTTTTTCTAAGTAAGATTAATTCTATTATATAATACAAATGATTTACAATTGACACAATCTCATCGGAATTACTTATGCTAGCCAATTCCAGCCAAGAAAAAGTTAAAAAGCACAAAATAGGGATTTCCTCCAGTGGGGAAACTAGTCCAGAAGTTGATACCCCTAATGGGGAAACCAGCATGAGCCATCATTGTCCAAAAATTGGTGGAACTATGCGTGAACAAGAAAAGCATAAAAACAATAGCATAAAAGCTTGCAAAAGTAGGAGACCACAAATAGTAAAACCTTCTGTGGCTGGTCATGCTTCAGACATCTGGGGGAGGCTCTTCAACAATGAAGCAACCGTAATCATCAGAGGAGTCCTTGACCTTCTTCGTCTGTTGCATTGTCAGTTCTGGCGTAGAGGCTAAGCGTGCCCCTACAACCTATTTCTTGTCTCCTTCTTTCGAACTCTCCCCTCTATCACTACTTGAGGAGTACAAAGTAGCTTTTGTCGGAAGGGCTACCGATTTGTGGGAATCCTGGTGGTAGGAATAGGAAATGGTGGACTACTATAGGCGTTTCCGAGAGTCAGAACCAATTGAGCTGGAGGTGACTTCTGGAAGACGCAGATATTCGGTAGCTGAGATACATTGTTGCACCTGGGCTTCAATGGAGTCCAAATTGAGCATGGGTTCCACAGGTCAGCTCTCACGGAGGGGTGAATAATAGTCATCACGAAGGGAGGTGGGTGGACAGGAGGATTGGCCTCGACCTTGGCCACTACGATAGCGCATCTTATGGCATTGAGGCATGGCATTGTAGGAGAGCACAAGTGAATCTTGGAGGGAGATGAGATGGCATGAGGAGTATTGGAAAGAGACTTCAAGTTGCAGAGGAGGCAAAGAATGTGGATTGAAGCTCTGCGAGCAGAGCCCTACAACCTGGCCAGAAAGGCGACAAACGGAGGGAGTGGGAGAAACATGGCAGGGATCCATGATATATTTCAAAGTGTTGTGGGAAGGATAGCCATTAAATCCTAGAGCAGGTGGATTGCAACAGGCGTCAGAGAAGTTGCTGGAGAATTTAATGGTGAGTGCTTGGGCTATGGCATGCGCCACATAGAGGGACACCATGTTTGACTGTGAAACACCCGCATCCGTGAAAACCAATATTTTTATTAAATATTATAAAAAAATCATTTAAAAATTATATCATTAAATATTATAAAAAAATCATTTAAAAATATATTTAAGAAAAAATTAAATAATAATAATCATATATTATTTTATTTAAAACTCATGATTATAAAACATAACTTTAAGATGAAAACATTTGAAAATATAATTTCTTAATGACATATGATTAATAGCCTTATAAATTTATAATAAAATAAATAATAAAATATTTATTTCAATAAAATTTAAAATATATAAAATGTATATGGTTGAGTTAGTAAGTGTGGATTATATTTAGGATAGAGATGAGGATGAGTCACACTTGTCAGCTCTAAACATCAAACATAAATATTTTGATGCGAGTAAAAATTACTCTTCGCAAAAAACATAAACTATAAAACTATATAAAATGAAATTCAATATCTATATATATATATATATATATATATATATATATATATATCCATTATATTTTATATAGTAATTTTTTTTGCTATATGTGTGCGAGAGAGATTAATATAAATAGTTAACCACTACTATTGATATGAATTTTTATAAGAAAAATTTTTAGGGATAAAACAAAAAGGGAAATTTTACACAACTTATTTGTCCATATACAGTTATGAAACCAACTGTTAAAAAGTGAGATCTCTGCCAAACTTTCTAGTTATCTCAAGAGAAGAAAGGTTAACATGATAAAGAGAAATAATCACAACAAATTAGGATTTAAACTGCATCTCCTACATGAAGATTGAAGAGAAGTAGGAAACTATTCTTCACCTATTTTAAAAAGTTTTAAATAATATTCCACATAGAAACATTGCATGGAAAAGAATACGAGGTGGCACATGGAACAATTTTAGTGACATTTAAAGCGGTACAAAAGTTTCTGTGACATTTAAAGAGATGCAGAATATTCTTGTAATACAACCAACCACCTAATGTCCTATTAGGGTTGTGGAGTGCAATTAGACTTCTCCTTCAAGGTTTATTACAAAAATAGGGTTAAAGTCCTATATATCTCATAACATTAAATCACATTTCTAATACCACTATCATCTTTGGCTCATTGAGAGCTTTCCCATGATATACATTTCATCTCAATTTAATCTCTTAGCACAAAACCTCTAAAATTTCTTCCTTTTAAAGGCCCACTTCATAATTTATACAACCACGTGGAAACTCCTAGCCATGTATCTCCACCGCATGGGTCCAAGTTTGTTGGCGTCTTGCTATACTAGAGTCTTTCCATATTGGTGATTTCACAAGTTGTGCATTCTCTAAAATTGAGCATTATGATATGTCTATGCTGATGAATCATCCTAAGGATATGTTAATATAAAAAAAAACTTTCTAATACACTATTGCAGTATTAAATCCATCAAATCTTGATATAAAATTACCCCAAAATGGAATATTGAAGAGTCAACAAAAATTTTATAATTAAAAATACTCACAAAGTGATCCAGGTGGATATTGGTTTCCACCCACCTATTCCATTTTGACGCGCACCATCAGTTCTTTCAGTTTTTCACTTTCAGCACAACTTACTATTTTTAGTAGGATGTCGGTTCCTGAACTTTCAGAGCCGTTTTGAGGCCCTAATAAGCCACGTGGATATTGGTGGCCACCCACATATTCCATTTGAACCCCCACCATTGGTTCTTTCATTTTTTTAGTTTTGGCACAACTTACTATTTTTGGCAGTTTTTCGGGTCGTGAACTTCCAGAGCAGTTTTGAGGCCCTAAATGACGTTTTTTGGGAAAACCGGGAGAAACATGGTTTTATGGTATGATGTTTCTCACACCAAAAGTTGTACTCCTTGGATAGATATTTCTAACGAGATATGATGCATGTCAAATAGAGATTGTATGCAAAAGCTACATCCCCGAGAAGTTGAAACACCAATTTACCCAAACGGGGCCCATAGTTTTGGCGCTTCATCTGCTACGGTTAGGTTTTTTGATGTTTAGGATTTTGCATTGTTTCTCAACAATAAATATGCCTTCAAGCCTCATTGTAACACAGTTCAAGGGCATGTAGCTGTCACATCTCTTCTCAGAGATAAGTTACCATCACCCGAGCTAGTTTATTTCCATTCTGTTTGTAAACATATTTCAATTATTTGATATTAATGAAATGAAGTATTATTTCCACCGCATCTCTATGTTTATTTCTATTTCTATATTTTATTGCATTCCTGCATAAATCCGGATCGCAAAGCATCGATAAGTCAATAGGCATGAGGCTAGTTTAACACAATACCTCTCAACTTTATCACCAAATCATATTTTTCCACATGGAAAGGATGAAATGTTTGACAAAAGACATGTTTGACATGTATATCATGTTATGAAGGTAACAGTGATTTCCAAGATGTAGTCCTCCTAAAAATTTTCTATGTTGATATGTCTATATGAAAGTAAAAAAAAAAAAAAAAAAAAATGGTAATAAAAATATGGTATTGAGAACCAATTAATGTGGAATATAGTCTATTTAAAGGGTGAAATTAAACCAAACTAAATTCATATTAACTCTGAAAACAAAGAGAATTGAGAGATCAAATCCTCTTTCACTCCAAAAGAGGTTTCTGTTTTAAAAAAATTGATCCATCTCAAAGCCTGGTAGTTATGGTGTTAAGATAAAATATAGATTGGTTATACTAGTTTCCTACTTATTTGCTTTATCACATATTTTACAATAATAAAAGTCATTAATATAATTTTAAAAAATTTATAAAATACATATTTAATAAAAAAATAGAAATATATATAGATTATATTCAATGAGGAAAATTAATAATCATATATTATTTATAAAGAAACTCTAATTATTAAAACATAATTATAATACCATATAATAAAATTTAAATATATAATAATTTTTTAACTACAAGTTCAAATATAATCAAGCCATTTAAAGAAAAATTTAAATAATAATAATCATATACTATTTTTTGGGGGCCTTCATTTTGAGAAAAGATAAAATAGTTTTGGGACCTATGGACCAATAGTTGCGAAGGTGGTGAGTTGCAGATAGTTGTGGTGAAGGTGGTGAGTTGTAGATAGTCGTTGGGCAGGGGGCGAGTTGCGAATGGAAATTTACACAAAGTGGTAGGAATAACTGACAGTGAACTGGGAGAATACTCTGAGCGGTAGAAAGAAAAGCATAACGGATGAGGAACAATCGTGCGTGGAAAAGAAGCCAAGCAAAAAAGAAGAAATGACTGGCAGTGCAAAAGGAGGCTAGGTAACGAAGAGGACAAGTAGTTGCATGGAAGAAGATAGAGAAAAGGGTGAGCAGATCAGTCTAGTCTTGTATTTTGTAATGTTCCAAAATTTTCATGAATAAATTGGAACATTTATTTTTGCTCATTTTATGTAGTAGGTGAATAAAAGGAAGAGGAGGCCTCTTAACATGAATAAAACCCTTTCTAATGTAAAAAGGGAACTTTGAGTAGCTTATTTTACACCTCCTAGTGTGAAAGGGGCCAAGTGTATGAGGACAAGGTCAAGTTAACCAAGTCAACCAGCACAGCCTAAGGAGGAGTAGCTTGCCTAAGAAGCCAACGCAGTTTTAGAGGGAAGAGATTCAAATGAAGATGGAAACCCTAATAGGTGGGACCCAAGGTGAAGGAGCTCACAAAATTATAAGGAGGAGATGGGCATAATTGTGGGGTTAGCCTATGTATTTAAATTTCATGTCTGCTTAGACATTTTCTGCAAACTCCCGCTACTCAGCAAAGTTTGGAGGAATTCCTGTTTAGGAATTCCTTCTCCTTCATTGAGTGATCTCTTGAAGGGGTTGTGCTTCATTTCTCCCACATCTACATTGTAGGCCAAGAATTTCTCATAGTTATAGTGTTATTTCTGTAGCAGAGGATGATGGGTTGCTGGGCAGTGCAGTGGGAGGGTTGTTTCATCTACTCTTGTGCATTTCTATGCAGTGGAGGGAGTTTCTCTTGCATTGAGGGAGTTCTATAGGAGATTTCAGAGCTGATTTCAGATCTTGGCATGTGGCCAATTCATGTTCCATCCATTATAGCATATTTTACTAGGTAAACTACATTATTCTTGTGGGAGCAACAGTTACGGGGTTTGATCCCTTGCTTGAGGGATTATTCTTTGGAGAAAGGGCCAACCCTTGTCCTGGAAAGCTCTATATTCCATTCCTCTTCTGCATTTTCATATTCTCAGTCATATTTATGTTCAGTCTTGCAGTGACTATGTTTTCTAGCTACATATATTCACAGATCTACACTTGTACACTTGTATTTCCATGAAACCCCTTGTGGGTGAACTTTATTGTGTATAAAGAGGAAACGAATTCTCATTTTTCTCACCATTGGATGCTTGTTAATTTCAAATCTGATATGTCACTTGTTTACTGCGGAAACCCTAGTAGAAATAATTTTGTCCTTGTTTCAGTCTTTTATGCATAAGTTAGACTATGGGGTTTTGAGCTAGATTGAGGCATATTGTTTTGGGAGATCTATTTATATGAGCTAGATTCATTTGGTTTACCTCTGATTCTGTAAGTGAGTCATATATTGGGTCAATTAAGGGACTTCAGTCCCATTTCTCACTTATACAACATTATTTTCTGGAGACAACTATTTTGTGCTTACATGTTGCTGCCATTTTCAGCTAGTCAACTGTGGGAGATTTGAATAACCTGCTTAAGGTTATTTCTTTGAGCTTAAATTATGCAAGGAGGTCGGAATATATATGTTCTAAGGCATTCCAGCAGTGGGTGGCCTTATTTTCAAATTTTCTTCCTTATGCAGCATCCCTAAGGAGCTTAGTGCAGCAATTCCTGAATAGGAATAATTACATATCTGTAGAAAGAGACTGTAAAAGGCCAGGTAGCCTCTGGTTCTCTCCCTTATTTGGAAGGAGACATAGCCATTGAATGCCTCCGCAGTCCATCTCTAGTGCAGACTTGTGATTTTTCTGAAAATGGGACATTACAGTGGTATCAGAACATGATCTTGTCTCAGCTTGTGCCCAAGATCTATTGCCATTAGCAAGAGGAGGTTCTCTCCAAGGAGAGGAGATTGACAGAGGAAACAAGGAAGGAATGAAGGAAGAGGAGGTTTCCATTCTTCTTTTCCAGACCATTGAGCCCACCATATCAGCAGTTGGATCTGCCAACAAATCAGAGAGAGAGACTCTTGTAGCCATATAATATGTCTCAAGGATCCAAAAAGGTATGAAAAAATTTCCATGCAGTGATATTTCAGAAAAGGTCATCGGAGGTTTGGGAAATTCGCATTCAAATGGCCCAGGATCGAAACTTCATGTTCATAAAGAGGAGCAAGGTTATACAGCGTTGTACAAGAGGGGATTGATCCAAGAAGGGATCAACACTCATTCCTTTGCACCCTTATTGAGTTTCATGCAGCATCAAGAGTTATGGTGCAAGGATTTGGAGAGAATCATGCATGATGTGCCATCTCCTAAGGATGTCCTGTCCTTACCACTCTTGGATTCTTGTGGATTCGAAGGTTTGATTGATGAGAGTCCTTTCCTGGAAATTCTTCAAGGGGTTACATCTAAAAATCCCATGAGGTGTAAGGAGGGACACTTGCTTTGGGATAATGGCAGTCTTCACTGGGAAGATGCCAAAGGAGAGAAGGATTGGGGACATCCATACCTTGATGGACGAGAGTGGGTGGAGAGCAAGAGGCTTGTGAGCCACTTGCATATCTATCGCACAGGGCAGCAAGAGACAAAGCTGCGCTGGCTACTTAGGAGAGAGTTTGGCAATCATGAGACATGTCCTTTTCTCAAGGGTATGAGGATGGAAGGAGCTTGGCAGGGTACTTTCATCATGGGACAGTAAGGAGTGTGGATGCATTATGATGGTAGGGTCATTTTTTTTCCACCACACATGATGAGTGATGGAGGTATGAAGGGGCATCAAGGATATTTGTTGCTTCGAAGGATTGGGAGAGAGCAAGGGAAAGATTGCTCTCCCACTTGGCATAGTGTTGCAAGGGTGAAGTATGGTACTATCATGGTGCAAGAGGTGTTTTCATCATGGAGGAGACCCATCATATATGGCAGCATTTTGGGGAATATCTTTGACAAGCTACATGTCAAAGAATGGAGCTTGATATGGATGAGAGCCTATGTGTATAGGCCAATAGTGTTATCTCTTTGGAGCAATAACTGATGGATGAAGTGTGCCCAGCGGAAGTGTGGTGGATCCATAACCCACAAGCCAAAAGATCATTTCACATTGGTTTCACTTGATGAAAAGAGAGGAGGTGAGATGGATGAAGTAGAAGATGGAGTCATCTATTACTATGCTACATTCTTCTTGACTTGGATTCCCAAATATGAGAAGAAGGATCTTCTTGCAACACCTAGCCCATTCCTCTTCATGGGAGCATGCCAAACATCTATGGAGGGTTCATTCATGGATCCATACATCATTTTACTCCCGGCATATGGTAATAATTCTGTTTTTACATTGGCTGATTTGTATACTCTTACCATTATCTTGCAGTGCATGGCTCTACAAGAGGGCAAGCTGACAAGATTGCTCCCTGGGCAAAGTTGGGCCAAATTATATGATGGAGGAAACCATCTTTCACATGGCCTATGGTAGATTTTTTTCCATTGCATACATGATCAGCTAATTTACATTATCAGCCATGAGTCACAGAGCATTTTGCCATGTAAATTTCTGAAGCAACAACTTGGAAAATTGCGCTGCCATTATGGGGAAACTGTTGGTACTTCCTTGCATCACATGAAACCTTCAGAATTTTCCTCATTTTGTTGCTGATCATGACTCCCCTTGCTGATGTGGATCTTATTTACATTGGGTGCATGATTGGAAGGATGATACATGAGTGGGGGGTGTCCTTAAAGGGGAAGGACTCCCACACTTTCTGCATTGCATGTTCTAAAGGGAACATGAGAAAAACTATGGCCACTACAGCTAAGTATTTGTCTCCTTTTTATGTGGGCCATAATTATGATGATAATTCATTTTATAATCATGGGAAAGTGACCGAATATGACTTGTATGTTTAGCTGATCCATTCAGCCATTTACTTTCTACTAGTGGATGTGAGAATTCTCACCACTAGTCATTTAGCAACATACTACTTGCCAAGCCATTTTCTGAAGGAGCAATGCATGAGATTATGTTGTGTCCTTTTGAGACCTTTTTTGTATCATACATCAACATTTAAAGCCTGCATCAAACATCTCATTGGACATTCTATGATGATCATGTCCTCTTCATCATGGAAGAAATGTTTTGGGGCAACTTGTTCTTCAATGTTGGAGGAGAAATATTTGGTGGTTTGCTATATATTTTTCCACCTGAGGGAAATAAATTTGTAGCCCATGAACAACACATACTCTGCACTATTCATAAGTGGAGAGGAGGAAAACATGGGATAGACTTCCTTACCTATCATGTTCAGTTATTCAACCCACCTACACTTCTGGAGCCAAAGGTGGAGGAAACTTTTCATGAGTTACCATGCAGGAGGGTGGCTCATTCCATATGGATGATAGCTTGGGGTGGAGGTTTCACATTTGGGGAGAGGAATTCCCATGCATCTTTCACTCCATGCCTTGATAAGACCTCTAGACCACACATGGTTGTCTCCTTGAGCACTTTCCTTCTCATGATCATAGTCATTTGGGGAGTTTCACCAAGTGCAAATTTATATGCTTAGGAGAGGCACTATGGAGTTTCATGGAAGAGATGGCATAATATTCTTTGGAATATTCCATCATATTCTGATGCTACTGGAGGAGGTAAGGAGATTCACTCAGTTCTATTCTTGCAGTTGCTTGAGGACAAGCAACATTTGGGAGGGGAGGACTGTAATGTTCCAAAATTTTCTTGAATAAATTGGAACATTTATTTTTTCTCATTTTATTTAGTACGTGAATAAAAAGGAAGAGGAGGCCTCTTAAAATGAATAAAACCCTTCCTAATGTAAAAAGGGAACTTTTGAGTAGCTTATTTTACACCTCCTAGTGTGAAAGGGTCCAAGTGTATGAGGACAAGGTTAGGTTGACAACTAGCACAGCCTAAGGAGGAGTAGATTGCCTAAGAAGCTAGCGCAGTTTTGGAGGAAAGAGATTCAAATGAAGATGGAAACCCTAAGAGGTGGGACCCAAGGTGAAGGAGCTCACAACTTCATAAGGAGGAGAAACGAAACATTGTGGGTTTAGCTTGTGTATTTCGATTTCATGACTGCTTGGACATTGTCTGCAAACTCCTACTGCTCAACAGAGTTTGGAGGAATTCTTGTTTAGGAATTCCTTCTCCTTCATTGAGTGATCTCTTCAAGGGGTTTTGCTTCATTTCTCCCACATATAGATTGTAGGCCAAGAATTTCTCACAGTTATAGCATTATTTCTATAGCAGAGGACGCTGTGTTGCTAGGTAGTGTAGTGGGAGGGTTGTTTCATCTACTCTTGTGCATTTCTATGCAGTGGAGGGAGTTTCTCTTGCATTGAGGGAGTTGTATAGGAGATTTCAGAGTTTATTTCCAATCTTGGCATGTTTCCAACTCATGTTCCATCCATTACAACATATTTCACTGGGTAAACTGCGTTATTCTTGTGGGAGCAGCAGCTATGGGGTTTGATCCTTTGCTTGAGGGCTTATTCTTTGGAGAAAGGGCCAACCCTTCTCCCGAAAAGCTCTATATTCCATTCATCTTCTATATTTACATATTCTTAGTCATATTTATGTTCAGTGTTGCAGTGACTGCATTTTCCAGCTACCTATATATGCATATCTGTACTTGCACACTTGTATTTCCATGAAACCCCTTGTGGGTGAACTTTATTGTGTATAAAGAGGAAAGGAATCCTCATTTTTATCACCATTGGATTCTTGTTCATTTAAGATATTATATGTCACTTATTTAATGTAGAAACCATAGTAGGAATAACGTTGTCCTTGTTTCAGTGTTTTCTGCATAAGTTAAACTATGGGGTTTTGAGCTAGATTGAGGCATATTGTTTTGGGAGATCTGTTTATATGAGCTAGATTCATTTGTTTTACTTATGATTCTATAAGTGAGTCATATATTGAGTCATATAAGGGACTTCAGTCCCATTTCTCACTTATACAGCGTTATTTTATGGAGACATCTATTTTGTGCTTACATGTGCTTACATGTTGCTGCCATTTTCAGCTAGTCCACTGTGGGAGATTTGAATAACCTGCTTAAGGTTATTTCTTTGAGCGTACATTCTGCAAGGAGGTAATAATATATATTTTCTAAGGCATCCTAGCAGTGGGTGGCCTTATTTTCACATCTGCTTCCTTATACAATGTCCCTATGGAGCTTGCTACAGCAATTCCTGAATAGGAATAATTACATATCTGTAGACAAAGAATGAAAAAGGCTTGGTAGCCTTTGGTTCTCTCCCTTATTTGGAAGGAGACATAGCCATTAAATGCCTCAGCAGTCCATCTCTAGCACAGACTTGTGATTTTTCTAAAAATGGGACATTACATATTTTGGGTTCCATGGCTAGATCATTCTGAAGACTCTGATATTTGATGTAATGCTCTTTTTTGGATGTTTATATATATATATTGTTGGTTTTTCTGATGTGATTTATCTCTTCTTTGCGTAATGGGTCATAAGAGTAGTTTATGCATGGTTACAGTGTAATTTCATTAGGTAATAGATGGTAAAATGGATAATGAACCATGGTTCTAGTTCTATTATCCCAGTAAGGTCACGTCATACCTCATGTGAGATTCCCGGTTCTCCATTGAGAAAGGTGAAATTTTCGACGTTGTCCTAGGCTACAGGGGGACCTTATTGGCCTCTAAGTCTGAACCTAGGTCTTTCCCATAAGTCATTATTTCACTAACAAATGGGTATGTTCTCAGGACCTGAAAATTTATCAAAGAGTTAGATCATTGTATCAAGGATTTACAAAAGGTAAATTCAAACTTGGTGGGATAATCAAGTAGATCGGTTTATATCGCAACATGTTGAGCTCCAACATTAGAAGGAATGAAAGGTAAGGGATCAAATATTATTCTCTGAATCAACAAGTGATTTGTATGAGATATTTTGGGGAAAGTTTCTTGAGGATATCTAAAATTGGCTGCGAAGGTTTCAAGTAAAACTGAAAGTTGGGGAATCAAGTAGATCTCATTGTGACTAGACACGCGTAGATCTAACAACCTTACATAGGTTAGATACTGATCTAACGTGAGCAATAAAATTTTGGGTATAGGTGATGGTGGAGGGGTACATTGTAGAGTTTGGAACTAAAATTCATCAATACTTTTATAAATCGAAAGCTACATTCAAGTCTGGGTTGCAAGGAAAGTTGTTGAAATAAATCCCCTTATGGATTAAGGCTCTTATGGTGGAAGAGGGACTGCTAGATTTAAATCCTACCATGGAAGCCTAAAAAACTGGTACTGAGGGAAGGGCCTAAGTGAGAAATGCTACGAAAAGGGGAAGAGGGAAATTGATGAGATGTATGTTGGAAGTTCTAATAAGTTGAAATATTTAATATCATATCTGAGGGCACAAATCATTGAGAAGTGGTAGAAGAGGGAAATACAAAAGTTTGAAAAGAAGAATGAGAATTCATACCAACAAGGAGATGCGTCATAGATTTTATTGGAGTGAGGAGTTGTGAGAGGACCCACATAAATAGAGGGGTCCACCAGAGGGGTTCGACAGTTTCATAGGAGCCCATCCAGATCGGAGAAAGGAAATATTTCCAATGCAGAAGAGGACACAAACCCTGAGAATGATTCAGATGGTGAACTACATGTTGCGATGGAATGAATATTTCAAGAAAGACAGGCAACGTCGATGAAAGGCAATCCTATTCCCCAAATTCCAAGTGAAAATTTTCCTAACCTTCCCCTAGTACTCTATCATCCCTCGAATAAATTTTTGATAAAGTGCAAGTAAATAGTAGCAGTATTATTAGCAAAATAATTTCTCAACCAGGAACTAAAGGATTTGTATTACTTCTAGATACACACACGGAAATGACAGGTTCGTTCGTTAGATGTCCCGAGTCTTCAGGAAAAGGGAACGACGATGTTGGGCAGTACTGGTACTTGTGTGAGGAAATCTTTAGGGCTAGACAAAAACCTGATGCTATTAAGTTAATTGAGTTTGAGTCTATGCTCCAAGAGAGAGAACTACAATGGTTTATCAAATGGTCATAAGTACATCCAAATCCAACTGTATATGATGTAAAAAGGGAGTTTGTGGAAGAATTTAAATTACCACATACCAACTAGGAAGGGTTATCTGAACTCTGGGAAATCAAGAAGTAATAAGGAGAGACTGTTTGGGAGCTAACGAGAAGATTCAAATATGCTATTGGTAAACTGAGTTATCCCATAGACCCAAATCATCAGTGTGATTGGTTTATCAAGGCTCTTATACCTCTCACAGGAACATCGTTGATGCAGCAGAATATTGACACTCTCAAAGACATGCTAAGACATGTAATGTGAATTGAAGCGATGACAGGATATATGAAATAATTTAGAGGAGGTGTGACCACCCAGGATCCCTCTTTACTGGGGCTACAACATAAAATTACAATTTTAACAGAGAAAATTAAGGACATACAACTGGCTCGCCTAATGTGATCGAATGTGTGGTGCACACATTGTTTACAAGAGTGAAATTTAGTCTCAGAATGTCCTAGGTTGTGGCAAACAACAATTGGGTCATCATCAGCAGGACCTCAAATACTACCACCACTTGGAGGGGTTGTGCAAGTAAATACACAAGGTTTGTACCCTGGTCAAATGCACTTCCATGATTCCTGAACCAGCAGAATACAACTTCAAATGAATACTGCGATATTTGTAAGGGAGTTGACCATCCACCTTGCATATGCCCCATTCTACAAAAGTACTCTAATGTCCCAAACAACATTTACTGTGAGTTTCATGCCTGAAATACACACCACACAGACTAGAGTAGAGCATTGGATGCACTGGATGATAGACTGGAAATAACATCTTCCAAAGTAAACGAGGCTCCTCGCGGACGAGGAGTGCTAGGAATAAGAGGGAGAACAACAAGTGGAAGAGAACCATTAAGCTGTCATAATTGTGATCAGGAGGGACATGTCGGAGGGACATGTCGTGAGGGAATTCCTGCTACCCAGAAGGCAATGGTGCTCTCAGTGCAGAGTGAACACATACGCTACAAAATATTTCCTTGAGTTAACAATAATATGGGAAGAGAGGAGAAGACAGAGAAGTGCTAACTTGATTAATGTAAAACTAATAATTTCTGAGACATAATTGTTATCAAGTGTAGCCATAATAACAAGAGGAGGAAATAAGGCAGGAGGAGACACAGGAGAGATAGAGCCACTGAAGTTGATAAAGCCTACATCACCAAAGAAATCCTATCACCCTGAGCAACAAAAGTAGTATTTCAAGGAAGAGGTGGAGACCTTCTCGAAACTAAGCTCACACAAATACCTCCAGTAGATAGAACCAACAAAGGAATCAGAAAATAACACAACACCAAGTTAGCATATAGAAGGATGGTTCAGGTTATTCCTGAATATTATAAATGATGAACATATGATGGATATGTTAAAACATAATTTGAAGAAAATTGTTTAGTGGATTGGAGCAAGTCAACCCAATAATTACCAATATCCATGAAAGGCATGTATGGAGGGTCAAAATATATTAAAGACACATAAGAAAGGAATTCAAAATCAATGCAGAATAAGAGACAGACAGGAAAGGAATTCAAAATCGATGTGCAAGTGACAGGTTTTCAAATAAGGGATACAATGTTGGACTTAGCTTCAGACATCAATATACTCCAGAGGAAGACTTGGAAGGCACTCGGAAAGCCCAAGTTAGAATTTTCTCCCATAAAATTGCGTATGGAAAACCAATATTGTATTATACTGGTTGGGAGACTAGAAGATGTTGAGGTCGATGTTGCGGGGGTAGAAACATATGCTAATTTTGAGGTGATAGATATAATGGGTGATAAATACCAATATACAACACTTTCATGGATAGACTGGGAATTAGAGAATTATGAAGTCACTGATTTAAAGGAGGAGTTGATTATCTTTGAAGATAGAGTGGTGAGGGTGATTCAACCATTAGATCTGTACCAAGGTCCTAGGTTCAAAAAATCAGTTGACACCAAAGAATATCTTGGACTCTTGCAACAATTACACTAGATGACGCCGAGAAAAAGGGAGGAATAAATTATTCTGACAATAGAAGCATCAGTAATCAATACCAGAAGGTGTGTTGCCATTCAAGGAGTCAACTGGATCAGGACAGAAGTAAGAGGTTACCCCAGTCTTACTCATATGGAATTTGTTAACACATTTATCAATAATGTAGATGATACTTTCCTTGAGGAACATATAATTCCCTTAATGAATGTGGCATTGTAAGCAACCTCTGCGAGGTGGTGGGGAAACCATCGTAACCACCTTCAGAGATGGGAAGATGTGGTGAAGGATTTAAAGACCCAGTTCCAAGTCTCTGTAGGACCGAAACTAGATGAGAGGTACAGGGGAACTTCAAAACCCCGAGCCCACATAAAAGACTATGAGGATTGGTGGAACTAGAAGGGTATCCCAAGAAATTGTGGGTTCATAACTTTTTTCACTCCTTGGGCACAATCTTGCAAGAATGGTACTTCACTGAAGAGAAAAGGAGATAGAAAAGTAATTGGGAACTATTTATTGGGCCAGAATTGCGAATTACAGATAAATCATGCTTCCCTAGATAGGTGCTAGTCTAGAACAACAAGTGAAAGACTATACGACTATTTCTCCTAAATAAGAGAAAATACACAGAGAGGATTAAAAGGTTACTTGTGATCCAAGCGCTTCTAAATGGCTCCTTTTGTCGCTTCTGTTGCAGCTTCAAATTCAAGCGGTTTGTGCAGAATGCTTCCTAAAAGAAAGAACACTGAAACAATAGAAGATACAATAATATAGATATATATTCAAGTTAGTTTTCTAAATCAGTAAAGTATAAACCATATACATCAACTAAGATCTTGCAATATGGAAAATCAAAGCCAATACAGATCCATATAGGGAAAAAAAGAAATATTCTTGATTGATGATAGAAGGAGAGGTTACAACCAAGTGACTGATTTGAAGTGACCCTTCCAGCAATGTCCCCAAGCCTCATCGCAGTATAAATCTCTCCAGCAACAGCTACACAAATCTAGCTCTCAATTGAAAATCCTCCATCATTTCTCTACTCAAATTCTTCCTTCTCAAGCACTCAGATCTGTGCTCAATTTATAGATGAAATGTAGGTTGTTTTGCAATCAATGACTTTCCAATAATAAGCAAGACATGTTTCCAATCATGTAGATGTCAAATGGACACTTGGATCTGAAGCTTGACAAATGTGAACTCTTCTAGAAGGCATTGGCCAAGTGGAGATTCCAGAACAATGAGAATTTCACTCCCAATGTGAACAACGCACCTATGAGTGTGGGGAAGTGCTTTGCATAGCAGCCTTACATGAGGATACCTGCATATGCAATGCACTCAGGCCCTTTAGAGCCTGCGTTGGTGAGCTCTCATATGCTCTATATTAAGCTTCAATTCTTGGAAACCTTTTCTTGATGAAATTCTTGCTTGATTTGTCTTGTTTCTTATCTTAGGGCATATAGCAACGGAAATGATAGGGAATGATAGACCCTTGATCATTGGTCCTAGAGATGATGTCAGTTAACCAGGTCATTGGGAATGGTGCCCAAATTGACCTATAACAATTGCCCCTTAAAGCATGAGATCCAAATAATAAGAGCATTTGATTGAGATTCTTTACACTGTTATTTTGGGGAAATGCGCATAATTATTAAACGAGATGCCAGACCGATGAAGCACCAACCATATTGATTGAATCCTACAGTAAAAGAAAAGGTGAATAATAAATCTATCAAAATAAAAATAAGTAGAACTATTTTAACATAATGTCTAAATAAAAATTTAAATGAAAATATTAATATAACAAAAAATCAGTGGAATTCCAGGGTGAAAAATGGGCACAGTAGGGAAGATTTTGGATAGAGGCATGAGGCCTTTAAGAGCCTTCAAGAGCCAACACTTTTTGCAATAAAATTTGTTCCTTGAAGGCTCCAAGAAAAATATTTAACCACCTTTTGGTGTAACAAATTTTATAGGTGGCTAACAGCTGGGATAAATGATTTCTTTCCTCCCCACCTAGGTTCAATTATTGCAAGGAAAATGTTGAGGTTTTTTGTAGTGGATTTAATCCTTGTTTTTTATTCTGATTAGTCCCTAGAGGACCAAAACATGTATATTCCTCACATGGAATATAAATATATTTCTCATGAGGGGAGGAAAGAAAAAATTAAGAGCTGTGTTTGGGATTTTGAATTCCATTGCTCACATTATTAATGTTTCCATTTTATGTTATTTTACACATAACAGTGCTCAATATCACAAACACTAATGATGTACAACAACTACAAGTAATGAGAATTGTTTTTAGTATTAATATATCTAGAAATGTGTATTAATAACTCAAGTAACCAATCTCTATTTTGCAATCAGTGCTAACGTCATCATGTTAGCATTGTATTATGTGTAGAAGTGTATGTTGAATCTATAGTGCAACAAAAGGTGGTGCATGTTTGAATCTATAGTATTACAAATGGTTGGTCCTTGCATACATCTAGAAATTTATGATCTCCTACCATATTGACACTAGTACGACCACTTTTTTTTGAAGGCCAAATTTACTAACACATAAGGTTTCCATGATATATTGTTCTTTTTCCATGTTACAAATCTCTTGGAAAACCCTTTGATAATTTCCCTCATTTTGAAGATGATACATAGGGTAAATCCTAGATTATTAAGGTCACAAGGCTATTCGAAGGTAAGGATGAAGTCCATTAGAGAAATATACTCTCTATAAGTTAAAAATGTCAATTGTGGGAATCAAACTTGGGTGGGGAGGATGATAATCATACCTCTAGCCACCTGAGATAAATCCAATTAAATGTTATGCATGAATTAGGTAAAGAATGAAAATGAGAATAATCACAAGAATATATACCAAGATGGAAGAGATCAATCAATACAAAGCCATATATCCATATAATGTTGAACATTGTTCAAACTAAAATATTAAATTTGGTTTTAAGAATAAATATCAATGATATACAACACCTTTGTATTATTTTGTAGCCAAACTTTATATTTGGAAATTTATTTGATTTTTAAAAAAAATGGATAGTCATATACTTTCATACTTCTCTTCATTTTGGAACTTCCCTTTAAACCACAATTTGTTGTGACTATTTGTCTTTATCATATTAACATTATTTCTCTAAAGATAATTACAAAGTTATAGATATCACACTTTCTAACACTTAGTTTCAATAAGGTATATGGATAGGGAAGTAGTTATAGTGTAAAACTTCCCTCTTTGTTGTGTATCTAGAGGTTCCAATATTGGATAGGATAAGAAAAGATCCCACTCCCACTTATATTTTATTGTATCATCCTAATAAATACATCTATTATATGAGATAATGAAATTTCAATATGTATAGCATGATTAGTGAAGGAGAGTTGTGAAAATGAGAAATCATGATTCACTAAAGCTATGTAAAGCCACTTAATTGGTTCCATTTATTGGAAGACTATGTTATACATTTTGTTGGCAAGAGATATGATATATCCCCTTCCACGGAGGTGGTTATAAATCATTCTCATTCTAAATGGATGTATTTTCTTAATATACTCTCGAATTGAACATTATTTTCCAGATTCCATTCATTAATTCAGTTATGCACTTTCCTTTCGCATTTCGTGTTCATGTTTTTATTGTTCCTCTTATAAGGTACTAGCATACTATGCATATACAAATTCACTACAGAGGTTAATATTATGCCATTAACATAGATTAGGGGAGGCATTGTGAGGGTTTTGAGTACAAATCAATATCACTAATAAAGTGAAGAGATGGATTTATACGTTATCCATAGAGATCAATTTTAAGCCATAACTATATACTTCAAATGATAGTATATGAAAATGAAAATGAGATAATTGATTCAAAGGCATAACTTGAGTAGTTTATTGAGAAACATATTGTGATATAAAATAGGCTATGATATTTGTTTCTACATAGGCCTTTCTACAATGTAAAATAAATAGAATGTGTATCATAAAAAATAAGATTCAACACATATAAAGGAAAAAATTATCCTAAATTTATGTGAAAATGTCATGTCAACAAACACTTGAAATTGGATTTTTACAGTAACATTCCAACAGAAATTGCAATAGAAAACCACCTTTATGCTTGAAAATACATGCATAAATCTCTAAATAGCTCGACAAATCTTCTAATACAAGTTACAAATGCTAATTTTCATCCTTGAAACTAGTTTATAGATGAATTTGAAAGAATACTTAGCAAGATTGTTATGTTGGAGTGTCTTAGAGAATGTTACATCCACTCTATGACTTGAGATCATATAACATAGGTATTTATGACTTTATGCTTTTGTTGGTCATGGGTCACTGCTTTCAAATATAGAAGAAGAGATACATATATAAAAATATTAAAATGAAGTACACATACATGAAAAATAAAATTTCATTTTGGAAAATGTCAGTGGAATATATTTATATTTTTCCTAGGAAAAAGTAATTCAATTATAAAAACGTCCCAACAAATTACCTATAAATCATGAAGATACAAGTTCCATGGAATTTTTTCCTTGGATGAATATCACTAATTATATGAGGTCACACACTTTGAAATAGATACCTTACCCAATTCCACTTAGAACTACTCATGGTGCAGTAATATGTGGAATTGAATATTGAACAAATATTAAATTTCATATTTATAAGTATTTCTCTTTATACTCTCTTACAAAATTTCTTTACACCCTTTGGAGCAATACATAGGTTAAATCATGGTGACGAGGAAGTAAATTTAGCTCTTGAAACAATTAGATAGGGCCACTTTTATAAAACATTAAAATCCTAGGGATTCCAAGTCAATGACTATGATAGGTAGGTCTACTCACCTTTTCAATATACATTTGGATTTTATGTACATTTGTGTTAACATCATGTAAATTCCATTGACATATATTTTATAGAATATTTCAACCCACCATAATATCATAGCATATATAATATGTTGTATTTTGGATAGTTTTTGCTATATCTTCTGAAACTGCAATTTAATGTCGAGGACATTCATTGTCAATCCCATTTTAGTAGAAATTTCAACGTGGGGTTGAGAGGTGTACATTTGGCACGATGTGTTAGGATTCATATATGTACAAGTAATGATATGGTTGAAAGAAACATAGGTAATAAAAGATAACTAACATTTCATAGGAGCCCACGAGGAATAGAGAAGTTAGTGATAAGTGTTATGTTATAGTACTCAATGGTGAAAAGGTCACCAACTTGATACCTAACAAGAATAAATCAATCCATGAGTATGGGTTGGTGTTTCCAATGATATGTGTGATTTTCAAGTGATTTTTTTATAGTTTAGATTCCCTTGGGTTGAATTTTCTCAAGCCACAATTTTTTCACAAAAGTAATGTATATCCCCTCCAACCCCTTTTTCCCTTCCCTAGCTCAATCTCATATGATTTATGTCACTCTCATATGATTTTTTTTTTATTTTTTTTTGTAATATTTTCATAATCCAGCTATAGTAGAAGAGACCAAGTTTTTGGTTTCCATGGAAGCCGAAAAATCTATGAGTAGATGAAGTTGTTTGATAGATAAATAGGAATGAGACGATACAATAGCAGAAGAGGTTTCCACCATAGAAAAATATCCGAGAGAGAGGGATGAGAAGCGATCGTCGAGGGAGAATCCCATCTGCCACAATAGAGAATCCCCACTTTGCCATTAACACATTATTTTTTCACTCATATAATTTATGCTATGTGAGGTAAAGTGTGTAAAATTTCTTTTGGTTTGTTTTGGGATTGATGTGCATCTACCTCGAGCTCTACCCTGTCATAATGTTGGCCAATTGAATTTACTTCTTCTAATGTTTGAGATTCTCATGACCCTCCATTACATATGTAACATATCAGTAAATAATGTTCAATCAATTTGGCTAGCATGCCCATTTCCCATATCATTGTTTTATTATTTTGTCAATAAGATACATGTTCCATTACCAATGCCAATTCAACAGCAATTATTTAAGCAAATGTTGACTAATTAGAGTGACCTATGTGCGATGCTTGACCTTGGGATATTGTATTCTTAAACGGATTACTTTTCTTCAAATTGACCCACGATGGCTTTAATGTAAAACAATGATTGAATTTGAGTGCCACTATGTATTTATTTGGATTTTTCAATAGATTTGAAGTCCACCATTCAAGTTTAGAGGGGTTTTCTTACAATGGATATCTCTATTGCGTAGACTTCATTTGAGCCACGAAAATTCCATATAGTAAACGTGGTACAAAAATAGAGAAAATTCATTCAAGCCACAGAAATTCCATATAGTAAACGTGGTACAAAAATAGAGAAACTTCATTCGAGCCATAGAAATTCCATATAGTACACGTTGTACAAAAATAGAGAAACATCCTTCATCGCAAGTGACTATCCATCTTGCTTCTAGTGATGGAGGATTCCACTGTAGTTTTCATAATGTTGTTTCTACCCACAAAAAAGAATTAATTGTCTCTAAGGAGATCCAAGTCTAGAGGAATATATAGTAGGAGAACATGGGCTTTTGATCCAATATAAGAAACACCCACTTAGGTATGTACAGTGAATCCTACTTCTCTCCTCATTTTTAAAAACTCTCAATATTAAGTGGTTGTGAAGGGATCTATGATTTTGTGCTTTTAACTCTATGTTCAACGTGGATTGCTATGTTTCTAGCAATATAAGGGTAGTTGATATTTCCTTGGATATTTGTCGAGTGAAAAGGAACTTGGTTGATGGGAAACAAAGTGTTTGATTTAAGAACTTAGTTGATTGGAAACAAAGTGTTTGTTTTAAGCAAGCTAGTTTCATGGTGGCATTTATAAGTATCAATAGCTACAAAACAATCCTATTAAGCTAAATCATGGGTCAAGATGACAACTAGTAAAAATGGATTGGTAGTTGTAAACCATCACAAAATAATGCATGAAGCAAGATTATAGCTACCAAGAATGAATGGATAACCAAGTACTAAGAGGAAGTCATCCAATACAAATTAGGTATCTTCCTTATGACTATTCACATTAAGACATACACTTTGCATAGAAGAGATGGTTTAAAAATCTTGTAATAAAATTAAGATAAATCTTCATAATTCATAATTTTATTCCATATATTTTTAAATACACATGATAAATATAAATGATTCACTTGTATAATTAATAATAATATAATACAGAACAATATATAATAAAATATTATGATGCCTATAAATATTTACTAAATTCACACGACTAATTTAATTAAAAAACTATAAACTAATCCATCAAACTAATCAATGTACAATTAAAACAAATCTAAAATTATATTTAATTTACATAAAATCACACTGAAAAAATCTAGAATTATATTAAGAACAGTATATTGTTCAAGCTCAAGCGCCTTGGACATCTCACATCCTGTAATAATTCTCTATCATGGTGTAGTAAGGACCCCATAATATTGCTATGTGCCTTCATACTAGAATTACTCAAAGCTTCAAATTTGTTTGAACGCAGATGCGTAGTGGGCGGTTGGATTTGAAGGTAGGCGCGCAGTGGGAGCTTGGAGTTGAAAGTAGATGGCTGCAAGTAGTGGGAGTTTGTTAGGCAAGTTTGTTATATTATCTGACAAAAGCAGCGTATTGCACTCCGATAATGACACCTGTCAGAGGTATACGTGTCAATTGCACTCGATAATGACGCCTGTCAGAGGTTTCTGTGTCGAGTTTGTTATATTATCTGTCAAGAAAACAACCTATTGCCATTGCCACTTGTGTCTGTATTACACTCCCAACATATAAACATTCAAACGACAGGTCAGTATTACAGTCGGACTATAAAAATTTTCAGGCGATCAAACATTCAAACAACACCTGAAATACGTATATCCGGTGGACGGTCCAGATGAGGCAAGGGAGGGAAATATATAGCCGTTCAACTAACTTAACTTGGTAAATCGCTATATATATGTCTCTCCAAGTTCATTTTCCAACATTTTCATCCTCCTCTATCCATGTATGTTCAGATGTGTTTGGCTGTTGTGTTTGAGAATGGGTCGGTCTGTTGCTTTTGAGTCTTTGAGTCTGTGTCGGTCTGTTGCTTTTGAGTCTTTGAGTCTGTGTATGGGTCTGTTGCTTTTGAGTCTTTGAGTCTGTGTATGGGTTAGTGTGTGTTTGAGTCAGTAGTGAGGCATGTCTGGGTGGATAGAGGAGGAGGGCTCGCTCATGGACATCAATGATTGTTTTTCAGCATGGTATGCATGGCATCGAATTCCATTTCATTGCTCTGTTTTTTCTTCTTTTGATTGTAAATTATTTAGTTGCCATTTACGTCAGAAATAAGAGACAGGTAGCTAATGTTACTCAGAAATGAATGAATGATACAGGTGATTGAAGCGGTTGTTGGTGTTGGCTGGGAATCCCAATTCGAATTTCAGGTAACTCTCTTTTCAATTCGAATTTCAGGTAGCTCTCTTTTCAATTAATTTAAATATGGGGATCAGCCATTCTTATAGGATTTTAAGCTTTGCCTGGTGTGAATAGTTTAAGCGATTTTTGTTAGATTAAATTTTTCATATCCGACCCTATGTTGACTTGTATTTGGCTCTAGCTTAACCTGTTAAATATGGGTTTAATCTTCACCCTATCGTGGTGTTGGACAGAAATCAAGAATCTCCAATTCTAACTCTTCACCCTGCTAGGTGGTGGTCATCCGCGCATAGTCTTCCTTTTCACCCTACAGAGCTGTAAAAATTAATGGCTCCACACAATTCCAGAAAACCCTTGGAAGTCTCATGTAAGAAGCACAATCAATGGCCTGGCCTTCTGTTCTACATGATCTCTGAGTAAGTCTCACGTAAGAAACAGAATCAATGGCAGCAAGACGGTCCTATTCCTTTATGTTACTGAACACGCACTCTCAAAAACCTTACACGGAAGAGCAAACCCTTTCTACTACGCGCGGGTATTGATTCTTCAATTCGAAAGCCAGCAGGAAAGGGGCTAGCTACATACCCTACATAGCTAGACTATTAGCCTACATCCATAGCTACCCAGCTTTCTCTTTAATGCAACAATTCAATGAGTGTGCTTAATGCAACAATTCGTGTCAAAAATTCAATGAATTCGCGTGAGCCACGAAGCCAACTGGACATGGCATTAACTAAAACGTCCAAGGAGTTCCTGTTTTTTAAATCATGTGAGAGATTCTATTGGTGGGGTTTGTGTATAGGAGTCTTGGAATCTTTGTTTCTCTAACCCCAACGGTGTTTAGTTTGCTGGATTTTTGCTTTTCTAACCCATCCGACCAATGGCCTTAATCCTATGAAATTTTGAGTGATTTTGTTTGCCTGATTTTTGCTTTTCTAACCCTAACGGAGTTTAGTAAGAGATTCTGCTTAAAAGAATCTTGGAAATGACTTATTGGAATGATAAGGCCGACTACCAATACCAAGCCAATTTTTGCGTTTCTAACCCTAACGGTGTACATTACCGATTCCGACCGATAGCCTTAAATGAATGACTACATAGCTATGGTGTAAGATTCCAAACATGCTGTCCTCTAATATTCCAAAGGATAAGTTGACTTTAGTTGTTTTTATTCTCATTTGGATATGTAACTGTTGTTTTTATTCTCATTTGGATATGTAACTGCCCTGAAGCCCAACATTAAAACAACGTTGTAAATGGATGGAATATGGCAGGAGCTTTATTTGCTATAATTTATTTTTTTTCACTTTCACGAAAAATTCACTATCCAGTTCAGGATTGAATAGAATAGTGGAATTAAGGAACTACTGTAGTGTAGAATAGTGGAATTAAAGAACTATAGTGGAATTAAGGAACTACTATAGCTGAAATAATAAAGTGTTTTTTTCAATGTAATCCTTATAAAATTCTTTTAGATACAATTTTTATTCTGAATATATACTTTTCAAGAGACTATGGAAATCATTTAATATTTTATTTGATATTTACATTTTAGAGAGAAGACTGAAAATTATTTAATATTTTATTTGATATTTTCTGAACTTTTCAATTTTTTTAAATACGATACTTTAGATACTGTACTTGAAGAGACAGTAAAAATCATTTAATATTTTATTTGATATTTTCTGGACTTGAGAATTTTTTAGATACACTACTCGTACTTGAAGAGACTTTGAGTTCAAGTACTGTGAAAATCATTTAGAGATTGTGAGTTCAAGTACTTGAAAAGACTATGAGTTAGAGGTTTTTTTTTTTTTCCTTTAACCTACTATATATAGCTTATATAGCTTAATAAAGGAAGCGCAACCATGTTTAGTTTAGTTTATATATATATATATATATGGATTTTATTTATGAATTTTGCATTTAATTATGTTACAAATTATTATGAAAGGCTTGTATACTAATTATATCTTTTTAATGTTGAATGTTGCAGAAAAATTATCAATACCAAGTTGCTCATGTGGAGAAGATATTATCTATTTTTAAACTTTGTAATGTTATAATTACAATCATTAGTTTTTTTTTTTTTTTTTTGTTTAGATGGGCCCATCAAAAAATGTACATAAACACATAATATCATTAATAAAAAGAGTAGGCTTTATTTTTTTGTGGAGGGGAATTCAACCCCTCCAAAAGACTCTTAGGAAGGTTAAATTGTAACCCTCCTTTGAGTTGTGTTCATTGTGTTCATGGTTTTTATGATCTTTAGTTTATAGTTACTACAATTATAGTTGTTACAATATGCACAAAGACAAATATATTCTTTTGTTATAATAAATTATTTAACATTTTACATTTATTCACATAAATTATTTAACATTTTGTCAATGTTTTAAACATCTTTTCCACATTTACACAAATGACAAAATCACTCTTATTCATATAAAATATTTAATATTTTGTAATGTTTTAAATATCTTCCTCACATAAACACAAATGGAAAAATCACGCTAATTCACATAAATTATATAACATTTATAACTCAAACTTATATATATTGTTCTATTTCTATTTATTTTTCTATTTTTCATTTTTTATTTTTATTTTATTTGTTTAATTATGTTTTTATTTCTATTTTTATTTTATTTGATTTTGACTTTTATTTTTTAGACTCTTTGTAAATATTTATATGCTTTTATTATTTATTGTATAAATTTATTATATATCTAAATATTTTGTGTATTGGTTTTATTATTTATATATAATATATATTTTTGAATGCTTACCTATATATAAATGTATTTGGGTTATAATGTATGTTTTGGATTATTATATTGTATGTATATGAATGTATTATTTTGAGAGTTGAAGTAGTGTTTTTATTAGTTGTATTTGGATACTTGACATTTATTGAGTGAGGTTTTTATTTTGATATGTTTCATTGAATAGGATATATATTTCTATATGATGTGTGTGTATTATTGAGTGTTTACATTACTTGTATGTACTTCTTTGGAGTGTTTATGAATGTCTCATTTTGCATGCTTTTGAACATTCTTTTATTATTTTTTATTGGTATGTATATGGGTGTATTCTTTAAGTACTCTTTGAGTGTTAGAGTGTTGTTTTCATTGTTTGTCTTTCTTGTGTATGAATATTTTTTACTTGTATGTGCATGAATGTATTATTTGTTGTATTAGTATGTGTATTATTTACTTGTAGTTTGGATGTTTATTAATGTATTCTTTGCTATACTAGTGTGGGTGTTATCTACTTGTATTTTTTATGTGTATGAATCTTTTATTTGTTTCATTTATAGGTGTCTTGTTTACTTGTATTCTTTGTATGTGTATGAATGTATTCTTTGTTTGTATGAATCTATTCTTTGCTACATCTATATGTGTCTTGTGTATGTATATGAATGTATTCTCAATGTGTATGAATCTATTCTTTGCTACATCTGTATTTGTTCTGTTTACTTGTATTCTTTTCATGTGTATGAATGTATTCTTGTGTGTAAGACTATTCTTTGTTACATTTCTATGTCTCTTGTTTATTTTTTTTCTTTGTATGTGTATGAATGTATTCTTTGTATGTGTATGGATATATTCTTTTCTACATGTGTATGTGTCTTGCTTAATTGTATTCTTTATATGTGTATGCATTTATTCTTTGTGTGTATATGACTCTATTCTTTGCTATTCTTTCTATGTGTAAATTTATTTTTCTATGTATTAGAATATTTCTTTGTATATTTATTATTTACTTATAAATATATTGGTATAACTTGTGTGAATATATATTTTTAAATATTTATTTATATAATTATAATTATTTCTATATATAAATATATTATTTAAAATGTTGACTTTCAAATACATTAGTTTAAATATTTATGAAATTATTACTATTATTGTTTATTTTAATTTTTTTATTATTTTGTTTTTTTTTATTAAAATTTTTATTATTATTTTTTAATTTTTGATTTTTTTGCCAAAATTTTAAATATTGATAATATTAATTTATCATTTTAAAATGAAAAATAATACTCATACTACAATAACATTAAAAAGTACCTAATATAAGCTAGGAGACTGAAAGTTCAAATCCCTTACAAGGAAAAAATAAAACAATAACATATATTTATAATAACATCAATACAATAAATAAATATAATTAATTTTATTAATTTATAATTTCTTTTCATAATACTATAATTTAATAATATATGGAAGAAAATATTAATTTAAATTTTTTTTAATGATACTCATTGTTTAAATATAATAAATATAATAAAGAAAACAAATACCTATTAATTTTGATATCACGCTAATTAATTTATAAAATAAATGGAATTATCAACATCATAATATTTGTACTCAATCTTAATCACACGCAGAAAATAATGTTAATTCTAAAGTTCATAGTAAGTGTGATGTGTGTGTTTAATTCAGGTTGTGAGTCAATGTGTAATGTTGGTGGGTATGTGAATGTTTTTGTGCACCTGGCGTTTGTTGTGTGCTTGTATGCATGTGAGTGATTGTGCCTCATTGGCAATGGATTGTGTGGGTGCGCGTCAGTGGTTAGTCCCATGCCAATGATGGACCGTTTTTGGGGTCATTTAAGCTATCACCTTCACGTGGTTGACCCTGTTAGTAGAGATTTTACATCTCCAAGCCAAGAGGAGCTTTCTATATAGTTCTTTTTAGTTTATTTTAAAAAAAACGTTAACTTTAAAACATTAAAATGAATTTTTTAATAATATTTAAATATTATTTTTATTAACTCAAAAAAATATAAATAAACTTAATAAAATTATAAGATAATAAAATAAAATAAAATAAAATTATCTATATAAAATATTATATATATTATATATAGTTAACTCTACAACATTTTCCAAACTATATTAATTATAAAAATAAATTAGATTAATTATTAAATATCATATATATAAGATGATGCTGATGATTAACGTCCACAAATCAATCTATCGAACTAAAGAAAAGAGTTAACTCAACATTTTTTTAATTATAAAAATAAACTAATATATTTAATAATTATTAGAATTTATTATTATTAAAAATATTTAAGGAAAATATATATTATTATATTTATGATTTATATTTAATTATTAAATAATAGTAATAAATATTGTGTGTATAAATTTGAATATTTATTATAATGTGTTTTATTAAAATTTAAAATATATAAAATGTAATTAAAAAAATATTGAAAATTAAAAGATTGAAAATTGAATTACTAAGAATATCTAAACTTAAAATAAAATTAAAAATAAATCTATCAAAATAAAAATAAGTAGAGCTATTTTAACATAATAATGTCTAAATAAAAATTTAAATGGAAATATTAATATAACAAAAAAAAACTTATAAAAATAAAATAATATGACGTTAAATTATGTGAAAAAAACTAATATATTTGTCAATTATTAAATCATAATAATAAATATTGTGTGTGTAAATTTGAATATTCATTATGATGCATTTTATTAAAATTTAAAATATATTAAATGTAATTAAGAAAATATTAAAAATTAAAATATTGAAAATTAACTTACTCTATATATACGGATTTAAAATAAAATTAAAATTGAAATTAAAAATAAATCTATTAAAATAAAAATAAGTAGAACTATTTTAACATAATGTTTAAATAAAAATTTAAATCAAAATATTAATATAATAAAGTAAAATAAACTTATAAAAATAAAATAATAATAATAATATGGTATTGAGAACTAATTTATGTGGAATATAACTAGAAAAATAAGTAAAGCTATTTTAACATAATTTTTAAAGAAAATTTTAAATGAAAATATTAATATAATAAAATAAAATAAATTTATAAAATTAAAATAGTAATAATAATATGGTATTGAAAATTAATTCATATTCATGTGGAATATAAGTGAAATTAAATTAAATAAAACTATATATATATATATATATATATATATATATATATATATATATATATATATATATATATATATATATATATATATATATACTATATATATATATATAACTTAAAATAAATTAAAAATGAAATTAAAATAAACTTATCAAAATAAAAATAAGTAGATCTATTTGAACATATGTCCACATAAAAATTTAAATGAAAATATTAATATAACAAAATAAAAATAAAACTTAGAAAAACAAAATAATAATAATAATAATATAGTATTGAGAACTAATTCATGTGGAATATAACTTATTTAAAGAGTGAAATTAAACCAACCTAAATCCATCTTAATTATGGAAATACAAAGCTTCGAGAAATCTCAAATATTTGTTAACCCTAAAAGAGATTTTCATGTCAACTAATTTGAGAACTTGGTAGATCCATTGTTAATAATATATATATATATATATATATATATATATATATATATATATATATATAATCTTAACAATGGATGTTCCAAGCTCTCAAATTATTTGTATATACTGTAATGTACTTCTAAATTATGTCTAGATAAATAAAATAAAAAATAAATGAAAAAGATTAATATACCGTAACGTAAACATTTCATGTAGAATATAACCTATTTAAAAAGTGAAATTAAACCAGACTAAATCCATCTTAATTCTGGAAATACAAAGCTTCGAGAAGGTCAAATATTTGTTAAATCTAAAAAAAAATTCATCTCATTTGATTTGAGAGCTTGGTAGAGCCATTGTTAAGATTTTATGTCTAGATTTTGTTGGTACTTCTAAATTGTGTCTAGATAAATAAAATAAAAAATAAATGAAAAGATTAATATACTGTAATGTAAACATTTTAACGTAGTTAAAAAAATAAAGTAAAAAAACACTTATAAAATTAAAGTAATAATAGAAATATGGTATTAAGAACCAATTCATGTGGAATATATCTTATTTAAAGGTTAAGTTAAAATAGCCTAGATCCATCTTACTCTTGAAATATAAAGCATCATGAGAGATCAAATCTCTTTTCACTCTAGAAAGGTTTCCATCTCAAGGGATTTATGTCTCATGTGGAATATATCCTATTTAAAGGTTTCCATCTCAAGGGATTTATGTCTCATGTGTAATATATCTTATTTAAATGGTGAAATTAAAATAGATTAGATCCATCTTTACTCTTGAAATACAATATCTTTTCACTCTAGAAAGGTTTCCATCTTAAGAGAATTATGTCTCATGTGGAATATATCCTATTTAAAGGTTTCCATCTCAAGGGATTTATGTCATTTATGTCTCATGGAGTATATCGTATTTAATGGTTTCCATCTCAAGGGATCTATGTCTCATGTGGAATATATCTTATTTAAACGGTTAAATTAAAATAGCCTAGATCCATCTTTACTCTGGAAATAGAAATAATCGAGAGAGATCAAATCTCATTTCACTCTAAAAAGGTTTCCATCTCAAGGGATTTATGTCTAAATAAACAAATGAAAATTAAATGAAAATATTAATATATTTTTATGTAAAAATTTGACCCAAGTCAAAATAAAATAAATAATAAAAGTAGAAATAAAATAAAATCTATAAAGAAAAAATGATAATAAAAATATGGTGTAGAGAACCAATTAACGTGGAATATAGTTTATTTAAATGGTGAAATTAAACCAACCTAGATTCATGAAGTACAAGGTATCAAGAAAACCATTTCAATGTATTTAATTCATCCAAAAGCTTTGTAGATATGGTGAAATCTAGATTAGTTATATTAATTTTCTACTTATTAATTTTATCACATACTTTACAATTATATTCAATTAAAAAAAATAGTAATAATATATTATTATATTTAAAAAAACATTTAATTATTAAAACATAATTATAATAATATATAATAAAATTAAAAAATATATAATATTTATTTAACTAAATTTTCAAATATAATTAAACCAATATTTTTTTTTAATATTTATTTTTTATAAGTAAGATTAATTCTATTATATAATAAAAATGATTTACAATTGACACAATCTCATCGGAATTACTACTATTATATAATACAAATGATTTACAATTGACACAATCTCATCGGAATTACTTGTGTTAGCCAATTTTGGCCAAGAAAAAGTTCAAAACACAAAATAGGGATTGCCCCGAGTGGGGAAACCAGTCCAGAAGTTGCTGCCCCTAATGGGGAAACCAGCATGAGCCATCATTGTCCAAAAATTGGTGAAACTTTGAGTGAGCAAGAAAAGCATAAAAACAGTAGTGTAAAAGCTTGTAGAAGTAGGAGACCTCGAACAGTAAAACCTTCTACGGCTGGTCATGCTTCAGACTGAGGGAGGCTCTTCAACAATGAGGAAACCATAATCATCAGAGGAGTCCTTTACCTTCTTCGTCTCTTGCGTTGTCGATTCTGGTGTAGAGGCTGAGCGTGCCCCTGCAACCTCTTTCTTGTCTCCTTCTTCCGAGCTCTCCTTGTTATCACTACTGGAGGAGTACAAAGTAGCTTTTTTCAGAAGGACTGCCAATTTTTGGAAATCCTGGTGGTAGGAATATGAAATGGTGGACTACTGTAGGCGTTTCCAAGAGTCAGAACCAATTGAGTTGGAGGTGACTTCCGGAAGACGTAGAGATTTGGTGGCTGAGACACATTGCTCATCCCTAGCTTCAATGGAGTCCAAATTGAGCATGAGTTCCACAGATCGGCCCTCACGTAGGGGTAAATAATAGTCATCACGAACAGAGATGGGTGGATAGGAGGTTTTTTCTCGACCTTGGCCCCTGTGATAACGCATCTTATGGCGTCGAGGCATGGCATCGTAGGAGAGCACAAGTGAAGCGTGGAGGGAGACAGGATGGCGTGAGGAGTATTGGCAAGAGACTTCAAGCTACAGAGGAGGCAAAGAATGTGGATTCAAGCTTTGCGAGCAGAGCCCTGCAACCTGGATAGAAAGGAGACGAATGGAGGGAGCGAGAGAAACATGGTAGGGATCCATGATATATTGCAAAGTGTCATGGGAAGGATAGGCATTAAAGCCCAGAGTAGATGGATTGCAACAAGCGTCAAAGAAGTTGCTGGAGAATTTAATGGCGAGCGCTTGGGCCATGCGCAACCATGTGGCTGTGGCATGCGCCACACAGAGGGACGCCGCATTTCACTGTGAAACACTCACATCTGGGAAAATCAATATTTTTATTAAATATTATAAAAAACTCATTTAAAAAGTATATCGTTAAAGATTATAAAAAAATCATTTCAAAATCTATTTAATAAAAAATTAAATAATAATAATCATATATCATTTTATTTAAAATTCATGATTATAAAACATAACTTTATTATGAAAACATTTGAAAATAAAATGTCTTAATGACATATGATTAATAGCCTTATAAATTTATAATAAAATAAGTAATAAAATATTTATTTTATTAAAATTTAAAATATATAAAATATATATGGTTGAGTTAGTAAGTGTGGATTTTATTTAGGATAGAGATGAAGATGATTCACACTTGCAAGCTCTAAACATCAAACATAATATTTTGATGTGAGTAAAAATTACTCTTCACAAAAAACATTAACTATAAAACTATATAAAATGCAATTCAATATATATATATATATATATATATATATATATATATATATATATATATATATATATATCCATTAGATTTTATATAGTAAATTTGTTTTTCTATATGTGTGCGAGAGAGATTAAAATAAATGGTTAACCACTACTATTGATATGAATTTTTATAAGAAAAATTTTTAGGGATAAAACAAAAAGGGAAATTTTACACAACTTGTTTGTCCATATATAGTTACGAAACAGACTGTTAAAAAGTGAGATCTCTGCCAAAGTTTCTAGTTATCTCAAGAGAAAAAAGGTTAACATGATAAAGAGAAATAATCACAACAGATTAGGATTTAAGTTGCATCTCCTATATGAAAATTGAAGAGAAGTAGGAAACTATTCTTCACACATTTTAAAATGTTTTAAATAATATTCCACATAGAAACATTGGATGGAAAAGAATACGAGGTGGCACATGGAACAATTTTAGTGACATTTAAAGCGGTACAAAAGTTCCAGTGACATTTAAAGAGATGGCGAATATTCTTGTAATACAACCAACCACCTAATGTCCTATTAGGGTTGTGGAGTGCAATTAGACTTCTCCTTCAAGGTTTATTACAAAAATAGGGTTAAAGTCCTATATATCTCATAACATTAAATCACATTTCTAATACCACTATCATCTTTGGCTCATTGAGAGCTTTCCCATGATATACATTTCATCTCAATTTAATCTCTTAGCACAAAACTTATAAAATTTCTTCCTTTTAAAGGCCCACTTCATAATTTATACAACCACGTGGAAACTCCTAGCCATGTATCTCCACCGCATGGGTCCAAGTTTGTTGGCATCTTGCTATACTAGAGTCTTTCCATATTGGTGATTTCACAAGTTGTGCATTCTCTAAAATTGAGCATTATGATATGTCTATGCTGATGAATCATCCTAAGGATATGTTAATATAAAAAAAAACTTTCTAATACACTATTGCAGTATTAAATCCATCAAATCTTGATATAAAATTACCCTCAAAATGGAATATGGAAGAGTCAACAAAAATTTTATAATTAAAAATCCTCACAAAGTGATCCAGTGGATATTGGTGTCCACCCACCTATTCCATTTTGACGCGAACCATCAGTTCTTTCGCTTTTCACTTTCAAGACAACTTACTATTTTTTAGTAGGATGTCGGTTCCTGAACTTTCAGATCCGTTTTGAGGCCCTAATCAGCCACGTGGATATTGGTGGCCACCCATATATTCCATTTGAACCCACACCATTGGTTCTTTCATTTTTTTAGTTTTGGCACAACTTACTATTTTTGGCAGTTTTTCGGGTCGTGAACTTCCAGAGCCGTTTTGAGGCCCTAAATGACGTTTTTTAACGTATTCTTTGCTACATCTGTATTTGTTCTGTTTACTTGTATTCTTTTCATGTGTATGAATGTATTCTTGTGTGTAAGACTATTCTTTGTTACATTTCTATGTCTCTTGTTTATTTTTTTTCTTTGTATGTGTATGAATGTATTCTTTGTATGTGTATGGATATATTCTTTTCTACATGTGTATGTGTCCTGCTTAATTGTACTCTTTATATGTGTATGCATTTATTCTTTGTGTGTATATGACTCTATTCTTTGCTATTCTTTGTATGTGTAAATTTATTTTTCTATGTATTTGAATATTTCTTTGTATATTTATTATTTACTTATAAATATATAGGTATAACTTGTGTGAATATATATTTTTAAATATTTATTCATATAATTATAATTATTTCTATATATAAATATATTATTTAAAATGTTGAATTTCAAATACATTAGTTTAAATATTTATGAAATTATTACTATTATTGTTTATTTTAATTTTTTTATTATTTTGTTTTTTTTTATTAAACTTTTTATTATTATTTTTTAATTTTTGATTTTTTTTGCAAAATTTTAAATATTGATAATATTAATTTTTTATGATTTTAAAATGAAAAATAATACTCATACTACAATAACATTAAAAAGTACATAATATAAGCTATGAGACTGAAAGTTCAAATCCCTTACAAGGAAAAAATAAAACAATAACATATATTTATAATAACATCAATACAATAAATAAATATAATTAATTTTAATAATTTATAATTTCATTTTTCATAATACTATAATTTAATAATATATGGAAAAAAATATTAATTTAAATTTTTTTTAATGATACTCATTGTTTAAATATAATAAATATAATAAAGAAAACAAATACCTATTAATTTTGATATCACGCTAATTAATTTATAAAATAAATGGAATTATCAACATCATAATATTTCTACTCAATCTTAATCTCACGCAGAAAATAATGTTAATTCTAAAGTTCATAGTAAGTGTGATGTGTGTGTTTAATTCAGGTTGTGAGTCAATGTGTAATGTTTGTGGGTATGTGTATGTTTTTGTGCACCCCATGTTTGTTGTGTGCTTGTATGCATGTGAGTGATTGTGCCTCATTGGAAATGGATTTTGTGGGTGCACGTCAGTGGTTAGTCCCATGCCAATGATGGACCGTTTTTGGGGTCATTTAAGCTCTCACCTTCACGTGGTTGACCCTGTTAGTAGAGATTTTACATCTCCAAGCCAAGAGGAGCTTTCTATATACTTCTTTTTAGTTTATTTAAAACAAAACATTAACTTTAAAACATTTAAATGAAGTTTTTAATAATAATTAAATATTATTTTTATTAACTCAAAAACATATAAATAAACTTCATAAAATTATAAGATAATAAAATAAAATAAAATAAAATTATCTATATAAAATATTATATATATTTAACTTTACAACATTTTCCAAACTATATTAATTATAAAAATAAACTAGATTAATTATTAAATCTCATATATATAAGATGATGATGATGATTAACGTCCATAGACCAATCTATCAGAACTAAAGAAAAGAGTTAACTCAACATTTTTTTAATTATTAAAATAAACTAATATATTTAATAATTATTAGAATTTATTATTATTAAAAATATTTAAGGAAAATATATATTATTATATTTATGATTTATATTTAATTATTAAATAATAATAATAAATATTGTGGGTATAAATTTAAATATTTATTATGATGTGTTTTATTAAAATTTAAAATATATAAAATGTAATTAAAAAATATAACAAAAAAAAAATTTATAAAAATAAAATAATAAAAAAGGAAGGTATTGAGAACTAATTCATGTGGAATATCATTTATTTTAAAAGTGAAATTAAATTATTAAATTATTATATATATATATATATATCTATATATATATATATATATATATATATATATATATATATATATATATATATATATATATATATATATATAACGTTACAACATTTTTCCAACTATACTAACTATAAAAATAAACTAATATATTTGCTAATTATTAAATCATATATATTTTACAATAATAATAAATATTGTGTGTAAATTTGAATATTTATTATGATGTGATTTATTAAAATTTAAAATATATTAAATGTAATTAAGAAAATATTAAAAATTAAAATATTGAAAATTAACTTACTACTTACTTACTAATCGAAATTGAAATTAAAAATAAATCTATCAAAATAAAAAATAAGTAGAGCTATTTTAGCATAATGTCCAAATAAAAATTTAAATGAAAATATTAATATAATAAAATAAAATAAACTTATAAGAACAAAATAATAATAATAATATGGTATTAAGAACTAATTCATTTGGAATATAACTATAAAAATAATAGAGCTATTTTAACATAATATTTAAATAAAAATTTAAATGAAAATATTAATATAATAAAATAAAATAAACTTATAAAATAATAATAATAATAATAATATTATGGTATTGAAAATTAATTCATATTCATGTGTAATATAACTTATTTAAAGAGTGAAATTAAATTATTAAACAATATTTTGAATTAAAAAAATTATATATAAAGAGATTACTTTACAACATTTATCCAACTATATTAATTATAAAATAAACATAAACCAATATATTTGTGAATTATTAAATCATATATATATAAACTCTACAACTTTTTTTCAACTATATTATAATAGTAAACTAATATATTTGATAATTATTATCATTATATGTTATTATATTTATAATTTATCTTTAATTACTAAATGATAATAATAAATATTGTGTGTTATTATGATGTGTTTTATTAAAATTTAAAATATTGAAAAATAAATTAATTATATATATATATATATATATATATGAGATTTAAAATAAATTAAAAATGAAAATAAAATAAACTTATCAAAATTAAAATAAGTAGATCTATTTTAACATAATGTCCAAATAAAAAATTAAATGAAAATATTAATATAAGAAAATAAAAATAAAACTTAGAAAAATAAAATAATAATAATAATATAGTATTGAGAACTAATTCATGTGGAATATAACCTATTTAAAGAGTGAAATTAAAGCAACCTAAATCCATCTTAATTCTGGAAATACAAAGCTTCGAGGAATCTCAAATATTTGTTAAATCGTGAAATTAAACCATCCTAAATCCATCTGAATTCTGGAAATAACAAAAAACTCAAATATTTGTTAAATCTAAAAGAGATTTTCATCTCAACTGATTTGAGAGCTTGGTAGATCCATTGTTAAGATTATATATATATAGTGTAATGTACTTTTAAAGAGTGAAATTAAACCAACCTAAATCCATCTTAATTCTGGAAATAAAAAGCTTCGAGAAATCTCAAATATTTGTTAAATCGTGAAATTAAACCATCTTAAATCCATCTGAATTCTGGAAATACAAAAAAAGCTCAAATATTTGTTAAATCTAAAAGAGATTTTCATCTCAACTGATTTGAGAGCTTGGTAGATCCATTGTTAAGATTGTGTGTGTGTGTGTGTGTGTCTGTGTCTATATATATATATATATATATATATGTATGTATGTATGTATGTATGTATGTATGTATGTATGTATGTATGTATGTATGTATGTATGTATGTATGTATGTATGTATGTATGTATGTATGTATGTATGTAGTGTAATGTACTTCTAAATTATGTCTAGATAAATAAAATAAAAAATAAATGAAAAATATTAATATACTATAATGTAAACATTTCATGTGGAATATAACCTATTTAAAAAGTGAAATTAAACTAGACTAAATCCATCTTAATTCTGGAAATACAGAGCTTCGAGAAGGTCAAATATTTGTTAAATCTAAAAGAAATTTTCATCTCAACTGATTTGAGAGCTTGGTAGATCCATTGTTAAGATTTTATGTCTAGATTTTGTTGGTACTTCTAAATTATGTCTAGATAAATGAAAATATTAATATACTGTAATGTAAACATTTTAACGTAGTTAAAAAAATAAAGTAAAAATAAACTTATAAAGATAAAATAATAATAGAAATATGGTATTAAGAACCAATTCATGTGGAATATATCTTATTTAAAGGTTAAATTAAAATAGCCTAGATCCATCTTACTCTCAAAATACAAAGCATCATGAGAGATCAAATCTCTTTTTGCTCTAGAAAGGTTTCCATCTCAAGGGATTTATGTCTCATGTGGAATATATCCTATTTAAAGGTTTCCATCTTAAGGGATTTAGTCTCATGTGTAATATATCTTATTTAAATGGTGAAATTAAAATAGCCTAGATCCATCTTTACTCTCGAAATACAATATCTTTTCACTCTAGAAAGGTTTCCATCTTAAGAGATTTATGTCTCAGGTGGAATATATCCTATTTAAAGGTTTCCATCTCAAGGGATTTATGTCATTTATGTCTCATGTGGAATATATCCTATTTAAAGGTTTCCATCTCAAGGGATTTATATCTCATGTGGAGTATATCTTATTTAAAGGGTGAAGTAAAATAGCCTAGATCCATCTTTACTCTGGAAATAGAAAGCATCAAGAGAGATCAAATATCATTTCACTCTAGAAAGGTTTCCATCCCAAGGGATTTATGTCTAAATAAATAAATGAAAATTAAATGAAAATATTAATATATTGTAATGTAAAAACCAATTAACGTGGAATATAGTTTATTTAAATGGTGAGATTAAACCAACCTAGATTCATCTTAACTCTAGAAGTACAAGGTATCAAAAAAGTCATTTCAATATATTTGATTCATCTAAAAGCCTTGTAGATATGGTGAAATCTAGATTAGTTATATTAATTTTCTACTTATTAATTTTATCACATACTTTACAATTATATTCAATTAAAAAAAATAGTAATAATCAATTATTATATTTATAAAACAAATTTAATTATTAAAACATAATTATAATAATATATAATAAAATTAAAAAATATATAAATTTATTTAACTAAAATTTCAAATATAATTAAACCAATATTTTTTAAATTTTTTTTTCTAAGTAAGATTAATTCTATTATATAATACAAATGATTTACAATTGACACAATCTCATCGGAATTACTTGTGCTAGCTAATTCCAGCCAAGAAAAAGTTCAAAAGCACAAAATAGGGATTTCCCCCAGTGGGGAAACCAGTCCAGAAGTTGCTGCCCCTAATGGGGAAACCAGCATGAGCCATCATTGTCGAAAAATTGGTGGAACTATGCGTGAACAAGAAAAGCATAAAAACAATAGCATAAAAGCTTGCAGAAGTAGGAGACCTCAAATAGTAAAACCTTCTATGGCTGGTCATGCTTCAGACATTTGGGGGAGGCTCTTCAAAAATGAAGCAACCGTAATCGTCGGAGGAGTCCTTGACCTTCTTTGTCTGTTGCATTGTCGGTTCTGGCGTAGAGGCGCAGCGTGCCCCTGCAACCTCTTTCTTGTCTCCTTCTTTCGAGCTCTCCCCGCTATCACTACCTGAGGAGTACAAAGTAGCTTTTGTCGGAAGGGCTGCCGATTTGTGGGAATCCTGGTGGTAGGAATAGGAAATGGTGGACTACTGTAGGCGTTTCCAAGAGTCAGAACCAACTGAGCTGGAGGTGACTTCTAGAAGACGCAGATATTTGGTAGCTGAGACACATTGCTGCACCTAGGCTTCAATGGAGTCCAAATTGAGCATGGGTTCCACAGGTCAACTCTCATGGAGGGGTGAATAATAGTCATCACGAAGGGATATGGGTGGACAGGAGGTTTGGCCTTGACCTTGGCCCCTACGATAGCGCATCTTATGGCGTTGAGGCATGGCATTGTAGGAGAGCACAAGTGAAGCTTGGAGGGAGACGAGATGGCGTGAGGAGTATTGGCAAGAGACTTCAAGCTGCAGAGGAGGCAAAGAATGTGGATTAAAGCTCTGCGAGCAGAGCCCTGCAACCTGGACAAAAAGGCGATGAACGGAGGGAGCGGGAGAAACATGGCAGGGATCCATGATATATTTCAAAGTGTTGTGGGAAGGGCGGGAAGGACATCCATTAAATCCTAGAGAAGGTGGATTGCAACAGGCGTCAGAGAAGTTGCTGGAGAATTTAATGGTGAGTGCTTGGGCCATGCACAACCATGTGGCTATTGCATGCACCATAGAGAGGGACACCATGTTTGACTGTGAAACACTCTCATCCGTGAAAACTAATATTTTTATTAAATATTATAAAAAAATCATTTAAAAATTATATCGTTAAAGATTATAAAAAAATCATTTAAAAATCTATTTAAGAAAAAATTAAATAATAATAATCATATAATAATTTATTTAAAACTCATGATTATAAAACATAACTTTAAGATGAAAACATTTGAAAATATAATTTCTTAATGACATATGATTAATAGCCTTATAATTTTATAATAAAATAAGTAATAAAATATTTATTTCAATAAAATTTAAAATATATAAAATGTATATGGTTGAGTTAGTAAGTGTGGATTATATTTAGGATAGAGATGAGGATGAGTCACACTTGTCAGCTCTAAACATCAAACATAAATATTTTGATGCGAGTAAAAATTACTCTTCACAAAAAACATAGACTATAAAACTATATAAAATGAAATTATATATATATATATATATATATCCATTATATTTTATATAGTAATTTTTTTTTGCTATATGTGTGCGAGAGAGATTAATATAAATAGTTAACCACTACTATTGATATGAATTTTTATAAGAAAAATTTTTAGGGATAAAACAAAAAGGGAAATTTTGCACAACTTATTTGTCCATATACAGTTATGAAACCAACTATTAAAAAGTGAGATCTCTGCCAAAATTTCTAGTTATCTCAAGTGAAGAAAGGTTAACATGATAAAGAGAAATAATCACAACAAATTAGGATTTAAACTGCATCTCCTACATGAAGATTGAAGAGAAGTAGGAAACTATTGTTCACCCATTTTAAAAAGTTTTAAATAATATTCCACATAGAAACGTTGCATGGAAAAGAATACGAGGTGGCACATGGAACAATTTTAGTGACATTTAAAGCGGTACAGAAGTTTCTATCGGGGGTGTACGTTAATAACAGACCCTTCTCGAAGTGAAAATATCCTATCTCCCACAGCTCTGGTACGGGGGTCCACCCATTTGCACCACCCACCTTACATAGCATGAAAGTAAGAAAGTAAAAGTCAAAGGGTATAAGCAGGCGAGCATCAATAAAAAAGAGATAAGGGGGTAGGTTCTCCTGTGTCCTTTAGGTTATAACATACCTAGGTCTTGGTTGAGTAAGTTTGTAAGCAATGTATAAAGAGCAGGTATCCAGTTTCGGTGAACTGGGCTATCGGTGAACAACAAAGAAGAGATGCAGAATATTCTTGTAACACAACCAACCACCTAATGTCCTATTAGGGTTGTGGAGTGCAATTAGACTTCTCCTTCAAGGTTTATTACAAAAATAGCGTTAAAGTCCTATATATCTCATAACATTAAATCACATTTCTAATACCACTAACATCTTTGGCTCATTGAGAGCTTTCCCATGATATAAATTTCATCTCAATTTAATCTCTTAGCACAAAACCTCTAAAATTTCATCCTTTTAAAGGCCCACTTCATAATTTATACAACCACGTGGAAACTCCTAGCCATGTATCTCCACCGCATGGGTCCAAGTTTGTTGGCGTCTTGCTATACTAGAGTCTTTCCATATTGGTGATTTCACAAGTAGTGCATTCTGTAAAATTGAGCATTATGATATGTCTATGTTGATGAATCATCCTAAGGATATGTTAATATAAAAAAAAAAAACTTTCTAATACACTATTGCAGTATTAAATCCATCAAATCTTGATATAAAATTACCCCAAAATGGAATATTGAAGAGTCAACAAAAATTTATAATTAAAAATCCTCACAAAGTGATCCAGGTGGATATTGGTGTCCACCCACCTATTCCATTTTGACGAGCACCATCAGTTCTTTCAGTTTTTCACTTTCAGCACAACTTACTATTCTTAGTAGGATGTCGGTTCTTGAACTTTCAGAGCCATTTTGAGGCCCTAATAAGCCACGTGGATATTAGTGGCCACCCACATATTCCATTTGAACCCCCACCATTACTTCTTTCAGTTTTTTAGTTTTGGCACAACTTACTATTTTTGGCAGTTTTTCGGGTCGTGAACTTCCGGAGCCATTTTGAGGCCCTAAACAACGTTTTTTGGGAAAACCGGGAGAAACATGGTTTCATGGTATGATGTTTCTCACACCAAAAGTTGTACTCCTTGAATAGATATTTCTAACGAGATATGATGCATGTCAAATTGAGATTCTATGCAAAAGCTACATCCCTGAGAAGTTGAAACACCAATGTTTTGGGGAAAATCACCCTAGAGGTTCGTTGGTTTACAACCTCCACAGAGCAGGGGCATGCTACTTAAGAAGGACTCACACAACCATACATGTTCATGAAAACTAAATAGAGTAGATTGAGGAAGTTATCCATAGGTCCTACGGTTGAAGCAGATCCCGCGGGGTCCAAACCCCCAGCAACTGTCCTTCCTTCTTAACCTGAAAGACAAGAAGAAACAAGCACGAAGAACTGGTTGTACAGCATATATCTACTCTAGATGTTAGTGAAAAATCCATAAGAAATAGTAGATAAACCATCATTAATGCTTAAATAACAATATTCTCATATATCCAAGCGGACACTAACACGTATATTTCGGGAACAAGATGGTACTTCTGTATTATAAATAGCATGTACAAAAATAACGACTGGAGAGATCACCTGAATCCTTCCACGATCTTCGAGCAGACCGTCGTCCGGATCCATCTCGCCCTTGCCTCGCTAATATTCTTTCCGAACTGGTGCATACGAGATGACATATAGGGAGATGAACATCTCAAGGAAACAAGGGTTTCCTATAATGAACTGGGAAAGTGCATGAGGCACGGGGAATCAGACTTGGATAGGGAATACCAACAGAGTATAATATCAATAATTTCTCTCTCTCCCTTAGGCCATACACATGAGGTGATTTTATACTCCCTCAAAGTAGTTTCAACAGTTGGAAACAGTTGGCCACGTGCTGGGGTGGTTGAACTACCAGAGTAACCATCAACCCAGCCCGAAAATAGGGAATTTTTATATATTTTTTAATGATTTTAATGGCATACGCGGGAAAGTACATGTAGACTCGCGTATACACGCGGAAAAGTCTGGGCATAACCGCGTATGGGGATTTTAACACTGTTTTTTAGTGAATTTTGTCCAAGTCTGTAGGAATGGGTGCCCAAAGCCATAAAAGCAATCATGAATCATATGAAGGTGAGAAATGATGCTATAATAGATGCCCCCTAATATATGAGGTCAAAAGGGGTACATGATGGCCGAAATGTATTATGCACATAGAAAGAACTTCGCAAGGACAAGAGAGGACTTCACCAGATTTCAGCCTGCCAAAAACCAATGAAAGAAAAAAGAGAGTCAACTCATGCTGAGGCGGGCATACCCATGCTCAGTCAAAAATACATCATATAGAAAGTACTGAATAGATCCAACATGTATACAAGTATAGATGAACTGAAAGTACACAATGAATCATCTGAGCATGGCCCGGAAATATAAGTTTGAATCGATGTCCAAGTATCACATATAGAAAGCTGATCAAGGATGGTGTAACTGGATGTCTGATCATATAAGTAACTGAATCTCCAAGTACCGAATCATAAGAGGTGGAACAACCGGTACAATCACGCAACTCGGGAGCCAACATATAGGATGCTGCTGTACTGAACTGCAACATATAAGGGTGGACGACATCACTGGCAGAAATGGAATGGACTGTCAAAAGTGAACCGAGAAATGCTGATGCAACCCAAGGTCTTCACCAATCACTATGGCACAATTCTACACAATGGGAATAAATGAGCTGAAGTCGACCATGTGAGAAATCATTGGATTACCGGTCAATGATGTATACCGTTAACCAACGCGAGACAACTCACCAATAATGAAAATGAGCGTCAAGGTGCCCCAGTACAATCTAACAAGTGCGAATGAATGAGTTGAAGTTGAACACTTGAGAGAATCTATCAATCAGGAGGCAATGATGAATCCCCACTGTCGATAGCGAAGAGTCTGCCACTGATGACTACAAACCCTAAGGTACTGACAAAAAGACTCTAGACCTTGTTCCCAGAGCAATGAGTCGGAGTCGATGGGAAAATATCTGCTGGAAGGAAGGCATTAAGGCATCCCACATCAGTCCAGCGCGAGTGTAACCCGCAGGCCAAGATTTGGAAGGAATCGGACGAAGAAGAGTGATGGAACCAAAACCGAAGTACGTTTCCGACATGCACAAGATGAAGCTAGCGCACGGAAGAAACCCTCTGAACCAACCAATAATGAAAGCTGACACAGAGGCGAGAAATCCACCGATAGGGTCAAATGGAAATCAAGGTACCGCACGAATCCCAAGTGTGATAATGTGTGCTGATGTCGAACACAAGGGAAATCACTCAGTCAAAGACCCACGATGATGATCAAATGCTGAGCATGAGGTCACCTATCAATGATGGAAATAGGCCCAAGGTGCGGCTCTAGGTTTGCTCTCAGAGCAATGTGTCGTAGTCGATAAGAGACAAAACCGCCGGCAAGAAGTCAATGGGGACCTTCTCAAACCAGCACGAGCAGAAGACCAAAACATCTGATGTGATAGAACATGATACTGACAAGACCGGGAAGGCCGATTGAATAATGAGTCAAGAGACACCGCAGAATGGCCGACTCAGGCTAGACTTCCCTTGAACAAAAGCACGACTCTGTGATGACCATGGCAGTAAAAAGTGACACTGTATAAGTCTGTCTTGCAAGAGGCAAAACAAACTCTCCATATGATTGGAAGAGATAACCAACCGGGGGAGAACTGACAAGTGAAACATGGTAAAGGCTGAACCTAGGTCAAAAACTAAAACCATCCCAAATGTAGGAAATATATATAAGTATATGTGCTTTGTTCAAGGGCGACAAACTGACTCTATACTGCCATCAAAACAATGAAGATACATCCCGTTCCCACTCTTTTTGTTATATTTGATTTTTTTGTCTTTTTCATATAATAAGCCCGAAAAACAATAAAAGAATGCTATGGTACAATGGATAGAACGAGTATCAAAAATCAGATGCACTAGTTCCTAGGATTGGAACGATCCTATGCTCAATGCAAGGTGGCGGAAACTGGTAAGCGATACTCAAAGGAATGTTCCATCCATGGGTAAAAGGGTGTCAAGTCGTGATAGCTAAGTGCATGCAATGGTTAACTTGTACAAATAGTCAAGGTCAAAAGTTGGCTTAAACATCGAGTCCAAATGAAGCCGGCTAAAGGCCAGGATAAAAAAGTAGCCAATATGCAATGTAGTAATACAACTTAACGACACCAGGGAGCCTCTAGGGTAATAGCCAGAAAAATGATAGTGAGGAAGAAGAAGAATGAAGCTTCAACACATAAGTCATGGTGGGACTAAAGAGGACTCCCGAGCCTACATAAAACACAGCATGGGCAACAAGTGATAGCGAGGAACTAACTAGGAAGCCCATGTAAAGGAAGGCTTTGCCACCAAGTCATGATTGAATAATCGACGAGTGAAATGGGTGTAATAGTCATGACCTGATGGGATCGACCCTAAGGCAAGTGATCAGTATGGAGGCTAGTATGCAAGATGCAACAGAGAGTGATTTCCCTAACCTATATGCCAGTGAAGATCATATACCTGTCGTGACGAGTCGGTAATCATGGATCAAAAACCGGGAAAAATCTCAAAATCGTCAAAATGTACCTGAAAACATACCAAACTGGGCACTTCCAAGCATTCGGGTTATGCAGCTTAAGATAGATCGAAAAAATAAGCATAATGATTTTTTGCGAAAATTTTCAACTTTTTAGCCATAAATAGACAAATTACCTCATATTCGGTTCATTATTGCATTGCTGATTTGGAAAAAGTGCTCTGGAGCAAAAAACTTCTTTCGTCAAATCAGGAACAACCGACCGTCAAATCGCACCGAATTTTCAGGTAGGCTCCTCAATCATCCTTGCAAATCATTTTGTCCGTTTAGAAATTAAAATTTAGTGAATTTTACCATTAAAACCCTTGCTAAAAAATGCGGACTTGTGCATACGCGGGTTCGTAACAGGAAAGTCGCGTATACACACGATTTCGCAAAGAAAAAGTCGCGTATGCGCAGGTCCGAATCAAAAAATGCGTGGCTAATGCATGATTTAATGAATTTTGACAGGATGACAATCTCATGGAGAGAGCATGAACACAGCGCAATTGATCAAGAGGTCATGCAAGATCGAGCAGCACAAAATATCCTTCGGAATTGCGGATTGTTCAAATTCTTCAAAATGCCAAATATGAAAAGCAATGTTCGGTTGCTAGAAATGCTCGTGAATTACTGGGAACCAGATCAAGATTGCTTCGTTATAGATCAGATGCCAGTACGCATTGAAGTGGAAGACATATATTTCATCACTGGACTCTCCCGAAGGGGAGAACTAGTAGACTTGCATGGGAAGCCCCTGGGAGGGTTAACCGTAGAAGATTATGTCCACGTGTATTGCGTAGAGGGTTCCAAAAAGGTTGGAACTCAGATTGCAATTAAAGATTTGAGGGATTTGCACATGAAAATCCTCCTTTTCACCATTGGCAGAGTGGCAGGATCTGCCTCCCTACATCAGGCGTCCAGGACGCAAATGAGCATAGCAGTAGAATGCTTGACTCACGTGTACGATTGGTGCACAACCCTATTACTGAACATGAAGCAACAGTTGACCTCAATCTGCCAAGCAAAGACCAAAAAATTTGGATACGGTACAATTTTGACAACGTTCTTCTTTGAAAAGATACCAGCATTGAGACCCAGAGTTATCTCTACCATCAGTAGCCCGCGGGACCCAAGAATTGCCCGTTGGGCGGACATGATGAAGAGATTGGGGGGTAGTGAAGTACCCCGGACCACATGGGACGATGAGTTCTTCCTTTGGTGGGGAGAAAAAATCATCGCGGTGGACGACTATCCCTATGCCGGGATGGACTTTCGTGGAGATCCAGATCTAGTTCTTCCACCAGGCACAGCATGGGGCACAGTCGGTAAGCTTGCAAAAAAAATTTGACTTATACAATTTTTTTGGATTTTTTCAAACATGTATGAAAAAATAAAAAACAAACATGTTTTTGATTGGATTCATAATGACTGACAATTTAAAATGATCATGATTCAGATGTTGGACCAGTTCGACCTGAGGGTCTCCCGCGCCACAAGCGTCGCAGGGGCGAAGCAGATACAGTGGATTCAGACAGGACGCTCCAGGCTGTGCAGAGGAACTTGGAGGGGTTAACCCGCCAAATACCTATGGCTTCCGTGGAAGACCTGCCTGAAGCCGTCCAGAGACGGGTGGTAGGAGTGCCCCAAGACTGGGTACGATTATTCCGCCGAGTTGCCACCGCGGTCACGTTCTATAGGAACACGACTTCTGGGCAGGGACCTCAGGAGTAGACAGATATTATGTATTAGATGACTGTATAGTTTTGAGACTGAACATGATCGGGGCATAAGCCCAAGTTTTGTATGACCTTATGGATCCAAATTTTGTAAAGTTTTGAACACTCTGATGATATATATACAGCGATATTTGATGTGATGTGATAAATGTATCAAATGTATGATGTTTTTGATGATTAAATTTATTGTATGGAGTGATTAATATGCCAATCCAATGCTTGATTAGCTAATTAGTCAGCAAACCAATTGTCAGCTCGAGGAATATGAATGAAAGTTGAAAATTGAAATGAACTTTGTAACAAACGTACCCTCAAGAACAATCGTAATAAAAATGGATCTCGTACCCGATAAGTATTGTTCAACTGCGACACCACCAGCTGAGAGTCCAAGAAAACTACCAACGAATCAACACCAAAAGATATTGCCTCCGAGAGTAGATGAACAACTGCAGTGTATTCTGCTATATTATTGGAAGCAGGACCAATGCAGACCCCTCTTGATACTAATAGCTGACCGGATGGATAATGAAGCACCCAAGCCGCGGAAGCTAAGTTCCGGGTGTGTCTACTAGCACCATCGGCGAAACCAAAATGACTCATGATATCCAACACAACCTGCCAAAGCAGATAAAAAACATCACCAACTCATCAAAGATCGAAAATCAACCAGATATGTACAAAACAAAAAACTATTATATACAAAAGCAAGATGCCAGGCCGAAGCCTAGGCATAATACTTCTTCAAATAGAGCCCATTTCGGGGCTCCGGCAACTCGTTCCCTTCGAAATCAACCAAGGTATATGCTCCTTTCTTAAGGACTTTTTTAACGATATAGGGGCCATACCACATAGACTTAAACTTTCCTACCCCCAGGGCATCTTTTTCTTGGGCATAGACCAAAACAAGGTCACCTTCCGAAAAAACCCTGGGTTTGACCGCCTTATCGTACTGAACTTTAACTCGGTTTTTATGCGCTTCATTCATCGTGGCTGCATCTCGACGCAGCTCATCGAGATGTTCCAGATGAAGAAGCCGTTCTACCAGACTAGAAGTGACAGGAAGAAGTTCAACGGCTAACTTAAGAGAAGGAATATCGCATTCAATAGGAAATACGGATTCCACCCCGTGCACTAGCTGAAACAGAGTAAAGCCAGTTGCAGTTTTCACTGACGTCCTGTATGCCCAAAGTGTAGGATATAGCATAATATGCCAATTGGATCTAGCTTTATCAATTGTCCTTTGAATAATTGTCTTCAAGGATTTATTCACGGCTTCCACTTGCCCATTGGCCTGAGGATAATACGGAGATGAATGCTCCTGCCGAAAACCCAATTTGAGAGCCAACTTAGCCATCATACTATTCTTAAAATGACTGCCATGGTCAGTGACAATCTCTCTACGAATACCAAAACGAGTGATAACCTGGTTGAAAAGAAAAAGAGCTGCAGTCTCACCATCATTCCCAAAAGTAGGCATAGCCTTGACCCACTTCGTAAAGTAGTCTACTGCTACAATAATGTACTTGTGACCTTTAGTCGAAGGCGGGTTACAAGTAGTATAATCAATACCCCACTTTGTAAAGGGACCGACAGTAATGACTGGAAAAAGCGGAGCTGGATGAGCGCGCATTTTTCGAGTATAGACTTGACACCGATGACACTTTTTGATCGATTCAATACAATCTTTGAAAATCGAGGGCCAAAAGTATCCAGCACGCAAGATTTTTTGGGCTGTAGCAAGCCCAGATAAATGACCCCCACAAGCTCCACTGTGAGAATCATTCAACACAGCCTCATCTTCTTCGAGAGTTAAGCAGCGTCTCAGGATTGAATCAACCCCTCGACGGTATAAAGCATCACCGATAATCAAATAATTCTTGGCCAAGTGACGCAGCTTACGACGCTCATCTTTCGAAAAAGTAGAGGGAAACTTCGCAGTCTGGAGATACACAATGATATCTCTGTACCAAGGATCCTGTGAAGAGATAAGAAACAAGTGTTCATCCGGAAAGGATTCATCATAGATCATCTCTTCCCCACAGGGCAACTCGGAGATCAATTCCGCGAAAACTAATGATTTCTTGGATTTGGCAGACATGAACTCAAGATCAAATTCCTGTAAAATCACAATCCATCGATTGTATTTGCCCCCAATCACTCGCCTACTGAGGACAAACTGAAATGGATTGGCAGCTGCCAAAACATAAGTTTTGCGAAGAATAATGTAATGCTGGAGTCGCTGCACAACATGAACTGCTGCTAAAGCTAACTTTTCTATCGGAGTGTACCAGAGTTCAGGTCCTACCAAGCCTCGACTAAGGTAGTAAATAACATGCTCTGCAAGAGCATCATCCTCCTGACCAAGAACCATACCAATAGTAGATTCTGCTGCTGCCAGATACAAAAGGAAATCCCTGCTATAATCAGGTGGACTCAATAAAGGAGCAGAGGTCAATGCTTTCTTCAAAGCATCGAATGAGCGTTGAGCGTAGTCGTCCCAAAGAAAAGGAACTCCTTCAAAAATCTCATAAATCCCTTTGTAACTTCAGCATAATTGACGATAAACCTCCGAAGAAAATTAGACTTTCCTTGTAGAATTTGAAGCTGACGGATAGAGGACGGGGGAGGCAATCGAAGTATTTCCTCAACCTTGAAGGGATCTACCCTTATCCCTTCCCTTGACACAATGAATCCCAATAGCCGACTGGATGTAACCGCGAAAACACACTTGTTCAGATTCAATATAATCTTATAGAACCGACATCGTTCAAATATTTGCCGGAGGTGACCAGGATGATCCATCCTCTTTCGAGAATGAGCAGCTAAATCATCTAAGTATGCCTCGATAATCTTATTGATGTCGTGGAAGGCGTAAGACATGTCCCGCCAAAAGGTAGCCCCAGCATTTTTAAGACCAAAAGGCATCTTCTTGTATGCAAACATACCCCAGGGACAAATAAAGGCAGTCTTATGTTGATCTTCAGGACGGATAGTAATTTGATTATATCCGGAAAAACCGTCCATGAAGGAGAAAATCTCATTACCGGCACACTCGTCAATGATCTGATCGATAAATGATGTGGGGTAATTATCTTTAGGACACGCTTTATTTAGGTCTCTGAAATCGATGCACAGTCGAATCGTTCCTTTCTTTTTATCTACAGGAATGGGATTTGAAACCCATTCAATTAAAGGAACCGGGAAAATGAATCCCGCCTTAAGCAGCTTCTCAACTTCAGCTTTGATAGTTGCTGCCTTCCTAGGATTGACCGGACGAAGTTTTTGCCTCACCGGCTTAGCGTTTTCATACGTCTTGATCTCATGCTGGACAATAGATGGGTCTATTCCAGGCATTTCCTCATAAGACCAAGCGAATACATCCCTATACTCTTTAAAGAGCTCAGTGTAAATTTTAATCTCTTCACGGGAACATTCAGCTCCAATGAAGACATTCTCAATAATATTGGGATCCCTGGAAATGTTCACCGGGATAGTAGGAGAAATCACAGCCATGTTCCCTTTAGCATAAACCTTGTTGGTGCTAAAGGGTTCAAGACTGGGTGAACAGGACCAGGAGACTGAGGACTTGGAAAACTTGTTTCAACTTCGCTCAAGTTAGGTAAGAAGTAAGACCGATGATGCAAATCATCCCACGGTCTAGCTATACCAGTCATGGCTTCCAAGATGGCCTCTTCAGATGGAAGAGTGGTATCAAGGAAATCCTGGGCTGAAGAAGAACTAAGCGTCCAAGCCGGAGCCACATCACCATCCAACTCTTCCGGTGAAAGAGGAGCTGGGATGGTTTCTGCAGAGTCAATAATAGACTGATATGCAATCTCAGCTGAAGAAATCGAAAATGCCATTCCACCCACTTGAATTTCCGCTAATGTGGCAATAGGGGAAGGTAAGGTCCAAGGGTCCGAAAAATAATGAGTTCTGAAGAACTCTCTTCGAAGAGGAGCCTTGGAGGATGAAATAGCATTAATATGAACCGTAGGAGGAGGAATATCGAAAGTACCCATCAAGGAAGAATACATTCCAACTCCTAAATTCTCAACAAGCGCCTTAGTATTATCCAACTTTGGAACAGATGAGTCAGTAGACGCATTCGGGTCTACAGGAGGACAATCCAGTTGATCCACTGTGACAATCCTCCCTTCGTGGGGGAAACATACAATCTGAAATAATGAGGATGCAATGGCATCCATCTCATAAATCCAATTTCTATCCAATAGAAGGTTGTAGTCCAAGCTTGCATCCACTACCTCAACCTCTATGTTAACAGTTTTTCCCCCAACACAGATGGGAAAAGCTGGGACAATACCATGGGGTCTGTGAGAATGACCATCGAACGCAGTCAGAACAGTGCTAGATGGAACAGCTTTGGGAGATCCAAGTGTCTTCCAACATGCGAAAGACATCACGCATGTGGAAGCACCCTCATCAACAACCGTTCGAAAGATATTGCACTTCCGATACGATGATTTAATATGAAAAGCCATGTGATGAGGAAGTCTCTTCTTAAAATTAGTCATATGAAAAGTAATCAGAAGAGATTTTTTTGGATCAATAGCCCCAATGGCAGTGAGTAAAGCACTGCGCTGAGCTGGACAAGATTGGAGTACCTCTAAAGCTGACATAGCACAAGGACTCTGCACCAGATCTTCCACAATCGAGTAGTTATAGGCAGCCCTAGCATTCGGATTAATCGTTGATCGCTTAGAAGATGCTTTGGGCATCCGAGGCATAGACTCAACAGTAGGCTTCGTAATGTGAAGCGACTCAGTAGCATTAGGAACATCCTTAGCTTTCGAAGACTCTTCTTCGCCATAATCACGGGATCTCGTAGCGATATCCGCGTGAGCACTCATCATAAAAATGTTCGATGGAATTTCCCCTTCCTGGGTGCCCCCAGAGGAAGCCCTAGGATTTTGGTTCGCGCCAACAACTAATTGCTGCCCTTGGGGAAAATGGTTTGTTAACACAGCCTGGGAACTAGAAGAACCCTGCTGGGCTAACAAGCGCTGTGCATCCTGAATTTTAGGGCAAAGGTGTGTGAGATGGTCTCCAGTACACAACTTGCATGGAGCCTTCACTTTCTTTTTCTCCTTTTGACCCTCACCAACATGCTCGTTGGTTTTATTCGAATTACCCTTCCCGTTCTTGCCCTTCTTCTTTCTATTTTGTCCCTTCTTCTTCCCATCGGATTGTTGATTTCCTTTGGGATCAGAAGCTTGGACAGAATTTATGGACAAAGACTGGGAAGGTGATGAGTCAGCAGACACAGCCTGACCAGAAGGAGCAGATTGTAAAGACAACTGCTGCAATTGAGAAAGTAGGCTGGTTGCACCACTATTGATCGATCCAACTAGTCCGTCGCCATGAGGACCGGACTTAGTTTTAGATAAATCTAATTTGGACCGAGGAGCATTGGGCAGATATTTATGGAGGACCCCAGACTGAGAATAGATCAGTTCCAGCTGCTGGGCTCTAAAAATGGCCTGCTCCTCGGAAAATACCCCAGAAAGGGATACATCTTTCGAAATATCTGATTGCAGGGATTTGAGAAGCCATTCCAAAAGGAATTCACCTGGAATATGATATTTAATAAGCCTCTTCCTTCTCCTCCATTCCTGAATGTGATCAGAAATGTGGGTTGCTTCATCCTGCTTAAAATTGGCTAGGAGTTCAGTCCCAGCGTCATATCGGACGGGCAACTGAAAATGGTTCAGAAATTTAACAGCCAGTTCTCCAAACGTAGAAAAACTGCCCCCAGTTAGCTCAATATACCATTTGGCGGTGTTTCCAGTTAGGGTGCGTTGAAATAATCTCAACCTAATCGAATCATCGATCAGGGAGTTCGAAGAACACCATAAATGGAAAGTAGTGATGTGGTCAGCCGGATCTTCTCCATTCTTACCTTCAAACTTCGGAATGTCTAAAGGAAGTTTGGTGGGAATCGGAGGCCACCCCGGACCATAACGAATCGGATCATTAGTCAACTTTGACAGATCTGGCAAGTTTAACGTTGCCAGAAAAGGTAAGCGAGGCGGAGCCTGAGGATTCCATCCTTGATGGGATGGATTCCCAACATTTTGAAAAGAATACCCTGGATTTGATGAGGCACCAGGTTTCCAGAAAGGACTCGTAGAAAAAGGAGAAGAACCTCCTCCCAACGCAGAGTTACCAAAGCCCAGACCAGTTTCCCCCGCTAAAGTATGAAATGAAGAGGAGAGCCCCTGATAGGGGTTCCAGGCATTAGAAAGAGGATAAAAGGTCTGAGAAGCACTCGATGAAGGGAAAGAAGTATTCCCTTGATAACCTGCGTAAAACTGATTCCATGCCCCCACTGTAGTAAATACAGGGTTCCATCTTGTAAAAGTGGTCGAATTCTGACCTCCAGACCAAGGGTTGAAACTCTGGGTCTGGGACGTAAACGGAAAGGACCCTAAAGACAGATTGGAACTAGGAATGTGCCCAGTTCCAAAGGGGAAACCCTGAAAAGAAGCTGATCCACTAGCCATGGAAGACATGGGTGTAGATCCAGCTGAAGCAGCGGAAAAGGAAAAAGAGGGATTCCCACTAGAGGGCATCCCTGAACAGAAGGGACCAAATGAGAAGTATGTGCTTGGGTGAAACCAGAGCCAAACAAAGCAGCACTAGAAGCAAACGAAGATGAAGCAATAGTGCCCCCTGCTTCAACAGAAGCAGGAGTCTGAATGCCTGCAGCACTCACAGCAGAAGCCGCGTTCCCAGTCGTGGCCATCGAAAGGTAAGAATGATACGGAATATCTTCCGGTCTCTCTGACTCAGGCCCGATGTATTGAACAACGAATGGATAATCAAGAGGAAGAGGAGATGGACCTGATGCAGGAGGTTCAGGTACGTCTTCAATTTGAAAATCTTCTTCCTGAGGAAATAAAACTCGCGAGGTGAGCGGAACGCTCGTCTTGGAACCGACACCGGAATCAGCTATGAAACCTTCAGACCTTTGTGGAGGATCTCTCTCCACTGCGTCAGATGTCACAGGGTGGTAACCACCTGCTAAATCACTCCTACGCCTTCTCGAAGAAGGCTCTGGACTCTCGGGAGATAACCCCCGGATTCTCCTCGATCGACGAGGCGCTTGATCAGCCACTTTTATAGATTTTAAATTAGACTCGAAAAAGTGAAAAGCTAGGCAAGCTAGGAGCAAAGAGCACTCACTAAAAGAAAAATCCCTGAGATACAATCAAGCAAACAGCCTCCAAGTATTTCCGCTCCAGGTGATGAGGACCGGACACCAAAATACAGGAAAGCGAAATATAGGACCTCCCGAAAGCAGTCTGGGATGATTAGGGCCTAGAACAACTAGCGAAGGTATCAGAAACAGTTACGCTGACCTCCTAACGACAGCCTTTGCCGGCTCAAGCACCCAATATTCGCAAGGGCACACCCCAGAAGTACTGCTGAAAGTGATGCGACGTCTGCCTCAGGTACCACGGGTATTCCCCCCCGCAGTCACCTGTGTGGAACCTAGGAGTGGAAACTATGGGCACCAATCCGTATCAGAAGCTAGGCGGAACGGTCTTGAGGTCAGATTTAGCTAATCGGAGAGGGGGTATCCCTCTTCTTAGCCTTCACTTCCCCTCGCGCTTGACTCTCTGGAGGAGAGATTTCCTGGTCCACCTAATGGAGTTGGATTTCGCTCAATTAATCAACTTCTATGTTTTTTTTGAGCGACCTTGGAGAGTTAACTCTCCACTCACCTAATCCAAGGCCCTACAACCTAGCTAGTTGGTGTATGACACTTAGAAAACTTGCTAGTTGATTTTAAATTATATCGCTTATTTTAATGGGCTGTTATGTTAAGTCACAAGGATATGGAGACGAAACTTATGGTGTTTTGACGCAGAAAGAAATTAATAAAAACCTAACTACATGCAAATGCAGTTATTGTCTTTCGATGAAGCAATCTCTATACAGGTTCTACGAGATTAAAAATTGTATTTTTCTTTTCAAATAACAAACTCACACTCACAAAAACTATGAAACTGACTAAATGCTGAAGTGCACCTGATGCAAATCACTACAAGCATGCAAATCCTAAGATGCAAAATCTCCTAAAGCAGAGTGAAATTTCCCAAAAATTCCTTCAGTTTTAACTCTTTTTGGTTGTCCAGAAAGATAGTTCTCGAAATCAAGAACTCTTAATATGAAGACACCAAAACGCTTAAAAAACAAGAAGAAGAAATTAATGACAACTTCTTTCCACAATCAAGCCAAAATCCAAAGGCAAGAAACCTCAACCAAGCTTCAAAAGATACAAATAAACGAAAACAAAAAATGCAAAAACAAAAGCAAACAACAAAGCAACATGTTTTTTGAGCTTTTGTATTTTATAAAAGAGTTCGAAAATACCAAGTAAAACTATAAAATTTCAAGCCAAACAATACTGAATTCCAAGTACAAACTTCAATAATGATCCAAATCTTATAAGGCTAACTCATAGGAAGATCGATATGAGCAAAAGAAGACAAGAAAACTCAGCCACTCAGCCTAGAAGGATAGTGAAACCTTGCCGCAAACAAAAACTCCAAAGAACCAAAAAAGACTCTTCAAAAGTTGCAACAAGACCTAGCCAACTGAACTCAAGAAAACCAATCAAGAGAAGGGAAAAAATCGTAGTGCCAAGAAAATCACAAAGTTAGGAAAGAGTAAGTGAGCAGGAACTCTCTGTTCTGATAAAGCAGAACAGCCAAGAATGCTCAGAAAGCGATCTTGGTACTCAAACCGGAAGTGCCAGCACAAGAAACAACACTTTGCCCAAAAGACTAATTTTCAATCAAACGAAAGAGAGAAAATACCAAAGACCACTTCCTTCACAATCCAGAAGGTACAAAGACACTGCAGGAACAGGTCTCCACAGACAGAAAGGACTGAAAAGTCAAGAAATCCAAAAAATTCAAAATCTGCCTAGGTATACGCTACTTCACAGTTTAGCAACAAGCGTGCATACGTGACTGTGCTAAAGGAAACCCGTGTATACGCGACTCCCTTTAGACAAACTTGCATGTATACGTGACTGTGTGCAGAAAAAAGCGCGTATATAAAGGCAAATAATGAAAAACAAAAAGGATCAAGCCTGGATAAGAAACCGGGACTTCAGACTGACTGAGAAAAAGTAAACTGAACTGCAAATGAAAGTTAAAACTGCTGGAAACCTACCAAACAGCTGAAACCACCCAACAGGGGAATCACAAGAATGCAATCCCCAGTGGAGTCGCCAGTTCTGTTTCGGGGAAAATCACCCTAGAGGTTCATTGGGTTACAACCTCCACAGAGCAGGGGCATGCTACTTAAGAAGGACTCACACAACCATACATGTTCATGAAAACTAAATAGAGTAGATCGAGGAAGTTACCCGTAGGTTCTACGGTTGAAGCAGATCCCGCGGGGTCCAAACCCCCAGCAACCGTCCTTCCTTCTTAACCTGAAAGACAAGAAGAAACAAGCACGAAGAACTGGTTGTACAACATATATATACTCTAAATGTTAGTGAAATCCATAAGAAACATTAGATAAACCATCATTAATGCTTAAATAATAATATTCTTATATATGCAAGCGGACACTAACACGTATATTTCGGGAACAAGATGGTACTTCTGTATTATAAATAGCGTGTACAAAAATAACGAGTGGAGAGATCACCTGAATCTTTCCACAATCTTCGAGTAGACCGTCGTCCGGATCCGTCCCGCCCTTTCCTCGCTAAGATTCTTTCCAAACTGGTGCATACGAGATGACATATAGGGAGATGAGCATCTCAAGGAAACAAGGGTTTCCTGTAATGAACTGGGAAAATGCAGGAGGCACGGGGAATCAGACTTGGATAGGGAATACCAACAGAGTATAATATCAATAAATTCTCTCTCCCCCTTAGGCCATACACATGAGGTGCTTTTATACTCCCTCAAAGTAGTTTCAACAGTTGGAAATAGTTGGCCACGTGCTGGGGTGGTTGAACTACCTGAGTAACCATCAACCCAGCTCGAAAATAGGGAATTTTTATATATTTTTTCATGATTTTAATGGCATACGCGGAAAATTGCATGTAGACTCGCGTATACACGTGGAAAAATCTGGGCATAACCGCGTATGGGGATTTTTACACTGTTTTTTAGTGAATTTGTCCAAGTCTGTAGGAATGGGTGCCCAAAGCCATAAAAGCAATCATGAATCATATGAAGGTGAGAAATGATGCTATAACACCAGGTCTAAGGGAAAACTTGGTCTCAGTCGTGATGTTGGAGGAAAGAGGCTATGATGTTGTTTTCAGCGATGGAAAAGCTTTCCTACGACATGAAACAACGAGTCAAGCCAAGAGGATAGGGATTCGAGTCAATAATCTCTACAATATGGAGGTAGCAGGTTGTGCGGAAATGAGGGCAAGGCAGAAAACGTGGTGATCCAGGATGAGGGTGAATTATGGCTCAGACGATTGGGCCATCTTCATCATGGAGCTTTGAAAGTCATGTAGCAAATATCTATTGGACTTCCAATGGGAACACTTGCTCAGTTAGATCAGTGCAAGGGTTGCACCATGGGGCAGTATGTAAATTCCACCTTTCATGAAAAGGAGAACCTTGCTTCGGTGATCCTGGAGAGAGTTCACATAGATGTGTGTGGACCATTCTCGGTTGCTTCAACAGCAAAACACAGGTATTATGTTATTTTTGTTGATGAATTTTCTCGTAAATGTTGGATCTTCTTCATGTAGAAGAAGGATCAAACATTCTCAAAGTTCTGTGAGTTGAAGGAATTGGTTGAGAAATTCGGGGAAGCAAGTGAAGGCTATGTGGAGTGATAATGGTGGAGAATACATCTCGAACGAATTCAAATACTTATGTAGAAAATAAGGAATTCGAGGAGAACTCATAGCGCCTAATAACCCACATCAAAATGGGGTCACGAAGACGAATAACAGAATGATCATGGGTGTTGCACGAGCGATGTTGAATGATCAGGGCCTACAAATGCATTTGTGGGTGGAAGCATGCAACACTATTGTTTATGTGCAAAACGGTTGTCCTCATAGAGTACTTTGCATGAGTACACTCGAAGAAGCTTTTACTTGTAAGAAACCAAATGTTTCTCACTTTAAGATTTTTGGCTCATCTGTTTATGTGCATGTGACCAAGAACGCCAGGAAGAAGCTGGAGCCGACTGCTGAATTTGGGATATTTTTGGCGTACACGGAAACACCCCATAATTATCGTGTGTATTTTCCAAACAGTTGAATGACTGTGGTGCGATGGGATATAAAATTCAATGAGGAGAAAGTCATGCAGTTGTCGCTTGAGAGGGAGTTATACTTACATGCAAAGGAGGAACTTTTGGTTCCCAAAGATGAGTCCCTAAATGTGGATCAGCCACAGGATGAGGTTCATGGAGTGGAGGAGTCCACTCACGCAAAGCCAAACATCAGAACTGGTAGGAGGCATACCACAGAAGCTGGGAGACTGAAGCTTGATGTGGTACAAAATGTAGGAGTCCCTACTTCACAGCATAGACAAAGACAGTCTCCTAATCGATTCACTGGATACATGGCTTTCATGAGAAAATATATCATGACTGTGCCATCTTCCTTTCAATAAGTAGTGCAGGAGCCCACTTGGTAGATGCAATGGTGGAGGAGTATGACTCCATTGTCAGAAATAGTGCTTGGGAAATTATTGCAAGGCCAGTTGATAAATCAATGGTAGGTTCAAGATGGATCTACAAGGTAAAGCAAGTTGCTGATGGGAGTGTTGAGAAATATAAGGCCAGATTTGTGGCTCGGGGCTTCTCACAGATCAAGGGGATTAATTATGAAGAAACCTTTGCACCTGTCGCATGGTATTCTTCCATAAGGACCATCCTTACTCTCTCAGTGCAGATGGGTTGGCACATTCATAAGATGGATGTGAAGACTATGTTCCTTAATAAGATCATTGAGGAAGAAGTGTACATTGAGCAGCCTGAAGGATTTGAGATCTTTAGCAGCGATTCGCATGTGTGCAGACTCAAAAGAGCGTTATATGGGCTAAGGCAAGCACCCCATGATTGGTACACTCGGATCGACAACTATTTCACCGGGCTTGGCTACACCAAGAGTGAGGCAGATGCAAACCTATAACAAATTGTGGTGGAGGGTAATATTTTAATCATTTTTCTTTATGTTGATGATTTAATAATGACTAGTGATGAGCATTTGATATAATCATGCAAGGAGGACCTTGCAAAGCAGTTTTAGATGAAGGATATGGGACTCCTTCATTATTTCCTTGGATTGGAAATATGGTAGCAAGATGGTGAACTTTTTGTGTCTCAAGGCAAGTATGCAAGGGAGATACTGGGTAAGTTTCACATGGAGGGCTGCAAACCCATGGCAACTCCTCTTCCAGGAAACTGGAGGAAAGAGGATGATGCATCTGGAGAGGTAGTGGATGCTAATTTCTATCGACAGTTAGTGGGTTCATTAATGTATTTAGTAAATACAAGACCGGACATATGTTATGCGGTGAACCATCTTATTCAAGCAATGGTTAAGCCTACCAAGCTCTTTCGGAAGGTAGGCAAGCATGTCCTAAGATATCTCAGGGGCACATCTAAGTATGGCTTATGGTACAGACAAATAGATGAGGTGAAGTTTCATGGCTTCACGGATGCAGATTGGGCAGGTAGCCCAACGGACAGAAAGAGCACATCAGGAGGGGTCTTCAGTAGCAGATCTATAGTTTTTTCTTGGTACAGTAGGAAACAGAGATCCGTGGCACTCAGTTCAGTGGAATCGGAATACATGGCACCAAGTTAAGCTGAATGTGAGGCTATCTGGATGAGAAAGATCCTGGTTGGTTTGTTTGGTTCTCATTTATATCCTATAGTGATTCATTGTGATAATCAAAGTTGTAATAAAATCTTGATTAATCCTATGTTTCATGATATATCTAAGCATATAGATATCTGGTATCATCATATCAGAGATTATGTGCAGCGAAAGATCATGTTGCTTCAGTACATTCCTACAGAAGATCAAGATGCATATATTCTGACGGAGGCGCTCACCAGGAGAAAATTCAAATACCATAGAGACAGGATCAAGGTGAAGGATAATCCCTTTCTTGTTGAGAGGGAGTGTTGAGATTCAACAAGATGATGTTCCTAGTGAAAATTAAGCACCTACACTAGGTGGGGCCCCCAGGCTATTTTTAGGTGTATGTCTATTTTTAGAATGGTGAGAAAATTCTATTTATAGCGGGAGTCTATTTATATATGGTTGAGAAAATTATGTTTATAGATGAGTTTATATTTTTAGATGCATGTGCGAAGTCTATTTATAGATTTCATGTCTAAAAATAGAATGCATGTCGATTATTATTATCTCTTAATAATAATTAGACAATAAATAATAATGACCTATTCTCTTGAAGCACTTGATTTCAGTTAACTGATGTGGAAAACCAGTTGACTGAAGGAATTACAATTTCTAAGGTTGGTTGGTGGGACATGCAAGTGGACTTAGTTGTAACTGAGTGATTCGAAGTTGTAACAGAGTTGGATGTGTAGTTATGTGAGTTGTAAAGTAGTTTAACTCAGTTAAGTGAGTTAAACTCAATTGTGCTAGTTGTAACTAAAGATGCATTAGTGAGAGATCAGTGAATTAAATATTAAATTAATTCACATGGAGTGATCTCACATGCAACTAAATATTTACTATTGTTAACTACATGCATGCCAGATCCAGTGGAGACCCAGTTGAGAGATAGGTGAAAGGGACAATTTGACTATATGTTGTGACATTAGTGGGTGCACTCATGCAAACACACACATTGGAGATGCCAATGAGGATTGTGCAATCAAGGGAAGTCAGGATTGAATTCATTTATGGATTGTGATCAGTAGGGATTACGCAGTAGAGGTAGGCTGTCAGGAGGCAGTAAATTGGTGCATGTATTTGCCAATTTTTGCATGACAGTGTGAGACGATTGTAGATTGTACTGAGAGCTTTTGGATTGTATTTTTTTATGAGATTGTCACATGATCCATGATATATACATAATATATGATAGCAAGGTTTTTAGCTTTATGATTTCTTGGTAAAAACATTTGTGTTATGTGTGATTGATATTTCTTCATGTGTTTTCAATTGGCAATTAAATTTCCGCAAAGATTTAAGTAGAAGGATTTTGTATTTAACAATGGCATATAATTGTTAGATCAGGAGAATCCAGGCAATACATAATTGTATTAAAACTTCTACACTACTTGCAATTGCAATGTAGGTGGGTCCCTCTCCCCGCACTTCGCAAGTTTTATAATTTAACCCCACCCCGCTCATAAGAAAACCTTAATATTTGTGATCTACGGGCTGCGGTCCGGTCCCACTTTACCTACCACATCACTCCACCCTCCCCGCGTTCGCACTTCGCATATTTTAGAGTTTACCTCCACGCTTATAACTAAACCTTAAGAGTTATGATTTGCGGGCTGTAGTCTGGTCCCACCTTCCCTCCACGCCACCTCCCACTTCACATTGCATCGTCGATTACATTCTTCATAACTTAAACTATAAATATTGTGAAGTGTGTGGATGCGATGCGGCTTTAGAACTAAAATCTAAACATTTTCAGGTCTGGGTATATGAGTTTTTACGTTGTTTTGTGTGAAAAATGGTTGAAACATGGCAAGAAGGATTCTGGTAGCAAATAAACACCACGCATTGAGTCGAGCAGCAAAGGGAATTCATGCAGAATTGTTATGTTATAACAGCAGAAATGGAAAAAGCAGCAAAGCACATCAGCACAGTCACTGATCGATGAAAGGTAGCCAGCACTGCACCAGACTTAATTACCCAACGTCGGTCTTCTGAAGAGCAGGTTGAGATGTCAGAGCCACCACTGGTTGCCTCTTCGTGATCATCACAACCACCTCCGAGCTTATTTTTTGATCTTTTGAAGAGCCATCGAAGCGTTTGGATCCATGAAGAGTTTCCCCGAATTAATTCCAGAGGCGGTTTTGTTGTCAGTGATTTTCTGATCAGGCCTTGCATGGCCACACTTGCCCATTTTTTGCTAGTGCATGGCCACACTTGTCTATTTTCTGTTAAATTGTAATCAATGAAAGGTGGCTGAGTAAGGTAGGGGAACCGACTTAGTCTTTAGATAAATATTCTATACCTTATCAGTATCAAGGGTTGGAAGTTAGATATTGTTAGCCCCTGCATTGTAAGAACTACTATATTGGAGCATTGTAATTTCAGAACTGGACATCAATAATCAAAGGCTGTTTACAGGATTCTTGACCTGTGTCAAAATGGTGATGTGCTACTTCTTTATTTAAATGTTTCTATTGTTTTCCCTTTTGTGCATCTGTTCATCTAATTATAAATCAAAACTTTTAGATTAAGTTTTGATGTCGGAGCACCTTAATTATTTCTGCATTTACAATCTTAATGTTTTATGTTGAAGTCTGATTAAAGAATTCTTAACAGCTCTTTAGTCACTACTGAACCTTACTATTTCTTTCACCTCATAATTCATACAGCTCTAAAGATCCATTTAGCACAGTTAGCTTGCCCTGTGATGCTCTTGAATATTGATGTGCCATTCCAGCCTTTTGACTCCATATCCCAATGGATTAGTCCCTGCAGCTCTATCTGTCCAACCACACAATCAATCAAACAAACAACCCTCGCAATTTCTATAACTAGCCTAATATCAGCACTTGCACTTATCAAGTTAAATCATAAAAACAGAGAGATCCCTCTCTGATTCTTGGAAGGCTGGGTCCTAGACTCCAAATTGGTTTGATGATGTCCTCTATCATTTGTTCTTGCCAATATTAAAAATTACGAGGTGACCACATAATGGCAACCGTACTGGGGATGAGTTATTGAAAAAGCTTAATATTTCATCAGAACCCAGAAACCCCAGTCAAAATATTGTATGATTCAAGTATGTTCCAAGGTTGGTATATGGTTATTGACGGTAGACAATAGCTAGACAAAAGGAATTTGAAATCATCCACCTGGAAACTCCCTATTTTTCAGCTAACCTAAAGGCTCCACTAGTAGAAGAATCCAGATTGGTTGTGAATAGAGATCACATTCCTAGATTACCACACAAAATGCCTCTAGTAGATTGGCAAAGAAATCTTATTATTTTTCAAGATGAAATTGTTGATGATGATTCATTACATCTCATTATATTTCATATACATTCATGGAAGTTGAAGGTCAAATGGCAAGAGGATTGCCTCATGAAGGTGTTCATGGCAACATTATAAGGGAAAGCGAGGGAATGGTATGAAGGTTTGAATCCTGGTAGTTTATTTTCTTTAAAATATTTCCACAAGGTGTTTTATGAGCATTATAAAGAAAATTCTCCATCTTTATCATTAGCTGAAAATTGTTGTGATCAATCTGAGGATATTATACAATACCTTGTAAATATTGATGAAGATTTAGGAAATTGGCATCCTGAGGATCTCTTAGAAGAAATTCATGAATTTAATTCTCAAGTTAACTGTCATGACAACCAAGAGAAGTTAGTTTAAAATTAAAGCAATCAGGAAATGAAATAAGATCCACAAGATCTCTCTGTGGGGACAAATGATAATTCATCTGCTCTTTTTTGTGTGGCTAAAGAAGACATTCAGCCTCATGATCATTCTTCACAAGATAAAGAAAACAATTGTTTTTCAATCTAAAGAAAACAAAGACTCCCTCCTCCTTTAATTGAAGAAGAAATCAATTAGATTCTAAGCATGCAACTAACCTCTAAATTTTTATGTAATGAAGATATTATGTCTATTTTTTCTACTGCTGATTTATGTACTGAATCATTTCCTCATGAAGAAACAGAAGAATAGATTGATACTGATGTTGTTCTACCTTCTCAAGAAGGCCTATTGCCATAAAGTGCTCCTATCCATTAGAATAATGGCTTTCCAACATAATTCATCTAACTCAGTAAAGACATATTAGGTTTGCTTGAGGACATCATAGTAGTATATAATGAGGATGCCATGTCAGATGACCATGAAGAATATGTAGATATTCTCTTTCAGAAGGATCCTGAGCATGACAAAGTAGAACAAGGAGGAACCCTAGATGAAGTATGTTATTTAAATCCTCAGGGCTGGGTATTGTTCCAAGATCCTTTTGTTGGTTTCCTAGAATCATCTAAAGAAGGAGTATGTCATGCCAGGAATGGTTTGTTGCAAAATTTAAGGAAAATTTGGAGCACTGTTGTTCACAGGAAGTAAAATGGGAGTGGACCTCTTGTTTTTTCAGCATACTCAAAAAGGTGAACAAGAGTTAATCATGTAGTCATTTACTTGATTGGTTGCATTGGAGAAATTAGTTCGCTTAGTGTATATATCACCTCCAAGTTAGATTAGGGTAGGTAGGTGTGAAAATAAGCTCAGCACTTTGAACATCTTACAAATCTTAGTTTTAGATTGCTTTTCATTTTTAGATCAGTGTCTTTCAAACTTTAGTTTCAGCAAATTTCTGGTCCCATCATTCAAGTTTTCAAGGTGGTGCAGTATGATCAGCTTGATGGATTGCAATGGATAAGTTCAATTGTAGCTTCAGTTCATATTTCATTATGCTAATAAGTTGGTTGGCCAAGCATGTGGTCTACTTTTATCAGTCAAAGTCAGGAGGAACAATCAGCTAGTTTTCAATCACTCATTTTCCTAACAGATCAAGATATAAGTTGTGGGATCAACCCAATGGATCAGGCTACTAGTCTTCGGTGTTATTGACAACTCCTGAAGGAGGTGCCATCCCCAGCTGGAGCCATTGTTAGCACCCTATAATTTACAGTATCACAAGGTGACTGTGTAATTTCTCTTTGCAAATTTTGTCATATTTTACATAAATTTCAATATTCAAAAGTATTTTCCAAAGAAAGATGGAGAGAAACAAAGACGAAGAAAGAGGGTATTTAAAAGGAAAAGATGCAAAATTCATACCATAGGTAAGCAGCCTAAAAACTTCTTGATTGTTTTCCTACAATCAAACTGAAAAGATCAAATTTTGCTCTAAAAGTCTAGAAAGGGATGATTTTTGTTATATTTGGGACCTCATGGTATGTTTTTATCCTAAGTCCTGAACCATATTTCATATCCTTTTACCCCACCCCTTTGTTATTCCTCTTATCCTAAGTTTCATTTTTCCCCCTCAACTCTCATGTCCTGACCCATCTGCGTTAACCATCTATGTTCCCCCCACCTCCACATCCAATGGTTTTAGATGCATTTCGCACTCCCTTAGCCTTCGAACTTTAACCATGAAGGGGGGTCTGAAATGGGTAGTTTCAAGTCCGGCCCTCCTCCCACGCATTCATTCACATTTATTTCGCACCCCCCTTTCACAATATCGGCTACCACCTTAGGACCCCTCCGAAAACCAACCTTGAGTTTTAAGTTCATGATATAACCATCCAAAGGAAATATGCAATGAACTGGGACCCATTCACTCGCATTACAATCCCTTTTCTTTTCATTTTCCTTTAAAAACGTTAGACCTTACCTTTTCTGCCTTTTCCACTTTATATTGCTACTTTACCTTTTCCACTGCTATATCATTGTTTTATCTCTGCTTCTGATTTCCCCAATTGTGATTAAAGTGGTCCATTCCTCCCTAACACATAACCCTTACCCCCACAATCCATCGCATTTCACAGATTATAATGTTTCTCATCGCAACAAAACCTTAACACTTGCGATCGTCGATTTTCGATATATCACGTCGCACATTTGTTAACTTACCTTCGAAGCGCCCGCAATGTATTTGGTTTAACTTGCAATGTGGTTGGCCCCACCACAGTATCTCTTCCCCCCACTTCAGGCCACTTGAATCGTAAACCTTACCTTACCGCAGAAGCTTTCCTACTTTCAATTTTGATGTAGGCGGGTCCCTCTCCCCGCACTTCGCAAGTTTTAGAATTTAACCCCCATGTTCATAAGAAAAACTTAAGATTTGCGATCTGTGGGCTGTTGTCCAGTCCCACCTTACCTGCCACATCACTCTGCCCTCCCAATGCTTTGTACTTCGCATCTTTCAGAGTTTACCTCCACGCTTATAACTAAACCTTAAGATTTGCGATCTACGGGCTGCGGTCCGGTCCCACCTTCCCTCCACGTTACCTCCCACTTTGCATCACATCGCCGATTACATTCTTCATAACTTAAACTGTAAATATTGCAAAGTGCGCAGATGCGATGCAGCTTCATAACTAAAATCTAAACATTTTCAGGCCTGGGCACATGAGTTTTTGTTGTTTTGTTTAAAAAAGGGTTGAAACACAACAAGAAGGATTTGGGTAGAAAATAAACACCACAAGTCGAGTCGGGCAGCAAAGTGTGTTCATGCAGATTTTTTATGTTATAATAGCAGAAATGGAAAAGGCATCAAAGCACATTAGCACAGTCACTAAGCGATGAAAGGTAGCCAGCACTACACCACACTTAATTACCCAACGTCGGTCTTCTAAAGAGCAGGGCCAGATGTCAAAGCCACCACTAGTTGCCTCTTCGTGACCATCACAGCCACCTCCAAGCTTATTATTTGATCTTCTGAAGAACCATCGAAGCGTTTGGATCCACGAATAGTTGCTGAGAATTAATTCCAGAGGCGGTGTTTTTGTCAGTGGTTTTCTAATTAGACCTTGCATGGCCACACTTGTCCATTTTTTGCTAGTGCATGGCCAAACTTGTCTATTTTCTGTTAGATTGTAATCAATAAAAGGTGGCTGAGTAGGAAACTGACTTAGCCGTTAGATAAATACTACATACCTTAGTAGTAACAAGGGTTGGAAGTTGGATATTGTTAGCCCCTCCATTGTAAGAACTACTATATTGGAGCACCATAATTTCAGATATGGACATCAATAATCAAAGACTGTTTATAGGAGTCTTGAGTTGTGTCAAAATGGTGATGTGTGTAATATTCCAAAATTCGCACGCAGCAAATTGGAATATTGATTTTTACTGATTTCACCTAGGAGATGAATAAATGGGTAAGGAGGCCCATACATTTCAGAAATAAGAATAAAATCCCTCATAATGTGAAAAGGGATCATAATGCTAGCTGTATTTTACACTCTCAGGTGTGAACAGGGACAAATGCATGTGGACAAGGTCAATTTTGACCAAGTCAATAGTGCTGGAATGAGAGGAAGAGATCATCCATAGAGACAACGCAATGCAAGTAGGAGGAAGATTCCTTGGTGAAGGAAACCCTAATGAGTGGGGCCCAGGGAAAGAAGGCTCACACATGTTTAAAAGGAGGGCAAGGCAGCCATAGCAAGACATCTTATGAATTGAATATTGTATTTTGGTCTGCATGACTATTCTTCTTTATCCAAATGTTTAGTTGAGATTTTTGTGTTGCTTAGCACAAGGAATTCTTGTTTAGGAATCCCTTCTCCTTTCTTGAGAGGCCTCTTGAGGGAGCTTGTACTAAATTTCTCCACATCTAGGCTTAAGGCCAAGCATCCTCCTTCAGCTACAGTGTTATTTCTGCAGCAGTATAACGTTGCGTTGCAGGGTGTTGCAGTGGGGGTTCACAACACCACTTCCACAGCTTGTTTTTCAGAGGAGGGAGCCTCCATTCCTTTGGAAAATCAATAAGGAAGATCCTGGAGTAGATTTTCATATCTTGGCACTTGGCCAAAGTACTCCCATCACCTATAGCACGGTCCCTTGTAGGAACTGCGTCATTTCTTGCAGTGTTGCAGTGTGAGGGTTAAACCCCTCAATCTTGAGCTACTTTCTTAGGGAAATGGCCAACCCTTCTCCCGGAAAGCTTGTAAGAAGGATCCTTCTTCATTTATTGTATTATTCAGATGTATTCATGCAGAGCTTCAGTTAGACTGCATTATTTTAGATCTAGATCCGCAGATCTAACATTTTGTACTTGTGCTTTCATGAAGCCCTTATCGAGTTATCTTTATAATGTGTAAAAGGGGATAGATCTCTATTTTTCTCCATGATTTGAGTAAATAAACTCCAGATATTTTGTTTATATCATATTGTATCAGAAACCCTCACATAATCACACTGTGTTTTCTTCAGAAAATTCTGCATAGTCTAAGTAATGGGATTTGAACATTTTTAAGCCATATTGGGACCGGGAGATCTATTTAACACATCAAAAGGGATTTGTTTCTGATCCCCTTCTGTATTTGAGTCCCATAATACTTAAGCTAATGGATCCCAATGCTATTTCTCACAGGTATAGTGTAATTTCCTAAAGATAACGTTTTTATGGTCCATATTACTGCATTTCCCCACTTTGGGATAATCTAATGGGACATATTTTTTTTGCTATAACATAATATGATGGCTATGAGTTCAACACACATCTTATGAGCTGATTGTTCACTGCTATTTCCAGTTTTTTGTTCATGTATTGATGCAGCCCTATTTGGGGATATTACAATGTGCTACTTCTCTATTTAAATGTTTATGTTGTTTTCCCTTCTATGCATCTATTCATCTAATCGTAAATCAGAAATTTTAGATTAAGATTTGTTGTTGGAGAACCTTAATTATGTCTGCATTTACAATCTTAATGTTTTATACTGAATTTTGATTAAATAATTCTTAACTTCTCTTAAGTCACTACTAGACCTTACTATTTCTTTCACCTCATAATCCATACAACTCTAAAGATCCATTTAGCACAGTTAACTTGCCTGTGATGCTCTTGAATTTTTATGTGTCATTCCAGCCTTTTGACTCCATATCCCAATGAATTAGTCCCTACAGCTCTATTTGTCCAACCACACAATCAGTCAAACGAACAACCCTCACAATTTCTATAACTAGCCTAATATCAGTACTTGCACTTATCAAGTTAAATCATAAAAACAGAGAGAGCCCTCTTTGATTCTAGGAAGGCTAGGTCCTAGACTCCAAACTGGTTTGATGTTGTCCACTATCATTTGTTCTTGCCAATCTTACAAATTACAGGGTGACAACAAACCCATCAATCATGGATAGTCTTAATGACCCCACCACTATTTTCAAAATATAATCCATCTTGGGCAGGGGTATTTATCCTTCAAGGAGGACCTATTCATATTTATGAAATATACACACAACATTATCTCTCCATTATTTTTCTAACAGGGACTATATTAGCCACCCAATTTGAATATCTCAAGGGCACGATGATTTTATCTTGGAGCATTTTCCTGATTTCCTTCTGTATCAAGGGGAGAAGCAGAGGATTTATCTACCTCAGTTTCTTCTTGTGGGATTTAATTTCAAACTTCAAGGGAAACTTATGTTGAATAATATTTATATCCTAATTTTTCAAATCATCATAAGACCTGGAAATAATATCAGCATACATTCTGAAAAGGTCTAGATACTTCTACTTGTATTTGCCCGGAATCCCTTTGGCCAACTTAATTAGTTTGGGTTGTTGATCTCTGCCAATATTACAGTCCTTTGTATCCTCTTTGGACTCCTCCTTGGCTATTTTTACATCCACATCATTAACATCGAATAATATTTCCAATGGGACTAAACCCTTTGGGATTATGTTTCCCTTCAGATCAATAATTTTCTGCTCAGCCACAGCTTACTCCTAAGGAACTTGTTGTTCAACTTCTTCCACTTACTTGATTACTTTACCCTCTTGGTCTATTATAACATTAGAAAAATCCCTAATCACTTCCATAAGCCTTTTAATGTGATCTTCATATTCAAACACATGTTAGTATTTTATATTATCAGGCACCGAGGGTTTGTGCCTAACCTCCACTTCGTAACTTAGCTGGGGATTTTGTGGGGGTTTGAAATTGCTAGAAAATGTAGCCAAGGAATTTGTTATTTTTTTTATCCCTCAGAAAAAATAGAATATTAAATACCAAGAATAAATTTTCAACTAGATCCCACACATCATTTATGTAGGATTTTAGCCTGGGATGTGTGGTTTTGAATTGGTTCTTAATTCATTTCACAATCAGCTTTGAATCTCTAAAGGTTGTCAAAGATTCAATCTTCAAATCTCTAGCAGCTTGTAATCCCAAAACTAATACTTCATATTCAACAATGTTATTTGTGGCATCAAATTCCAACTTATATGAAAGAGGAATGATATTCCCTTTAGGATATTTCAGCAAAACTCTGGCTCCATTTCCTCCCCTAAAGTAGACTCCATCAAAGTACAACTTCCACACACAACTAGTTTTCATTTGTCGTAGGTTGGTGTAATATTCCTAATTAGCCCAAGCTAATAGGAATATTTCATTTTGTTTTGATTTTATTAATTGATGAATAAAATGTAAAGAGGGACATGTAAACTCCTGAAAACATCAAAATAAATCACTGCCCAATGTGAACAAAGGCAAATCAGGGTTGTCTTAATAAAATTCACTTGTGTGTGAAACAGGATTGAGCCATTTTACTGGGTCAACAAGACCAAATCACAACACAGTCTAGATGCATTGAACCTCTTGGATGATCAGCGCAGTTCTAGAAGGAGGTCCTCGTTGTGAAAAGGGTTAAATGAATGAAGGTGGTTTAGGGTTTTGCAAATCCTAATCTTATAAAAGGAAGGAGAGGGCAGCCTAAGAAGGTTGTTGATTATTATCTAATTTTAGAGGATTGTGTCTGCTTAGAAAAATCCACATTCTCTTGGTTGTTTAGCAAAGAATTGTGAGGGTTTCCTGTTTAAGAATTCCCTTCCCCTTCATGGAGTAGCTCTTGGAGGATATTTTTCCTGCTTTGTCCACTATCTGGTTGGAGACCAAGCTACTTCCAACTGCAACACAGATCCAGTGAGGGTTGGCTTTTTTTTGTAATCTGCAGCAAGTGGAACACTAGATCTGTTTAGATCTAGCTTATATTGGAACCTCTTCTCAGTGAGTGTGTCTTTTAACCTCCTGGAAGAGTGCATCCATCGGTTGAGCTTCAGTTCTTGATCTTGGCATCAGGCCAAAGTGTTCTCCATCATCAACTGTGTAGTTCCTTGAAGAGAATGTGATCTTTTTGGCAAGTAGAGTTGCAGGGGATTTGTAAATTCTCCTGGAGGAGAGATCTCTAGTGAAAAGGATCCTTCCTTTCAATGAGGTGATCCATGGATTGGCCAACCAATCCATGTACCCTTCATATCTGATCTATTATTGTTGTATATACTACATAATTCCTGAATACTGCTGCAAAATTGTGACTTAGATCTCAGATCTACTCATTGTGGTGCATCATTTGCTGAGATCCCCAAGGGGAATGTAAAGAAGGGCCTCTTGGTCTTACAGATCTGTAATAGATATATGTTTTTATATGAATATCTATCCTAGATCTGAAATTTAATAAAATATTGCTTCAGCCTCCTGAAATTTATGTTGTTAATCTTTCTTGTTTCAATCCATTGTTGCAGCACCTCAATCTGAGGCATTCTTCAAGTAAACTCTTTGTTTTTCTCTTAAGAATTGTTTGATCCATATCCTTGATCCAATTTAATAATTTTAAGACCCTATTAGAGTTAACCCCTTCAGAAAAACACGTTTTCTGTGCTTCAGTAATCTCAGCATACTATAAGTCATGGGAAATTAGGGTTTTTAAGCCATTTTGGGAGTGAGAGGTATGTTTAACTTAGCTATAATAATTTTTTTAAGCTGAAATTTGGTATGGGAGTCCCTCATGACCTAAGCTAACAGATCCAATCGTCACTTTCCTCTTTTTTTACGCAGATTTCTGAAGATAACCTTTTTAGGGCTTAAATCACTATTTTTCCCCACTTTTGGTTGAAGGGTTAGATCACTTTCCTTGTTGTTGCATGTATTACTATTATTAAAATGTTTTTAAACATATACCATGTGTTATTAGCCTACTACTACTCTAATAAAGTGTTTAGATATTGCTGCAATCCTTCATTGGGCACTTTTTCAAGGCAACAATGTGTGGGAGACCTGTATAACCCACCTAGGAAGATTTATTTTTGATATCCTCTTGGGATTGGGTATTATATTATTAGATATAAGGAATCCAAGGGATGATCTTGGTTTTTGAAGCACGCATCCCTGAAAAATGTGTTTTTCAGGCCTGTTTTGCTGAGTAGTCCATTTTGGGATATTACAGTGGTATCAGAGCAAGATCTTTGGCTCAACCGGTGGGCTTCAAGAAAAGGTGCTATAAAGTAGAGAGAAAGTTTATAATTATGGATAGGATTATATTACTCTCATCCATTTTCAGATCTAAGAAGAGCCTCTCCAAGGAGGTTCAAGCAATGGAAGAAGAGCCATGCACTTCCTATTCTTTGAGGAAGGATGAGGAGCCCGAAGAGCACTTAGAACGAGAGATTCTAAGTCAGTACTTGGCAAAGTACAAACATCAACATAGAGATTCCAAAGAGACTCTAGATATTCCTCAATTTATTCAACTAAAAGAAGAGAAGAGGCCATGCAGTAAGGGAATGATAAGAGGCAACAGATTCCTGTTGTCTACATTTGATGGGTCACTTGAGTATGCAGCAGAGACTTGGGTGATGAAACTAGAGGCATTTTTTCTACTACATCCAGTGGTGGAAAAATAAGCTGTAGAGATCTCAACTGCTGCACTTGAAGGGCAAGGCAAGCTCTTGCTGGATCAACCATGTAATCCATGCAACAATATCCACTCTTGTTGATTTTATACATCAAGTAATCAGGATATTTGACAGTAGAAGATCAGAGGAGGAGGAGTCCTCTTCTCCATTTGAGGAGCCTTATACCAGCGCTGTAACCATCATGGAGGGTTAGCCATCTGTAGTAGTATTTGGATCAGCCAACACGGTGAAGAGAGGAACTCTTGCAGCCCTACAAAATATTCCTGAGACTCACCAAGATATGCATGAATTTCCATTTGGTATCATTTCAGAAAATCTAAGGGGAAGCCTTGGAAATTTGTCTTTGTATGACCTAGTATCATCACTTACTGCTAATCTAGAGTAGCAAGGGTGCACTGCGCTATCCAAAGACAGCAGTGAAGAAAGAAGGACCCATTCCTCATGGGAACATTCAGATGATAACTTCATTCAGGGAGCTATGAAGAAAGAGATGTCAAAAGGTAGACATCCTGAGGTGAGAAACATTTTCTCCTCTCTAGATGACACTCTCTCAATGAGCATGACACAGCTCAAATAGATACTTCTACTTGCAGCAGATCCAAGACCTCATTTTGGAAGGTCATGCATGAGGAGGAGGTCTCATCAAGAGATCCCATTGGAGGTGTACTTCAGCATTTCATGAAGTGCAAAGATCTTCAAAGATGTGAAGGAATTAGTGCCTTACTATGGGAGATGTGTGGAGATCAAGGCACAATTCATGACCTACATGTGCCATTGATAAGGGGGTGTAGAACCATGGAGGCACAAAGAGGAGATGGGGGAGAAATTCAACCTCATCCCTATCCATGGCAGGAGGGTGATTCACCTAAGAAGGTGATTGGATTGCGCAGTGGAAGCATGGAGATTTTTCTCCATTCATATATTCAGTCATCCCTTGTTGAGGATGTCTCACTCTATGGAGACATTTCACCAAGGAGACCACTGGATCAGTAAAAGAGGATGGATGCTTCACATGTTGAGGCATCATATATTGATGATAGAGGAGTGGGGACCTTGGGAGAGTTTGGCACAGCACTGGGAGTCTTGGGTAGACCCAAGGAGGAGAGAATCATTCTCTCAACATCATCTACACCCACTATCATTTCAGATTATGCGTTGTGGCAGAAGCAACATGGGAAGGGAAACTTTCCACATGTCACCTTTGGCATGGAAGAATTCAAAAAGGGGTAGTTCTATTTCAGCCAACCCTTTTCTATGAGGCTCAACAAAATCAACGTGAGGAGCTATCAATGTGAGGGCTTTGAAGGAGAGCTACATCATCATTGTCAAAGATGCATGAAGAGTGTAAAGATGGATCTGCCACATGACTCTAAGGGAGAGTTATATCAGCCCTATCTTCCTTCTGTTGAGGAAGAGAATAGATCCTTGCACCACTCCCCGGATAGGAGAAGGATTATTGGTGAAGAACATGATCATGTTACAAATGCTTTATATTCTAATTTCATGAATTCTTACACCATTTTTTTGCAGGTCATGGCTCCAAGCAAGCATGTTATATCATATGAGCTTCTTGGCCAACATTGGGCCCCAAAAGTTTCTGAATTGGGCCACTCCCTTGAGAGAAAAAGGGATATTTTGCAACATGATGGTTGCTTCCCCAAAGCACCAAACATATATCACATTTCCATCCATGGTGATATGGTGTGGGCAGCAAGTAGGTGGTGGGAGAGCCACTTACCATATCTATATTTGATGCAAGCAGGGGATGCCTTGCGTTGGTTCCACGTGTGGGACTATGACCCACCCCCATATGTACAATTTTATGTTTTCATGTACATTATTTTGATTTCCCATCTTGATGATGTACTTATACTTTTTATGGGAATGTATGGAGGGAGGAAGGAAGGATGGCATGTGCCTCATGGGATGACCACTCTCCATGTATTTTATATTTCACAATTCATAGAGAGCATGGGGAAAACCATGTTTGTTTCATATGACTTACCGTCTCCTTATGGGATGAGCTATTTACATCTCATGAGAAATTTGGAGGAGCAAGACATGGATAGATGGATGGGTGAACACTTGGCTTATGGGGGGATCTTATCTCATGTTGGTGTCACCAAAGAAGGAAGAGAAGTGTTGCAGCACTCACCTTATCAGTTTCTTGAGGACAAGCAACATTTTGGAGGGGAGGATTGTAATGTTCCTAATTACCCCAAGCTAATAGGAATATTTCATTTTGTTTTGATTTTCTTAATTGATGAATAAAATGTAGAGGACATGTAAACTCCTGAAAACATCAAAATAAATCAATGCCCAATGTGAACAAAGTCAAATCAGGGTTGTCTTAATAAAATCCACTTGTGTGTGAAACAGGATTGAGCCATTTGACTGGGTCAATAGGACCAAATCACAACACAGTCCAGATGCATTGAACCTCTTGGATGATCAGTGCAGCTCTAGAAGGAGGTCCTCCATGTGAAAAAGGTTAAATGAATGAAGGTGGTTTAGGGTTTTGCAAACCCTAATCTTATAAAAGGAAGGAGAGGACAGGGTAAGAAGGTTGTTGATTATTATCTGATTTTAGAGGATTTTTTCTACTTAGAAAAATCCACATTCTCTTGGTTCTTTAGCAGAGAATTGTGAGGGTTTCCTGTTTAGGAATTCCCTTCCCCTTCATAGAGTAGCTCTTGGAGGAGATTTGTCCTGCTTTGTCCACTATCTGGTTGGAGACCAAGCTTCTACTTCCAATTGCAACGCAGATCCAATGAGGGTTGGTTTGATTTTGTAAGCTACAGCAAGTGGAACAATAGATCTGTTCAGATCTAGCTTATATTGGAACCTCTTCTCAGTGAGTGTGTCTTTTAACCTCCTGGAAGAGTGCATCCATCGATTGAGCTTCAGTTATTGATCTTGGCATCAGGACAAAGTGTTCTCCATCATCAACTGCGTAGTTCCTTGAAGAGATTACGTCCTTTTTGGCAAGTAGAGTTGCAGGGGGTTTCGAAATTCTCCTAGAGGAGAGATCTCTAGTGAAAAGGATCATTCATTTCAATGAGGTGATCCATGGATTGGCCAACCAATCCATGTACCCTTTAGATATGATCTATTACTATTGTATATACTGCATAATTCCTGAATACTGCAGCAAAACTGTGACTTAGATCTCAGATCTACTCATTGTGGTGCATCATTTGCTGAGATCCCCAAGGGGAATGTAAAGAAGGGCCTCTTGGGCTTACATATATGTAATAGATATATGTTTTTATATGCAGATCTATCCTAGATCTGAAATGTAATAAAATATTGCTTCAGCCTCCTGAAATTTACGCTATTCAACTTTCTTGTTTTAATCGATTGTTGCAGCACCTCAATCTGAGGCATTCTTCATGTAAATTCTCTGTTTTTCTCTTAAGAATTGTTTGATCCATATCCTTCATCTAATTTACTAATTTTTGGACCCTATTAGAGTTAACCGCTTCAGAAAATCACGTTTTCTGTGCTTCAGTAATCTCTGCATACTCTAAGTCATGGGAAATCAGGGTTTTTAAGCCATTTCGGGAGTGAGAGGTCTGTTTAACTTAGCTATAATGATTTTTTTAAGCTGAAATTTGGTATGGGAGTCCCTCATGACCTAAGCTAACAGGTAAAATTGTCAATTTCCTCTGTTTTTACGCAGATTTCTGAAAATAACCTTTTTAGGGCTTAAATCACTGTTTTTCCCCACTTTTGGTTGAAGGGTTAGATCACTTTCCTTGCTGCTACATGTATTACTGTTATTAAAGTGTTTTTAAACATATCCCATGTGTTATTAGCTTGCTACTACTCTAATACAGTGTTTAGATATGGTTGCGGTCCTTCATTGGGCACTTTTTCAAGGCAACTAGGTGTGGGAAACCTGTATAACCCACCTAGGAAGATTTATTTTTGATATCATATTGGGATTGGGTCTTATATTATCAGATCTAAGGAATCCAAGTGCTGATCTTGGTTTCTGAAGCACACATCCCTAAAAAATGCATTTTTTAGGCCTATTTTGCTGAGTAGTCCATTTTGGGATATTACAGTTGGCTTGTGAGGGAATCTCCACTTGGGTGCCCTCTCCAACTTGATCATCCATTTCGATCAGAAAGCACTAAATTCCTTTTTCTATACCATACACGAGGGGGTTTTGGGAATTATTTTCTCTAGTGATTGTTTTGACGAACAGGGATTATCTGTACAATATGTGCTCTATATAAATTATACAATATGAATGTATATCTTGGATTCACCCTATCTAAAAATTTTCTAAAGTTAAATATTGAATCACTTCTACAAATCTTTGCGGAATTAAAACACAATCACTAATTACATAAGCATGAAGAAAGATCAATCATACACAACACAAATATTTCCCGGGGAAACCTTATAGCTAAAAACCCCACTATCTTCTATTTTATATTATATCATGGATCATGGAACAATTACATAAAAACCTCTTCTCACAAGAGCTCTCACTATGTTAGCTAATTTTCTCACACTGCCATACAAAAATTGGCAAATCCCTTAGCCAATTTATTGTCTCCAGATAGCCTGCCTTCACTGCGCAATCCCTGTTGAATGCAATCCCTGAATTGATGCAATCCTACCTGCCTTGTCTGTGCAAGTATCATGGGCACATCCAATGTGTGTGTTCTTGCATGTGTGCAAGCGGACAATTTCACAACTTATAGTTATCTTCCATTTCACCTAGAACTCAATTGGGTATCCACTGGATCTAACATGCATGCAGCTAATATTAGTAAATCTTCAGTTGCATGTGAGATCACTAATTGTGAATTAATTAATATTTAATTCACTTGATCTCTCACTAGTGTATCTTCAGTTACAACTAGCACAACTAAGTTTAACTCACTTAACTTAGTTTAACTATTTACAACTTGCACCAACTCATGCACCACTGCACTTCCAACTCATGCACCACTGCACTTCCAACTCTGTTACAACTAGAATCACTCAGTTACAACTAGAATTATTATGCATGTCCCACCAACCAACCTCTAACTCGAAATTCACTTAGCTAACTTATTCTCCACTTCATTTAACTATTTTCAAGTCCACATTGAGAATATATTACAGTTTAATGTCCATCTAAATTAAGGGATAATAAAAATAGACATGCACCTAAAAATAGCCTGTGGGACCCACCCTAGTGTAGTGCTTAATTTTCACTAGGATCATGGGTGCCAAAAAAAAATCTTGTTGAATCTTAAAACTCGCTCTCAATAAGAAACGGATTATCCTTCACCCCGAACCTGTCTCTTAGGTATTTTAATTTTCTCCAGGTGAGCGCCTTCGTCAGAATATATGCATCCTGATCTTCCGTGGGAATGTACTGAAGAAACATGATTCTCCTCTGCATACAATCTCTGAGATGATGGTACCAGATATCTATATGCTTGGACCTATCATGAAACATAGGATTAATCAAGAGTTTAATGAAACTCTAATTATCACAATGAATCACTATCGGATCCATCTAAGAACCAAACAAACCAACCAAGATCTTTCTCATCCAGATAGCCTCACATGCAGATTAACTTTTTTCCATGTAATCAACTTCCACTGAATTGAGTGCCATGTATCTCAGCTTCCTATTATACCAAGAAAAAGCTATAGATCCAATTCTAAAGATCCCCCCTAATGTGCTCTTTATGTCCGATGGACTGCCACCCCAATCTGCATCTGTGAAACCATGCAAATTCACTCCATCCGTTATTTTGTACCATATACCATATTCTAATGTTCCCCTCAGGTATCTCAGGAAATGCTTCCCTGCCTTCCAAAATATCTTGGTAGTCTTAACCATAACTTGACTTAGTTGGTTAACCACATAGAAAATGTCTAGTCTCGTGTTCACTTGATACATTAGCGAACCCACTACTTGTCGATAGATAGTAGCATCCACCACCTCTCTAGAAGTAGCATCCTCTTTCTTCCAGTTTCCTGGAAGAGGAGTATCCATGGGTTTGCAACTCTCCATGTTAAACTTACCCAGTATCTCCTTTGCATACTTGCCTTGAGACACAAAAATTTCACCATCCCGCTGTCATATTTCTAATCCAAGGAAATAATGAAGGAGGCCCATATCCTTCATTTTGAAATCCCTTGCAAGATCCTCCTTGCATGAGTGTATCATCTGCTCATCACCAGTCAAAATTAAATCATCAACATAAATAACAATGATCAATATCTCACCCTCAACCACAATCTGGTACAGGTTTTCATCTGCTTCACTTTTGGTGAAGCCCAGTCCGGTGAAATAGTTGTCTATCCGAGTGTACCAAGCATGGGGTGCTTTATTCAACCCATATAGTTCTCTTTTGAGTCAACACACATGCGACTCGCTATTTAAGATCTTGAAACCTTCAAGCTTCTCTATGTACACCTGTTCCTCAATGATCCCATTGAGAAATGTAGTTTTCACATCCATCTGATGAATGCGCCAGCCCATCTGCACTGAGAGTGCAAGGATGGTCCTTATGGAAGAGTACCTTGTGACAGGCGCAAAAGTATCATCATAATCTATCCCCTTGATCTGTGAGAAGCCCCAGACCACAAATTTTGCCTTGTATTTCTCCACACTCCCATCAGCAACCCTCTTTACCTTGTATATCCATCTCGAACATACCACTGATTTATTAACCGGTCTTGGGACAATTTCCCATGCACTGTTTTTTACAATGGAGTCATAATCCTCCACCATTACATCAACCCAAGTAGGATGTTGCACTGCTTCCTGAAAGGAAGATGGTTCAGTCACAATACATTTGCTCATTAGAGCCATGTATCCATTAAATCAGTCAAGATATTGTATGGGTCTACGATGTGAATTAGGGTACCCTACATTCTTTGCAGCATCAATTCTCATCCTATCAGCTTCTGTGGTGCGCTTTCTGCCAGTTCTGATGGATGGATCTACATGAGTGGCTTCCTCCACTCCATGAACCTCCTCATGTGATTGATCCACATCTTGAGACTCATATTTGGGAACCAGTAGTTCCTCCTCCGCATGCAAGTCCATCTCCCTCTCAAGGGACAACCGCATGGCTTTCCCCGCATCAAATTTTATATCCGTCGCACAACAGTCATTCTGCTATTTGGAAAATACACACGATAATTATGGGGTGTTTCTATGTACCCCAAAAAAATCCCAACTTCAGCAGTCGGCTCCAGCTTCTTCCTGGCGTCCTTGTTCACATGCACATAAACAGATGAACCAAAAATATTAAGGTGTGAAACATCTGGTTTCTTACCAGTGAAATCTTCTTTGGATGTACTCATGCCAAGTACTCTATGAGGACAACGGTTTTTTACATAAACCACAGTGTTGCATGCTTCCTCCCATAAATGCATTAGTAGGCCTTGACCATGCAACATCGCTCGTGTTTCACCCACGATCATTTTGTTCTTCCTCTCCGTGACCTCATTCTGATGTGGGTTATGAGGCGCTATGAGTTCTCCTCGAATTCTTTCTTTGCTGCCGAAGTTCTTGAATTCGTTAGAGATGTATTCTCCACCATTATCGCTCCTAAGAGCCTTCACTTTCTTCCCCGAACCTTTCTCCACCAATGCCTTAAACTCATAGAAATTAGAGAATGTCTGAGATTTCTTCTACATGAATAATATCCAGCATTTATGAGAAAAATCATCAACAAATATTACATAGTAATTATGTTTTGTTGTTGAAGCAATGGAGAATCGCCCACCCGCATCTGTGTGAACTTTATCAAGGATCCCCGAAGCACGACTCTCCTTCTCATGAAAGGTGGACTTTACATACTTCCCTATGGTGCAACCCTTGCACTGATCTAACTGAGCAAGTGTTCCCATTGGAAGTCCAGTAGATATTTTTTGCATGACTTTCAAGGCTCCATGATGAAGATGGCCCAATCGCATGTGCCATAATTCGCCCTCATCCTGGCTCACCAATTTTTTTACCTTGCCCATCATGGACGCGCAACCATCTATCTCCAGCTTGTAGAAATTCTTAACTTGAATCCCTATCCTCTTGGCCTGACTCGTTGTTTTATGTCACAGGAAAGCTTTTCCATCACTAAAAACAACATCATAGCCTCTGTCCTCCAAAATTGCGACTGAGACCAAAATTTTCTTCAAACATGGTACATGCATCACATATTTTAATTGAAATGGTTTACCTGTCTCCCTTTGAATGGTAATGGTACCAATCTTGGTAGCACTGTATCGTCCGTCGTCACCCATCTTAATATGCATCTAGAGATCTTTCTCCTCCAAGTCAGTGAAAAGTGCCTTATCTCCCGTCATGTGAAAGGAAGCGCCACTATTCAAATACCACACCAATCCCAATGCACTTGACACCATGCATGAAATCAAGGAGAATTCAAGCTCAAAATGTGAGGCAAGGGCCTCACCAGCTGCAACTCCAGCAGCCTTCCTATTCTTCTTCTTTTGTGGACAATTAGAATCAAAATGCCCATGGTCGTGACAATGAAAACACTTCACCTTGGACATGTCCTGCTTCTTGCCTTTAGACTCCGATTTAGAATGGAATTTCTTCCCATTCCCCTTCCCCTTCTTTGCCTTGGCATCCAGCACAATCCTCTTCATCATCATGCTTTGATGAAGATCCGTATTTTTTGTTCTGCCTGAAATCCTCCTGCACCAGATCCGACCATAGTCGTTCCCAATTCGAAAATTTTTCTCATCCGTTGACAGATTCTTCATAACTGTGCCAACTCTTAGGAAGTCCTAGGAGAGCCAAACTCACCAAATCATCATCAGTAACTATTATTCCCACACTCACCAGTTCATCCCGACATTGGACAAACTCTGTGAGATACTTTGGAATGGTGTCACCCTTTTCCATCTTGATCTTCCTGAGTTTATCTTTGAGCGCCAATTTCCTATGGTCGTTGCTGCTTTGGAATAGATATGTCAAAGCCTTCCACATAGCATATGGTGTGGCTTTCCCATGGAGGCTTGATAAAATGTGGTCTCGTACTCCCTCCAACAGGATCCTCCTCGCCTTTGCAACTTTCTTTTTCTATGCATCAAGATTGGCAGCATCTGCAACATTTGGCTTAGGAACATATTTTTCAATTAATTCCTTCAAGCCATTGTCTTCGAGTACTGCCTCCATCCTGTCCTTCCAAGAAATGTAGTTCGAGCTGCCCTCAAGTGCATACTCTAACCTCAAGCCATCGAAAGCCATTTCGATCTTGAATCAGTTGTAGCACCAAGAAAGTTTTTCTGCAAATTCGAATTCTATCCAGTCACAAACTCAGCTCCTGCTGAATCACTTCTGCAATTTACTATGCTCCGATAACATGTATAAATTATACAATATGCATGTATATATTGGATTCACCCTATCTAACCATTTTCTAAAGTTAAATATTGAATCACTTCTACAAATCTTTGCGGAATTAAAAACACAATCACCAATTACATAAGCATGAAGAAAGATCAATCATACACAACACATATAATTTCTCGGGGAAAGCTTACAGCTAAAAACCCCACTATCTTCTATTGTATATTATATCATGGATCATGAAACAGTTACATAAAAAAATATTCTCACAAAAGCTCTCAGTACATCATCTAATTATCTCACACTGTCATACAAAAATTGGCAAATCCCTTAGCCAATTTATTGTCTCCAGACAGCCTGCCTTCACTGCGCAATCTCTATTGAATGCAATCCTTGAAATGATGTAATCATGCCTACCTTGACTGCGCAAGTATCATGGGAACATCCAATGTGTGTGTGCTTGCATGTGTGCAAGCGGATAATGTCACAACGGATAGTTATCTTCCCTTTCACCTAGAACTCAACTGGGGCTCCACTTGATCTAACATGCATGCAGCTAATATTAGTAAATATTTAGTTGCATGTGAGATCACTGGTTGTGAATTAATTAATATTTAATTCTCTTGATCTCTTACTAGTGTATCTTCAGTTACAACTAGCACAACTTAGTTTAACTCACTTAACTTAGTTAAACTATTTAAAACTTGCACCAACTCATGCACCACTGCACTTCCAACTCTGTTACAACTAGAATCACTCATTTACACCTAGAATTATTCTACATGTCCCACCAACCATCCTCTAACTCGAAGTTCACTTAGCTAACTAATTTTCCACTTCAGCTAAATATTTTCAATTCCACATTGAAAATAGATTATAGTTTAATGTCCATCTAAATTAAGGGACAATAAAAAGAGGCATGCACCTAAAAATAGCCTGTGGACCCCACCCTAGTGTAGGTGCTTAATTTTGGCTAGGATCATGGATGCCAAAAAAAATATTGTTGAATCTCAACACACTCTTCTCCACCAAATATTGGAATAGTGGCATGCGTGTGATCTAGTTTGATAGATCCCCCAAGCTTCATTCCCAGGATCCGGAGAGGAGCATACCAAATCTTGCAGGAATTCCTACAAACACAATATTCATTACCACACTCTTCACATGAATTTGAGATAGATTGGCTACTATATCTTTGATCATTCCAAGGTACTTGACCCTTTTGGAGTCAAAGGAATACAATTCCTTACATGGTTTAGTTATTTGCAGTCATATTTGTTCCATAACAGACAAAGGCTTAATATTGTAAGAGGCTCCTAAATAAAGCATGAAATTATGCAACAACAAATGATGGATCACTAAGATAATGTAGAATGGAGGAGTGAACGGGTCCTTCTCCTCCAAATCGGGGCCAAATATGACTATGTGCCTTTATTCCTGCATGTTTAGGTTGTCCTGTGATGAGGTGATATGAGATACATCCATGAAATCGGAGATTTGTCTCTTATAGTTGGGTTGTTTCAATAATGCGTTCAATGGAATGGGTATCTTAACCTTCTCTAACTCTTTTTGAAATCTATAAATGGAGTGATTCCTATCCACCTTAAATGGCTCTATTGGCTCTTTATTTTCTTGATGTATGGGATTTGTTTGCACTAGTGTTTGTTTGGAGGTTTAATCTTGGAATTGGTGGTCGGGTACACTTCTCTAGTGGTTGGTGGATTAGGGTTGATGTGATTTTTTCCTTTAATAGTCGATTTTAGGGGCGCAGCTTGGGTAGTTTCCTCATTTTGATCTTTTTTTTGGGATCTTTTCCTACATCTCAAATCATAGTTCCTATACAACTATCCTTGCATGAAATCAAAAAATTTACTGCAATAAACATCTATCTCTTCTTCATCCAAAGATATGTTTTGATCATCCTCCTCTCCTTCTTGTGCTTCTATTTCATTTTCTTCTTCATAGATAGTAGAGTATTGGTTCTCCTGAACTTCAATAGCATCCCCAATATTTGGTCTTGTTGATCCTTTCTTTCTCTTTGCAATCATTTCAAAGGAGGTCTCCTATATTGGGGATTCAATTTTATGTTAGGACCTTATAGGATCTGTCAATGAGGGGTTTTTTTTTCCAGCTCTAGCTTCACCAATTTATTTAAAAGGTTCCTAATCAACTTATTCATCTCATATAGCTCCTACTCTTGGGAATCCCTTGCTTGGCTTGAGGAGATGGATTCCTCTTTTCCCCTTATCATATCACCATGTTCTCTCTTTCCTTTTCACTTTCCTACAAATGCAAAGTTTGCTTTGGCCTACAAGGCATTGGTCTAGATCTGGTCCAATGTACAGGATTTCCTCTCCCTAAGGGTGTGTTAGTGTCAGTATTTGAATCCTTCCACCAGTGATCAAAATTAACTCTTTCATGTCATGTTAGGGGTCCCATTCAGAAATTTTTTGTCATTCCACTAGGTCATGCAAAAATTTGGTCACTTGGTGCAGATTTTAATCAAGGTTCACTCTTTTCAAAAAAATGTCATCTCATCACTTGCTGGCTCACTTTTATCTCTATGTTGAGTATCCATTATTCATGAGTCTTTATCACATTTTCATTCATATCATCATGAAGTCCATTCAATCATGTGTCCATTAGTTCCTAGGGTTTTCAAGGTACATTGAAACATCATTTCCATTTCATAAAAGACCAACAAGACTAAGGGTGATAAATAAATTTACTTTACATGTAAAGTTGAAATGTAAATATGTATTTTTTATTCCATTATGTAATTTTATGTTTTCTCAATATGTAATAAGTTAATGGTTCTAAGATAGCTAACAACTCAAATTTTAATATGCCAAGAAAGCTCAGAAGTTTCAAATTATAAAGTGTTCTCAATCTATCAAGTGATCAAACTCCAAAGATCAAAAGCAAAATTGAAAGGTAAAGGTTCCAAGGTTTAAAGTGAATGAGAATAAGAAAAGTGGATACCAAAAGAAAATTTATTCAAATCACCAAGTATAAAGCCCATCACAAGGCAAAGAAACCACTCATTTTCTCTCCCAACCATCGATCTCCCTATCCCTCAACTCGAAAATCAAGTTTGCAGGGTCAAAATTCAAAATTTTGGGTGGCATTGCGCTCCTGGTAAAGGTGTTTCACTCCTGGAGAAGGACAATGTGCTCCTGGCAGATAGGCATTGTGCTCCTAGAACTGGCGTTGTGCTCCTGCCCAGTTTCACTCACAGCCTCTAAAACTTCGTGCAAGTGCTTATAATCACCAACAAAGGGTTTCTCCATCTCATGACAAGTAAGCAACATCATTTTGTGCCTTCCTTGCATTTCCCATTTGCAAATTTAAAGTGTTAAATTTCTTATTCAAATTTGCAAATTTTTTAAGCTAAGAAACCCTAGCCTTCATTTGTACATCCCAAAATTGTTCCCTAGACCCTACATTCCTTCCCCGCATCACACTAAACCCTAATCTTGTCCCTACATCACTAAATCCATGTCCCCAAACTACATTTCCCAAAACCCTAGCTCCTAGACTACAAATTTCCTACGCAGCTTCCCTATACCTGTAATAAATTTCCCCACCTCATTTCCCTAAGTCTTTTGATCCCAGATCAGTCCCCTAAGTTCCCATAACTTCCTTCCCTATTTCCCCAATTTTTCCTACTCCCATATCCACTCCCTAAACCTATTTTCCACTCCCCTTTCCCTTCCCTAGGGTTTCAAAACTAAAAAACATCATGGAAGAGGAAGACAGATATTTCATGGACGAGGAGGAGGACAGAGAGTAAAGAAGACCTCACAAGGGAGGAAGAATTTTGAGGCTTGAACCTACTAACACTAGAAAACTGATGTCCTCACCCATGACAGTCTCTTGCTTTGAATATGTTGGCTGCCTTGATTTATGCCAGAAATGGTCCAAAGAGTTCAACACCACCCGGTTTTGAGCAGAGTTTTCATCTCAAACCTTAAAGACAATCAAGTGATCCTTGCAGATGTGACCTTCACCATATCCACACATATCATTACTGCTGCTACGAGGATACCTAATATGGGTGAGAAGTGGTTTAAATCCAAATACCTAGATGACCAGTATTATGAACCATTCATCAAACCAAGGTACAAAAATGAGAGAAAGAAAGTCTTCCCTTTCAGTTACCTTGTTGATAGGTATATCCCCCATGATGAAAGTCATCATGAAGTACTTCTCTTGTGAAGCAAGGTTCTCCATACTTTACACATATCATATTAGATTTCTCATGCACGTCACAAGAGTCAAGTTGCTCAACATCCCATACTATTTTTTCAGGAGCATAGAAAAAATGGCCTACATAGTACAGAAGAGAGAATATGATAAGAAAATGAATAGCCTCTTCCATCACTCTTTGATAAAAATCATTGTACTCCATCATCTAAACCAGTTGCACATTTCATGGGATACCTTCATTGTGAATGATTTTTTCACTGCTCCACAAGCTCAGCATGTTGAAACTATCCCTCCTTCATCTCATCCCTCTGCATCTATTCCTCCATCAGCTCAACCTACTAAACTGATATCATCACCATCATCAATATTTCGGAGTCAAATTGGGTCATCCAACAGAGTTGTGTTCAAAGAGCCTAAAAATACCAAAGAGGATGAGAAGGATAAATAGGTCAAAACCTATCAGAGGGGACCTAGGCAGGTGTTTTCTCCACAGATTGTGGAAGGGGCCTTGCCTTCTTTGGCAGGAATATATTGGATGAGTTGCAGTTATTCTTTTGGGATTCACATGGTACTGTACTTTGGCATAGTTTCTTCTTATGTTTCATATGTATGAATGTTTTTTACTTTCCATGTTCATTCCAATTCTATGATATGTTTGATTCTCAAGTTTGACAAGCACAATACATATTTTATGCTCTTTTTTGGGAGAATCACCATAATTTGTTTCAGTTTATTTAGTTTAAAAATAATTCATGTATTGTCATGCTCTTTTTAGCACCTCACCAATCTGATCCATCTCACCTAAAAACCCTAAAGTGCTAGAGTGATTACCTACCTTTCCCCATCAGATGCCTGCAATTCTGATCTTATTTACCCTAACCTAGTTACGTATTTGACCTAATTCACTCATACAGCACCCATATCAACTAATAAAAACCCATGTGCTACTATACCAGCCTAAAACCTAATTGATCCATCCCTCTTGGTTGTAAGCCCTTGGAGAGACCCCTCTCCTGCCTAGTTGGGCTAGCTACTTGGTGAGATCTTGGTCTTTAGTTACCTTTTCTGTTCTCTTCTCAGCCTTGGAGATTCGTTGGAGTGCTAACAGGGTGAACCTGAAATCTATCTCTAAGCCTCCAGCGAAGACTGACTTAACTGCTGCCTATGGGGGCTTAATCTCAGTAGGTAGTTTTTAATTTAAAATATTAAATATTTTTATGAAATTTGTGACATCCTCATTGTGTCTTTTCCTTATTGCATTAAACTCGGTCAGGAAATACCCACGACCTTTCTTCTCTCCCCATCTCTACATAAAAGTGTTTTCCAATTATTCCCACGTGTTGATTGAGCTATTTGGTAAGGTCTTACACCATTTTTTGGCCTCCCAATAAAGGGATTGAAAAAATGGTCTTAGGACTACATCTAGGTGCTCTAATTTAAATTTTTCGGCAAATGAATAGAATACCTCAATGTGCTTTTGGGTTGTGAAATCGCCTTCCCCAGTGAATCTAGGTAGGATATTAAGATACACTTGGGAAATTCCATTCAAAGGATACTGCATATTGAGTGGGGCATATCTATTAAGTAGAAAAATAGGGACAACCATATTTTGAATGAAGGTTTAAAAATATGTGTGGCAGGGCCTAGCTGAGAAGCTGAGTGAACTACGTTAGATAATATTTGGTGTGATATAGTAGTGGAAATTTGAGATGGACTAGTGATAAGAATATATTTGACCTCTTCAACTTTTTGGAAGGTATGAGATGCAAAAGGCTCGGAACTGATAGAGGTTTTTTCAAACCTAGGTCTCGAAATGTGAAATTCAGGTGAAGGAAAATGTTCTTCTGAAAACTTTAAGACTATAGATGAGGTTTCAGGGTATTTTATCTTGACTTTCTAAGAGCTAGAAGTTGAGGAATATGAGGTAAACACGACAGGATCCGGATTTATTGGGGTTCTTTCCCTGTAAATTCTCTTAGAGATGGTTTTTTTGTATCAAAGACAGGAGGAGTTTTCTACTGTGAGGCTGAGTGGGTATGAGGCCTCCTAAAAGCCATGATTATCGTATGATGACTTTTCTTGGTGAGAGATATCAACCCACATTTCCCTTTCTCACTATACAAAAGGAATGTTCAGATATCATACCCAGGGAAATATCTTCTAATTCGTTCCCAAAAAATGGTGCCAGAATATGTTGTCGCTCCTAGAGACAATCCCCCAAGTTGAGGTGAAGGGTTATTTCCTAAGGCATCTTAGAGTCTCTTGTAGATAATTATTTATTGCTCAAGGGTTAAAAATATAAAGGATTGGTATCTAGTTCAATAATCATACTTAGGGACCAAACACATTATACACAGTGACAAAATTGTGTTCCAAAGAAGTAAAATTCAGCCATGGTGGCCTACGTACAAACAGTGAAGCTTCTTTAGATTTTGTATCATAGGTGAGGGAAGAAATAAAGGAAGAAATTTGGTGTAGAGGGATAGAAATAGAATCATGTCCATTAAACTTCAGCAGAATAATGTGTAGACAAGGGAAATGAAGTTAGAAACCATGGAGCACATTTTAAGGCATTCAATCTTACATTTACAGGTACCATCTGCCAAATTAACATTGAGTTCCAACAGCTACAATTATGTGATTTCTAAGAGGAAAGAAACACATATGAAAATGATTAACAAAGATAAGAGTGCATACTTCACATATTAATGCTTGGAATCACCAAAAAATACTTCATTAGTCTTTCAGAACAACATACATGTCATTGAGCCTCTAAAATTTAAAACTTGCATAATATTGCAACCTCTAAAATAGAAAATTGAACCCTTATAAATGAGTTCATCTACCCTCTTATTGGGAGAGTCCTAACAAAAAATAGTTACAAAAATATTTTCTAGTGCAATAGCTGGCGAATCTTGTAGAAATTTGAATAATAGCTTAATTATTCACCGAGATTATCCTGATTACACACTATTTAAGCTTCATGCATAATACATAACCTCTTCTACAATTGATCATCAATTTGCGGAAATAGAAGCAGTCGCATGCGCACATTAAAACATAATCAAGCACACATATAACACAATATGTAATGGGAAAGCATACAGCTGAAAACCCCCAACTATCTGTATATTATAATGATAGAGAACATGTAACAATACATAGCACAAAGCTCTCACAGCTCTCAGCACTATCTCACATGCTACACACAAAAACTAGCTCTGAGATGAACAAGTCACACGTTCAAATCTCCTCCACAAGTCTGCCTGCCTCTACTGCGCAATCCAAGATGAGTAATGATGAGATCCAAGTTTGAATCCCACTGGCTTATACTGTGCAATCCTCATTGGCAATCTCCATCAATGTGTGTGCAAATCCCATGCACAGCTATAGTCACAACTGATAGTAGACTCACCCTTTCACCCACCTCTAACACTGGTCTCCACTGAACTGTCCATGCATTGCAGTTAACTGATGTATTCTTTAGTTGATTTATGAGTTAATAATTAGTGAATTAATTAATAATTAATTCACACCACTCATCACTAGTGTATTTTCAGTTAGACTAAATACAACTAGTTCAACTAAGTTAAACCGAACACAACTCCACCAACTGTCTCATCAACTCCACCAAACTCTGCCACATGAGTTCTAACTGAAGTCAACCATGCAATGGCTCAACTAACCCCTAGGAATAGCATAATTCCTTCTGTCGGCTACATGTACCCATCCAAGCATTAGGTAAAGTGCTCGAGAGGATAAGATAATGTTTATAGTCTAAATATTATTAAGGGTTAATAATATTTGGAAACATTTCCTAGCTCCCACAACTTTGGCCGGTCTAAAAATAATTCTAGCAGTAATAAAAATAGAGGTCCATCTATTTTTACCAACTTGACCAATCATCCATAAATAGCATCACGCTCATAGACCATGATCCATATGTCTAAAAATAGACTTTGCGCCAAAAATAGCCTGCGAGCCCACTTAGTGAAGGCGACTTCTTTTCACTAAGCTCCATCATCTTGTTGCATTTTCAACAAAACTAATAACTTGTGCCAACGTGTCAAATACCTAAATGTTCTAATCATTACATAACAACTTGATTATGTCTTGAAAATAAAATATATACAAAGTGGCAGAGATATGATATGATTTTAGATCAAGAAGGATATTCAATGCTAGTTCTCTTGATAATGGTCCCAACGACGTATGTGGTTTTTGCGTTGGCCTGACAGGAGGTGGGTCCTTCTTATCTCCCTAGTGGGGTGCTTGGGTGGAGTTGGAGGTAAGGCTCACCTCTCCCAAAATCAATCGCAACCATTGATCTGCAAATATTTCTTTGTTGACTCTGACTTTCCCGAGGCCAGCACTATCTTTACCGTTGCACTTGTTCACCCGTCGGAGCTCCTTTCGGGTGAGGTTTCTTTGATATGGGTGATGATCTTCTCCATAGGTGTCCACACCTTAATAATTTATATCTAAGACATGTGGAAGGTTCACTGCCACTTGGAAACTCCTCGATGTTGAAAACGATTCTATTTATTGTTGAGATGGAACCCACATGTTATGGCGCACTAGCCCCCTAGTGCCTAGAAGTTCGGCTATTTTTAGAATGAAATAATAAATTGTTATGACGCTCTTGACCTTCAGGGGTATACCTATGGGGTGGCATCGTGCTGACGTCAACCTATATCTAAAAAAATAAATATATTCCAATTCTAGCACATTCTCACTACATCAAATTTAGAAAAACAAGTCTAATAATGCATTTAAAAGTTTCTAGACTTGGTTTGTAAAAGGTATATTCAATATGAAATAACATACATTCTACATGTGCATTTTGATTTTTACAACATCCTATGAATGGATTCATTTTCGAAATACTCTAAAATAAACTAAGATAAATCCTCATGGTTGGTCTCTATATTGGACATAAAATTTAGATAATTTAGACCCATATGAATGGATTCACTATTAAACTCTCTATAAATTAGATCAAAGGAAACATCATGACTAATTTCTATATTGGATGTAAAGTTCAATTCCTTTACACACCCATAGTATCACAACCATTTCAAAAATAGTATCAAATCTACTAAAAAAAAATTATCAAAAGTCCCTACAAAATAAGTTTAGGGTATCCATGCTATAACAATAAAAAGGATTTTAAAAAAATACAAGAAATTTGGCTCATATAGTGTTTCATATAATTGATTCTTCCATGGCTTTACTCCATCAACAACCATATAGTGCTCATTTATAAATTCAACAATAGCATGGACTCAACTATTCTTGTTCTAATTCTAGGTATTTGAGGCACAAAATGGCCCCATTTCTCTTCAATGTTGATGAAATTTCACAGATGATGAGGTCCTTAAAGGGGATAGAATCAACAAGAGGGGAAGAAACTGCTTTGGGCGTAGTACCAAGATGATCCATTATTCTTCCAATCACAAATTGCAACAATTTTTCTTATTTTCTAAGCTCTTGATGATTGCATTAGTGTATTACCATTAAGGTATTGACCTCTAACTCTAATTCATGAACTACTAAGATATGTTTCATTGTGTCTACAATATAAGTATTGTCTCAAGAACTGTTATCATTCTGAATCAGAGTCACACATTCATCCTTCTGTATGTTCATTTCCAAGTCCAATTAATAATGTTTTAATTTGTTCCATTGATGTATTTGTTATATCTCTCCAGACCTATTTTCACATCCTCAAGTTCACACATGTAGAAACTACTCCACGAATGGAAATGGTTCATTGTAACTCCTCAAATAGCTATCTTCCCTACTAGGTGGGAACCCCTTGAGCCTGCAAGGATATAATTAAATTCAAATAATATGCCTTAACTTGTATGGGTATGCTAGGGTTCAACCCAGAATTGACACAATAAAATTAGTTCGCCATACAAAAATTCCCTCCATTCCTACTTGACAGATCTATATCCTAGGACTCTTAACAAGGAAAGGTTGAACAAGTAAAGATGGACTAACTTTATATAACACAAACAATATCATAAGGGCCAATAAAAAGTATGTTGGATCTCATATAGCTCATGCTCATATAATAAAACTCTAGTTGCAAATTTTTGGGTTCCTTCCTTCCATGCCCAAGAGCTTGACCTATTAAACTCACAAATCCCATACTAACATTCATTAACACTCACATCGGAGGAATTTGGGATATGGAGCTTGTGTATTAAATATTCATCTCATAAATCTAATGCGTGAGGGGGAAGTGTTAATGTGATAGGGGATCGTCATCATTATTAACCTTTTCATGGGTGAAGACGAAGTTATATTCTAAATTGAAAATAGAAATAATGCAAGGAATCCAACTTTTAGTGGAAATTTTGCTTCAATATATGTAGATTTCAATATATATAGTACATAATAATAATAACCTCGAGGGTTAGATCAATCGTTCAAGCTCTCGTTGCTAAATCACCTCGCTAATGGGAGTTCACTGGGTCAATTATCCTCATCATCCTCGGGATTAAGGTCTGTTCATAAGTCGGCGGGATGTGATCCCTTCAAGTGGATCTATCTAGATATTTCCTCTGCAACAACAAAAACAACAAAAATGTAATAATAATAATATAATAAAAAATGATATATATATATATATATAAAGACAGACTACTAAATCAAGTAATTTTTAAACTCTCATTTAGAAAAATATGAATCTCACTAAAGTTACAAATTCTAGAACCATTGTTTATTTCCAAAAAAATTAATAAAATATGTTTTTTTTCCCTAGTTGCAAATATGAACTATGATCAAGTTCTTCTTTCACTTATTACTCATTTTGGATGGAAGGTACATAAAATGGATGTTGAAAGAAATTTCATGCATGGTGATTTAACTAAAAAGATGTATATGGAGCAACATCTACGATTTTAGAAGAATGGTACTCTTATATATGATTTGAACAAGCCGTTGTATGGTGCGAAATAAGCCTCCATGGCATGGTATGAGATTATTAGTATGTATTTTCTTAATCTTAGTTTTAAACAATTTGATTCAAATTACAGTATTTCTATCTTACATGTGAATGGTGATATTTTGATAGTTGCTTTGTTTTTGAATTATTTGGTCATCATTGGTGGCTTGATTCTGGGTTTAAAAGATAAATTGACAAATCTATTTGAAATTAACAAGACATCCAAGTCTTACAAATGGATGATTGTATATTTATCTCTAAACTAAGTATACTTTGGATAAATTGAAGTGATACATAAATTACCATTATAAGCACTACGGTACAACATATCCATGGGATGTGAGGTTGATTGAAGAGTGTGATTCCCTAAGAGTCAATGCCACTCTCTATAGAAAATTGATTAGTAGTCTAATTTAAAATGACTCACATTCGACTTAATATATCATTTATTGTTAGTGTGGTGTCCAAATAAATGCAATAGTTGAGAGAGAGCCACTTGAAGGGTGCAAGAGGATTGCCAAGGGATGATATTAGCTTGGTATAAAGTATTGCCACAAAAATTTGAACTATTTGGTCGCTTATACCAATCATGATTACAGTTGTGATGAAAATGATAAGAAGTCGACTTTAGGAAATGTGTTTCATCTTGGATTTGGACCCATAGTGTGTTCTTATAATATGTGAAATAATATCTCCTTATCCACCACAAAGGCTAAATATCGAGGTGTACTTAAATCTCACAGTAAGGTAGTATTTGGAACTTGATGGTTGACCTCATATTTCTTTTTAGGAAGTCCTTTATGGTGTATTATGACAACCAAATTCCAATACAAGTCATTTATAACCCTATTTTTGACAGTGCAATGAAGCATCTGAAGTTTCATGTTTATTATTTGAGACAAATAGTATAGGGGAAGATTGTGTCTCTTGATTATTTTAGGATAGAAAATCAAATTGTTGATATATATGCAATCCATTGACAAAATTTAAGTACGTGAAACTAAAAGCTATGCTTGGGATTCCAAAAGAAACAATTATAGAGGGTGTTTAGAGATAATTCCACTTCTTATATCCCTTAAAAATTGCACTAGCCAAGCAGTGTTAAAACAAGAGGTAAGCCAACCAAGTGATCAACTATTTGGTCAAACCAACTAAAAGTAATCCTAATTAGGTCTTGATGTGCAAAGGCATGAAATTAGGATCTTGATCATGCCTAAGGTAATAAAACAATTATTTTTTCCTCATTTAAGGAATTTGGTTAGACTTTCATTCATACATACATACATACATAGGAATTTTGTTAGACTTTCACACAGACACATACATATGTGTGTGTGTGTGTGTGTGCAATCTTATGGATCAATCTATCACACAAGCATTCATATTTTGTATTATGGACCACTATCACAATGTCACTAATCACCACCCATTAGGGGAATTTTGAGGTCAAAATGGGCCTCAAAACTAAAAATTTACTAACAAAATTAAATTTGAAAGAACTAATAGGATTCAATATGATGATGTCATCCCCAGGGTATACATTTTGGAGGAAAAAGAAGAAAAATAATTTTTTCAATTGAATTTTCGACTTGTCTCATTATGTATTTACTCAAATATCAAGTGTAGACACCAGTTGGATGAAAAATTAAATGCCACATCCAACAAGTACCCACTATGCATACTTCTGAGCAGACCCACATAAAAAAAAAAAATGAAAATACATGAAAAAAGTGTGTTGAACATATTTTTTCATGTATTTTAAACTTTGTTTTATGTGGTTCTGCTCAGAAGTATGTCGAGTGGGTACTCATTGGATGTGGAATTCAATTCGGCATCCATTGGGTGTCTACACTTGGCATTTTAGTAAACCTATGTTGGAAATACTAAGAGGGGGGTGAATAAATATTTATTTCAATTGTTATTTTATGTGAGTTAACATTTTTATCATAAAATAAACCAAAACACAAAAATAAAACAAAAAATAATTTTATTGATCAAAATAGTGAGAACTCCAATCCCCTTGTATAAAAAATTAGGCTCCAACATGTACAATAATATATTTGACTTTTTCAATGCTCCAACATTGAGTAGATCCAAACACCTACTTGGTCAAAATGAGGACTCCAATCGTCTCAAAAACTTCCAAGCTCCAACTTGGTCCAAAATCAACACTCCAATCCTTTCAACTCCATATCCAACTTGGTCAAATCAAAATTTTACAAGAAATACTTACTTCAAAAGGGTTCCAAGAAGTATTGAAGAAATTCTTCAAGATTTGCTTCAATAAAGCTTCATCTGATCTTCAAAAAAAACTCATCAAGTCTTCAAAAATGCTCCATGGTTGACTGCTCCAAGTGATCTTCATAATTGCTTCAAAAGTGTTGCTAGATAACTGCTCAAAGAGGTCTTCAAATTATGTTCAACCATAACTCTATGTCTTCAACAATGCTTCTATAATATGCTCCAAAGAGGCTAGCTCAAGAGTTGTCAAAATTTGATTTCAAAGAGATCCAAGTTTGTCAACGATGATCAATTGCTAAAAAATAACCCAAGATTTGTTTTAAAGGAAGGTTGAAGTATGTTACTTGATAAGCCCAAAGTTTGTTCCTGAAAAAGGTCAAATCCTATTGAAATAGGATGAGATATGCTTCTATAAGTAACTAAGTTTTATACTCCTATTATAAACGGAAGTATGCTCCTATAATAGGTCAAAGTATGTAGCTCAAAAATAGAGGTATATTCTTGCTAAAGAATCCTCAAGATAACACCCTGAGAAAGGCCCGAAATGTTGGTCAAAGGAGGAAGTCGAGGTTTTCTCTTGTAGTGGCACAAAAATATATATAATAGATTGAAGCTAGATAGGGGTCCAAGGTCTGAAACTCAATACAAAATATGCTCCAAATTCCCATGAAAAATCACAGATATTTTTGCTCCAAAGTCTCACGAAAAATCACAGAGATTAATGTTCCAAAGTCTCACGAAAAATCACAGAGAATACTGTTGGCAATACGATGCAATGTGTTGTCCTTGATGGCAACCTACTTGATGAAGTTGATGGCAACATATGTGATGAAGTTGTTCTTGATGGAAACTGACTTGATGAGTTTGTTAATAATGTAAATCTGATACACAGAGCAGTTCAGAAGTAACAAATAAAAGCGCCAGAGAAATGATGAATAAGATATGTCACAAAGCATACGTGGGTTTGTAAAGGATAAGTCGCGTATGTATGCGGAAATGTACGTGACAAGTAGCGTATTCCTATTTGCGCTCTAAATTCATAAAAACCAAGGGATTTTACCATGGTATTGACCCATTGTATTGAGCGCTGGAATACCTATTTGATCCCGTCCAGGAATACCATTAGTAGTTGAATGGTTTTGACTCATGGTATTGACAAAGGCTAAATCTATTTAAGGAGAAGAAGATCATAGTGCAATGTGTGCATGTGTCTGAGTTTTAATGAATACTTCACTCTGAAGTATATCTGCATGGTGGAACTCTGTTCTTAATTGATAGATCTGAATCTAAGATGCACCTATGGATATGATGAAGGTTCAAGATCTCTAGATCTAGAAATGATGAATCTCTAGGATGATCTGAAAAGAAATGATGAAGACCTGGCACAAGTCTGATGAAGAAATTGAAGAAATCTGGGTAAGTTTATAGATCTGGTCTGTTCTGCAAAGTCTATCTTTTATAGATCTATACGCAGGTTCGTTTCATGAAAAGCGCGTGTATACGCGGTTCCTCTTAAAGAAAAGCGCGTATGGCAGTCAGGGTTTCTAAAAATAAAATGCACTGAAGTATACGCAGGTTCGTCTTTGTGAAAGCGCGTATATACGCAGGTTCAGCGAAATAAAAGCGCGTATGGAATCTAGGGTTTTGCTGGAGTATGTGGAATGAAATGTCTGATCTGTTATGTTGTTTTACTGCTATCTGTTAAGGATGTATTCATACAGATCTGGGTAGTTTGAATGTTGATTGTGATGCTAATTATGTTGATTAAAGATCAAGTTTTTTGATGATTCAATGACTAAATTGATGAAGGAAGAATGACTGTATAAACAGTTCTGCATGGTTGATAGATTGTCTGAAATAGAAATCTGAATTCAGATCTGAATATGAGTCTGAACTAATTCTGAAAGAAAGCATACACAGAAGAATACGCTAGTTGGTGAAAAGGAAAGCGCGTGCATACGCGGAAATGGTGAAGAAAAGTCACGTATACAAAGTTACTATGCACTGAGGCATACGCAGGTTGGTGAGCAGAAAAGCGCATATACACGCGACTTCAGTGAATAAAAGTAGTGTATGATATTTGAATCAATGAATGATCTAGGTTGAGTTTACATCTGCATATCTATTCTGAAGTCTGGGTTATCTCTGATATTCTGGTTACAGTGGTCTCACTGTTCTGTTTGAAGTATTGGGTAAAGTATGTTTTTTGATAAGTGAAGGGTTGTGTTGAAGCTGTTTGATCCAGTTTGAAAATTGATGAAACGTGGTCTGCAGTGGTGCTGAGGGTCGAAGCCTTCAGTAAGGGGGTAGTAGCTCCCTTCCAGTGGTAGCTGGTAAACGAGAGTAGGGGATAGTAGCTCCCTTCCAGGAGAGGCTGGTAAACGAGAGCAGGGGGTTGTAGCTCCCTTCCAGGAGAGGCTAGTAAATGAGAGAAGGTTGAAGCCTTATGCAAGTGGGTGCCTGCGTGCTGGTATGAGTCTGCGCCAGCACAATGTTGTAATATGTTTTCTTTATAATAAATATTGAAGACTGAGACGACGGCAGCGGTGGTTTTCTCCCGAATTGGGTTTCCACCTTAAATCCTGGTGTTCATGTGTGTTTCTTATGTGTGATGATTTATTCTGTTCTTACTGCACATGTTTACTGCTTACTAAACATCTAATGAATGAATGATGCATTGATCTAAGTAAAAAATTATCCGCATAATGAGATCTCTAGTAATACGCGAGTTTCATTGAGGATATCTGTGTGTATACGCGACTTGGGTTCAGTAAAGTAGCGTATGGGTTTTAGAGAAAGAAAAAGTAAAAAAAATTCAGTCTGCACTAAATACTGATTCACCACCCCCCCCCCCCCCTCTCAGTATTTTTCCCAACAAATACTCCTCCAAAGTCTCAAAAAAATCATAGATAATATTGCTCCAAAGTCCCACAAAAAATCACAAAGAATATTTCTCCAAATTCCCATGAAAAATCAATGAGAATACTATTCCAAAGTTCCACAAAAAACCAGATGAATCTCAGCTCCAAACTCATCTTTTAGCTCCTTAGGTTCACAAGGTGTGAACCTCTTCTCAAATATGAAATGTTTTTGTCTCTTGGCCGGGTTGGATGGATAAAATGAGGAACCATGACTTCTATTTATAATTTTTCGACCATGATTTGAAGGTACATGTCCATTGGAGAGGGGCCAACCTGAATTCATGTAATCCAACATGAGGAAAAATTTTAAAAATAAAAATTGTCATCTAACTTAAAAATTCAAAATATCCCCAATGAATAAGAGAGGGTGAGTAAATACTCATTGGAAAGGGTTTGGAGTCCTATACAAGCCTATACAAAAATATTCTCTAAATAGTGTCTCCTTTGACATCAATAAAAAATATTATTATAACAATCCCCCCTTTGTTATTGATGGAAAATATTCTCATATTTTTCTCCCCCTTTTATTGTCATTGTGTTACTCCCCCTATCATTGTGTTTCTCCCACTTTCATCATGCTACTCCCCTTTTCATGTTCTCCTCATTTGACATCAATATCAAATGGAATCATGGATGATATAATGGGATGCAAGAGAGATGACCCCCATCTTTTGACGAAGATGTTCAAATGCTTCTTGAGGTGAGGGTTTTGTGAAGATATCTGCAATTTGTTCCTTATTGTTGGTATACTCCATTTTGATGTTATTCTCTGCAACCTATTCTCATAGGAGGTGATACTTGATTGGTATATGTTTTGTCTTATAATGCATGACTAGATTCTTTGAGAGACTCATTGCAATGGTGATGTCATAGTAGATTGTGATAAGTTGATTTGTTTTTATGTTGACATCCTTCAATTCTTCCCTCATCCATAGGATTTTTGTACAACAATAGTGTAGCAGATATGTACTTGGTTTCAATTGTGGAGAGAGATATGGATGATTTTTTCTTGCTAAGCCAAGATACAAGAAAATATCCCAAGAAAAATGCATTCCCACTAGTACTCTTTCGATCATCAATGCTTACTTCCCAATCTGCATCAGAATATGTTTTCAAGGTAAATTTGTGCTCTTAGGGTACCATAATCCAAAATCAAGAGTGCCTTCCAGGTATCTAAGTATTTTCTTTACAACTAGCATATGATATTCCTTAGGGTTTGATTTGAATCTTGCCACCATTCCTATTTCCGGCTTAATATTTGGTCGTGAAGCTATCATATATAAAAGAGATCCAATCATTGATTTGTAAATATTAGCATCCACCATAGGAGATTCATCATCCTTACTTAGATTGCAACATGTAATCATAGGTGTGCTCATAATAGCACATTCTTCCATCCCAAATCGCTTAAGCATATCTCTAAGATATTTTTCTTGTGATATGAACATTATTGCTTTGGTTTGAGTTATTTGGATTCCAAGAAAGTAAGACAACTCACCAGTCTTCGACATTTCAAATTATTTTGACATATTTTGGAAAAATTTATGATTCATTTCATCATTTTTCCTCCAAAAAATTTGATCATCGACGTATACCAATGTGATTAACAGATTTTCTTTGTCCATATTCATGTAAATATTGCTTCTTGTAACTCCTTTCTTGAATCATTTTTGTTGAAGATAGTGATAAAGTCTAGCATGCCAAGATCTTGGAGCTCGCTTTAATCCATATAGGGCCTTCGTTAATTTGAAAACAAAATATTGTCCTTTTGTTAGTTCAAACCCTTTTGGTTGTTCCATGTATACATACTCCTTTAGATCACCATTTAGAAATAATGATTATATGTCCATTTGATAAAATTTTAAGCCTTTAGAGCAAGCAAATGCCAAAAATACCTTATAGCTTCCAACCAGGCATCACAACCGAAGGTTTCTTCAAAATCAATTCCTTCAGTTTGAGAGTACCCTTTGCACACCAACCTTTCCATATTTTTGGTGATTTTTCCTTCTTCATTCATCATGTTCTTGAACAACCATTTGGTTCCTATGACATTCTTCTCTTATGGAAAATGTACTAGATCCCATGTTCCATTATTTTAAATTTGATGCATATCTTCTTATATTGCTTTTATCTTATGAGGATATTTACTTGCTTGAGTGAAATTTCTTGGTTCTATTGTGGTTAGTAAGGCAATATGAGTCATTTTTGGTGCATTTGTCATCTTTCTTCGAGTTTGTATCCCATCATCTACATCACCAATAATTTGATATTTTGGATGATTTTTTTGAAGGAAATTTAACCTTGATGGAGTTTGAGATGGTTCATTTTGACTTTTTGTCTATTTTGTAGTATCTTCTACTAGATCTCCAAGGATAGGGTCTTCTCCATGGATTTCAACTTATTTTTCAGGAAAAGCTTCATCAATATTTACATCAATACTTTCAACTACATTTCACAACCAATTGTTGTAGAATTTTTAGGCCTTGCTTCTTGTAGAGTATTCAAGAAAGATACCTTCATCAACCCGAGAATCATACTTTCCTGGTGACTCACCATTGTTCTTCATAAAACATTTCCAAATATTCTGAAATAGTTCACTAAAGCAAGTCTTCCTTTCCATATTTAATATGGATTTTGGTCACTATTTTCCCTAAGTTGTGCCTTGTTCATAGTACATATTGTTGCCCAAACTGCTTCTCTCCAAAATTTAGGTTGTAAATCAATGGCCAATATCATTGTTCATTAGAGAAATTTTGAGGTCTAAAATGGGCCTCAAAATAAAAATGTACGACCAAAATCAACTTTATAAGAACCAATAAGATTTAATATGATGATGTAAACCATGGGGTATAATTCACCATTTTTGGAGTAAAAAAATTAAAAAGATTAAAAATAAAAATAAAAATAAATACTTTTTCAACTTGTATTTTCAACTTATCTCCCTACGGTTTAATCAAATTTCAAGTGGGATCACTCATTAGATGTGAAATTTAATTCCTCATCCAAGGAGTACCCATGTGGCATACTTTTGATGAACCCTACTACAAGAAAAATGAGTAGATAAAAAATGTGATTGTAATCACATTTTTTCATGTATTTCTCATTTTTCATATAGTAGGGTCCATCAAAAGTATGAAACATAGGTTCTCTTTACATGAATAATTAAATTATGCATCCAACGAGTGCTCCCACTCAAAATTTGAGTAAAATCGTAGAAAGATAAGTTGAAAATACGAGTTGAAAAAATAGCTTTTTCTTTTTTCCCTCTAAAATCTGATGATGTAATTTAATATATTTTTTTTATTTTTATATTTCCACTATAATTTTATAATAATCCTTAGGAGGCCCATTTTATACCTCAAATTTTATCTAATGCTTATAGTGTCTTGTATGGATTTGTTATTTCTTTCAACCACTCCATTTTGTTGTGGAGTCCTAGCAATAGATAGTTCCCTCTTGATTCCATGTTTTTCATGGAATTCATGGAATTCCCCTGAAGTAAATCCTCCTCCTCTATCTGACCTTAAACATTTGATCTTTGACTCACTTTCATTTTCAACTGTTTCTTTGAAGGTTTTAAAACATTCTAGTGCTTATGACTTGAATCTATGAAAAAAAATCCCATATCATTCTAGTATAATCATCAATAAATAATATAAAGAACCTTTATACATGTAGAGATGGAGTTCTAGTTGGACCGCACATATTTGCATGAATTATTTCTAGAGGCTTTGGTGAAGAGTGTTGAAAATGCAGCAAGAAATTCCTAATTTAATTTTGCATTTGATTAAATTAGGATAAAATCGAACTTCCATATCAATAGACAACTTGAATCAGTTAATTGAGTTGAAATAGTTGTTATCACTTAGTTATTTTAGTTAATTCGAGTTGGGGGCATTAAATTTAGTTGTGTACAATGATTCCTAAATTTTTAGGATCCTACATTGATTTAAATTCAGTTGTAACAATTTAATTCAATTAAATTGAGTTATGGTAAATTAAACTAGTTCCAATTGTTGGAGGAACTAGTGGGAGGTCTAGCAATGGGGTGTAACTTCAGTGTTTAACCATTTAACTGATCAATCAGCATAAATTAACTCATGCATGCACAAAATTCAAGTTACCTAGTTAAGATTGAAGTTCACGGAAAGTGTACTATCAGTTGTAGAATATTCCAAGTTGTACAAGTCATGCATGCAGTCAGCGAAGGACCTAATGGAATTGTATAATCCAAATTGAGGAATTTCCTAAATAATAGGGGCTAATTCCTTGAGGAAAACCACAAGGAAATAGGGGATTGGAGGCTCAAAATTTTGGCTAATAATTTTCCAAGGTTAGTCAGTCAAACAAAGGATAGAAGATACAGGTTCAGGTTGAGCTCAAGGTTGAGAAGAGCATATTGTATTCATCTAGATTATTTGATTAATGAAATACAGATAGAAAGGGGTTTTGAGCAATTGCTTTCTCCTAGATATATATTTGTGTATGTGTGTTGAATCTTGATGCATGTTAATTATTATTTTTCTCGATCGTGAATTTACTTCCATAGATTGGTAGAGTAGATTATATTATTGTGATTTAGTGAAATTCATGAGTATTTTAGGACCTACACATTAATTTCTACATGGTATCAGAGCTAGATTCATAGTAGACAAGAGAATTCAAAGTTTTCATTGCAGGAGGTTCGAATTTGAAGATCATTTCTACAGGTTTTCTCCAAGACTGAGAAGATGGCTTTCAAGGGACTCGGGCTTGCGTATGCTTTAGAAGGAACCAAAAATTTTGTGGCATGGAAGATCTGCATGGAGGAAGTATTGGATGATAATGGATTTCTAGAATACATCAAGACAGATGTAGCAAAACACCCAACAACTGATGCCCACGATCTTTCTCAGTGGAATAAGGATGTGGTTAAAGCAAGGAGAATCATATTGGAGGGAGTTCGAGATCATATTGTCTCAAATATCCACAGGAAAGAGACTTCGTTCACGATGTGGAAAACACTAACATATTTGTTTGAGAACAATAGTGAACACATGAAGCTCGCACTCAAGGAAAATCTTAAAGTATTAAGATGCAAAAGAATGAAAAAAATATGCAGTACCTAAGCAAGTTCACACAGTGTCGTGATGAACTTGGCGGGGTCGGTGTTACTATCTCGGAAGAAAATTTGGTACCTATATCTCTTTTGGGTCTTCCAAAGAGCTAGAAAATTTATCAAGATTCAGTAAATGTTAGAGAGAAACTACGAAGTTAGGAGCGGTTATGTTCCCATCTAGTACAGGAAGAAATAAGGTAGAGAAATAGAGATGGGACTTTATCCAAGTTTGAGGATGAGGATAAATGTGCCTTGGAAGGAAAGGAAAAGAAAGGGAAAGGGAATAAATCCCAATCCAAAGTACAATATAGTCAAGAGGGCAAGAAGAAAGACTTGTCCAAAATCAAGTACTTTCACCATCATGAATTTGGGCAATATGCTACGAAATTCCCACACATGAAAACAAGCAAGAAGACCTTAGAAGGAGCAGAAGGTGAAGCTCTAGCTTCACAATTAGAGCTTTATTTTACCCTCATTTCATGCATGGAAAGCACAGTGATCGAAATTGTTTGATATCTCGATAGCGGTGCCTCATTCTATATGATGGGGAACACAGATTTATTCAGTGACTTGGAGGATAAATACCTTTAGATGCACATCGATATGGGAGATGACGGGAGGTATAGCGTGACCGGTATTGGTACAGTTACTTTTTAGAGGGAGCCTAGATCCCCTCTTAGGCTCAAAGATGTGATGTTTTTTAAGGTATAAAGAAGAATTTGGTTTTCGTCATGGTTTTCGAAGACCATGGCTACAATGTGATATTCAGCAAAGGAAAGGCATTCCTGAGACACATCGCCACAATACAAGTGAAGCAGATAGAGGTTCGGGTGAATAAACTCTTCAGGTTGGATGTGGCAGAGTGTGTTTCTTTGATAAAAAGGGCGTAGAAGGTGCAAAGATGAGATTTCGGTAAATTAAGGCATAGAAAACTTGTCCATTTGCGTCATGGATCTTTGAAGATCATGTGCTAGATCACCACAAGCCTCCCCAATGGAGCACTAGAGCATAAAAATACACGCAAAGGGTGTACCTTGGGGAAGTACACAAAAGCCACCTTAAATGATCACGATAGAATGGTGCATGCAATCCTTGAAAGGATCCACTCTAATTTCTGTGGACCTTTCTTGACAGCCTCCATGGAAAAAGCATAGGTTATGTTATATTGGTAGATGATTTATCATGTAAGTGATGGATTTTATTCATCTATAAGAAATACCATACATTCTCCAAATTTTTTGGATTTAAAGTACTTGTTGAGAAAGAAACTGGCATGAAAGTGAAGTCTCTCAAGAGTGATAACGGTGATCAATATCTGTCGAATAAGTTTAAAAATTTCTGTGAAAAGGAAGGCATTCAACGGGAGTTTACAACACCCCATAACCCACAATGGAATAGGGTGGATGAGAGGAAGAACAAAAATTTTGTGGGAGTTGCACAGGCGATGTTGCATGATCAAGGTCTACCTCTGCACTTGTGGGCCAAAGCATGCAACATAGTGGTATATGTGTAGAACATGAGCTCTCATAGGATTCTCTGGATGATTACACTAGAAGAATATTTTTCAGAAACCAAATGTGTCACACTTTAGGTTCTTTGGATCATCAGTATATTATAATTTTTCCAAGGAAGCAAGGAAAAATCTATAGTCAACGGCATAGTTGGGCATATTTGTGGGGTACACTAATACACCTCACAACTATCGGGTGTACCTGCCATCTCTCAGGATGACAATTGTTCGTAGAGATGTGAATTTTGATGAAGAGAAGGAAATGAAGTGTTACCTTGAGAGGGAGCTTCAGATACATGCATATCAGGATCTTTTGAATCCAAAGGAAGAACCTCAAGAAGATGTGGAGTAGCCACATGCAAAGGAGCAGAGAGTGGAGACAACCACTCAAGCACAGAAATCTAGGGAACGAAGGAAGTGAGCCAGGGAAGATGACATATTATAGCACGATTATATAGAGAATGTGGGAGCACCCACATTACAGCATAGGCAAAGGAGGTCACCAGATTGGTACAATGGCTACATGGCCCTAACGACCGAGCTAGTAGAGACAGAACTAGCCTCATTCAAGGAAGCAGTAGGGAATCCAGTATGGGTTGATTCTATGTAGAGGAATATGATTCTATTGTCAGAAACATTCTTTGGGAAGTGGTTCCAAGACCATAATATAAATCAGTGGTGGGTTTGAGATGAATTTACAAGATAAATCATGCAGCAGATGAAAGCATCAAGAAGCATAAGGCCAGATTCATGGCCAAGGGGTAATCTTAGGTAGAAGGGATTAATTATGAAGAAACCTTTGCTCGTGTAAAAAGGTACTCTTCCATCAGATCAATTCTTTCTCTTGTTGCATAGATGGGGTGGAAAATCCACCAGATGGATGTGAAGACAGCATTCCTCAATGGATTTATTGAGGAGGAGGTGTACATTGAACGGCCTAAAGTATTTGAGACCTTCGACCGAGAGTCACATGTGTGTCGACTCAAGCGAGCATTGTATGGGTTGAAGAAAGCACCCTGTGCTTGGTACACTAGGATCTATAGCTACCTCACCGGGTTGGGCCTCACCAAAAGTGAAGCAGATGCAAGCATTTACCACATTGTGGTAGAAGGTAAATTGTTTATTATAATCTTATATGTTTATGAATTTATTTTGACCAGTGATGAATATCTTATCAAGTCTTTCAAGGAGGACCTTGCAAGAGATTTTGAAAGGAAGGACATGGGATTGATGCACTATTTCCTTGGTTTGGAAGTATGGCAGATAGAAGGAGAATTGTTTGTCTCTCAGGGAAAGTATGCCAACGAGATACTTCTGAAGTTCCACATGTACAAATGCAAACCCATGGAGACTCCTCTAGTGACCAACTAGAGGAAATAGGATTCCACTTTAGGTGAGGAAGTGGATGCCACCATGTACAGGAAGTTTATGGGCTCTCTCATGTATTTTTTGGACACATGACCACACATGTGTTATGCAGTCAATCAGTTGAGCCAAGCCATGGTTCGACTAGCCAAATTATTTTGGATGGCTACTAAACATGTACGTACCTCATAGGTACCACTCAGTTTATACTTTGGTATAGACGGACAGAGGGAGTGATGTTGCAAGGCTTCACAGATGCAGATTGGGAGGTAATTCCATCATATCTGAAGATCACTTCAGGAGGAATTTTCAATGTTGGGTTGGCAGCAATTTCTTGGTACAGTAGGAAGCAGAGATCAGTTTCACTCATCTCAACAGAAGCAAAGTTCATGGTTTCAAGTCAATTGACTTGTGAAGCTATCTCGATGAGAAAGATTCTTATTGGGTTATTTGGTCAGATGATGGATCCTACCATGATTTACCGTCATAACTAGAGTTGTATCAAACTCTTTGATAATCTAGTTTTCATTGATTGATCCAAGGACATTGATATCTAGTACCACCATCTACAATATTGTGTGCAAAGGAGGATCATGTTGTCGGAATACATTCCTACAGAGTAATAAGATGTATAAATTTTGACAAAGGCTTTTTGAAGAGAAAAATTCAAGTTCCATAGAGGTAGGATTGGAGTATATGATCATCCCCATTCCTAATGTAGCAATAAATTCCTAATTTAATTTTTCCTTTGATAAAATTAGGAGAAAATCGAAATTCGACATCAATAGACAACTTGAATGAGTTAACTGAGTTGAAATATTTGTTATCACTCAGTTAGCTTAGTTAATTCGAGTTGGGTAAATTAACTTGAGTTGTGTACTATGATTCCTAAATTTTAGTAGTCTGGGTTGAGTTAATTTCAATTGTAACAATTTAATTCAGTTAAATGTGTTGGAAATATTGGCATTGATGTCATTAACTGTAATAATGATAATGTATGTTGATTGTTGAATGTTTTTATTACAAAAGGTTGAAAGTGATGTGAACTAAAAATGCTATGTTAATCAATATGAAGGTTAAATGTTGTAAAGAAGTACATAATATACTAAGGCAAAGTTGAAATACATATATTTCATTAAAAAAAATTGTAGAAAATACAAAATTCGATTTATCACTTGTCATTATTTCTGATTGAGATGTTACAATATCATTTTCTATTTCAAATATTTTCAAAACTGAAAATAAATAAGTGATAAGTGTTTGGAAGCCCAAGAGACAGTGCATCACTTCATATTCCGCATGGAATACAAACAGCCAATAGGGATTTCTTATAAAATGTACAACATGAAGTGGAAAAAGAAGTTTTTTTGAGAGAGAAGGGATTTGAAAAAGGATGTTGATGGGTAGCAGCATAAGAGGAAAAGAGACTGGAAGAGGAGAAACATTTCAACAATGAATTTGACATCAAAATGGTCTATGAGGTAACTAGCATTTGTAACTTGATGTGACTAAGAAATTTATGTTCTCTTATATGGTGCAGTTCGGAAAAGAACATGTTGTTCTCTGTTGAGGTAGGAACCTCCTGTGGGTTGTAGTCTGTAGAAAATTTGTGGGAGGTGGAGATTTCTTTGAGGTAGTATCCTCTTGTAGGTTGGAGCCTACAAAAACTCTAATGTAATAAGGAGTAGCATCTTGCCTTCACATCAGCCTAACATTCGTGTTTTTCTCCCTCCAGGGTTTCCACTCATATCTTGTGTCTTTGTGTGTTGATTTTGAATGCTATGTGAATGATATTGAACTCTTGATAAGTAATCTGAAAACTTCTCTTCTTGACTCCCGCAAAATTAATTTAACAAAACATGAACATGAACTATTAGTTTCATAATACAGTAAATACAATCAAAAGTAAAGAATATTAAATTATTGATTCACCCCCCCTCAGTAATTTCCAATCTTAAATATCAATTAGTATCAGAGAGGGTTCCTTCAGTAACAGTATAAAAACTGGAGGGAGGTCCTAAGTCATCAAAATGGATAATCTAGAAGGATGCTCAAAAAATAAAGCCCCATTATTCACTGGTACAAACTATGCTTTCTGGAAATTCAAAATGAATACATACTTAATTTATCTTGGAATAGAAGTTTGGGTTGTGGTGATGGTACGATATGAAGAACCAAAGGAAAGGACTAGTGACAGAGATGAAAAACTAGATTTCATAGCTAATGAAAAAGCTATCAATGCAGTCCTGAGTGGTCTATGTGGGTCAGAATTTATCAAAGTCATGCATTGTTAGACAACCAAAGAAATATGGGATAAATTATAAAATAGTCATGAGGGAGATAAAAAGGTAAATATGAATAAATTGAAAGTATATAGAACACAGTTTGAGACCTTAAAAATGAATGAAGATGAAGATATAGCCAAATTATTCTTAAGAGTTTCTTATCGTGAATATCGTGATAGGTTTAGGGGAAACTGTCAAAGAAAGTGTAATATTTTAGAAAATATTGAGATCGGTACCATCTAAATTTAATCCTAAGGTTTTAGCCATAGAAGAAACAGAAGACTTCGAAATTTTGAATAGGGACCAATTACATGGGTCCCTGATAACATATGATATGAGAAATCCAAAAGGGAAGTCAAAAATTAGGGAGGTAGCCTTCAAGGCAGACAAGTAAATAGAAGAAAAGGAATGTTCATGCTCAGGTTCTATTGAAGAAGCAAATTTTTTTAGAAGATTGAAGAAAGGCACAGGTAAGTACAAAGGGAAACTTCCATTTAAGTGCTTTAATTATGGAAGAGTGGGGCATTATGCCTCAAAATGTTCCTATAAGAAATCAAAAAATCAGCCAACAGGAAAATAGAAGAACAAATCCAATAAAATGCAGAAAGAGAGAAATTTTACTAGAGAAATGTTTGATGTTCAACAAGATAGTAGTGCATCTGAAAGCTCTGATGAATCCTCTAGTGGAGATGGAAACTCTGAATTCATTTTGATGGCATTGGAAGATCTTGAAAAATATTGCGTGAAATATCAAGAAGAAGGTGAGGTAGATCTTGAGGGGGAGTTGATCAGTGCCCTGGATTAAATAGAAAATCTTAAACTCAAGAATAGAAAACATAAAGAGATTCTACTGAAATATGTAAAAGAAGAATCAAATTCAGAACATTATTAAGTTGAAAGTTGAACTTGAAGAAGAAAAGAAGGTGGAAGATATTATGATGCAGCAAATAAAATAGAAAAATCAGGAGTGTGAAATATTGGAAGAAGAGGTGGTAAGTCTGAGGAAGAATTTAGAAAAGGCTCAAACTGGATTAACTATGAACATTCAGCAGATAAATGGTTCTGAAAAATTGGATGCGATATTAAATTCTCAAAGATCTCCACTTGTAAAATCAGGGTTAGGCTATGAAGGAGAATCCAGTGAGCCTAAGGCAGAGGATAAAAGGAAAATCACTTTTGTAAAATTTTTCATGGGAGGAAATGATAGTTATCATCAATCTGATAACAAAAAAATGGGCAATACTTCAATATCAAATGAACAGCTGTAAAGAAACACTACTGGAAAAATCCAAGAGACAAAAGGGGTGAAAAACCAAACAACAAATGAGCATAAACCATATTGTTTCAAAAGATGAAATTTTCAAATGTCTAGGTGGTTATATCCCCAAACATCATCCACTGCCACTCTACAGATATTTCTTCTACAGGTACTACTACTATTGTAAACAATTTGGACATAATGCCATAGACTATAGAGCTTATGTTAGAAGATTTGATTTTGGAAATTCAAGAGAAAATAAGGATAATAATGGATTCACATGTGTATATGATCCTCTCCGTAATATTATTGAATGTTTTTATCATCACAAGTTTGGACACAAGTCGTATGAATGTCATATTAAATACAATAAACCTTCATATCATAATAATCATAGGAAAAATGGTTGCATGCAATGGAAAAATAAGAAGGAAGAAGAGAGAGTTAAGAAGTGTGATCTAGTTCCGTTAATCAAGGTTGTCATTGATGTCAATGTGGCATTGACCGAGATGTCAATATTCTTGAGAAGCCTAGTTCTAGATGATGATGCCATGACTCTTGGTTGACTAGAATACTATCAATGAAGATGTCAAGTCATGAAGAATTCAAACCACTAATGAAGGAAGACCTAAGTACTTGATCTAATGTTGAATACATGTGATGATGAAGACATGGTTGGAAGATTAGATGATGACATGGAAGATCTCATTTGATGGTTGGAAGACTATCTTGCTATCTTGGGACTTTCCTAAAGATGAAGTTGCCTATGTCATATCACTGCACTATGACATGAATACATGATGACACTATGATGAATCACTTGGTGACATAAGATGACATGTATGACCTCATGATGATGTGGAAATAATATAAAGACATAGTTGGAATCATAACAGTGAAGAAGGCCTAATGACCTCTTGCTGTCCCAATCACTTTCTACACATAAAAATTCAAGGAAAGCTATAAAGAAAAATAAATTTTGTCACCTTGGAGGCAGCCTATCCCAATGAGTCCTAGACCATCTAAAATAAGACTTTTTCCTCTTTCCAACAAGCCTTTACTTGTCCTGAAACTCCCAACGGTTGATGAGATATGGAATTTTTAAGTCAAGGAAAATTAACCATAGCAGTGAGCCGACCTATCCTTGTCCTTCATGTCAGGCTATTTGCAGAGACGTGTCCTTTCATTTTTGTTGTGCGAAAATCACTATTTATTAGAGTTTCGAGCTCATTCTTTACCTATCAATTCAGCCAACACCACAGGAACTCGACTATCATCACAGGAATAGAAGAGCACTGTTCACAACTCGTGAACACAAGGGAGAAAGGATTATAATGAATTAAGATTGGGTTTGAAACAGTTTCAGCATGAGATAATTAACCTTGGCCTGCATACTTGAAACAGTAAATTACTCATGTGGTGAAACTTTGAGATTCAGTTTCTTTATACACTATTGCAGCTCGAAATTGTGGACAAACAACAAGACTCTTAGATCTCTTACTGCAGTGATTGGACTATCATAGAACCTCGGACATGTGATCATCATATAACCTCGGGTCAACTTCAGAACGGTGAACTAAGGTATGCAGAAGTATATGATAGGGATACTTTTGTGATAATTTTACATCATTGAGAATGAGAAGGGTTAACATTTGAAGAAGGTTTTTATTGAAAGTTGTCCTTATTGAAGAACTACATTGAAGCAGTCTCTATTTTATTGAAGCAATCTCAGGCCTTACTGAAGTAGTCTTCAGAAGTAGATTGGGATCACTGTCTGAAGAAATCTTAGACCTTGGACAGTGAATAGAGAAGAGCTCGGAGCATAGGACAGAGAGGAGCTTGGAGATTTGGACAAATAAAGATCAATCTCACATGGACCTTTGACAAAAGACTTGTTTTCATGCTCTTGGAGATTGTCTCTATGAATAATATAAATTATAAGACTAAACTCGACCATAAGGAAGAATGCAGATTTTGTAGCAGACTTTTCTCAACCATATTTTCAGTCTTTGAGCGAACCTTTCTAAATAGTATACTCAACCTTTTTTTGGAGAAGTTTCTCACCTTTACTTGGAACAGGACCTTCAGATTTTTGAAACAGAGAACCTCTCCTATTTCTCAGCATTGTTGAAGTCTTGATGAACCTTTCGAAGAAATATTGGAGTACCTTGAAGACATCTTGAAGATTGTGGAGAAATACCTTGTTGGGCCCTTGTGAGAATATCTTGAGAAGTCCCTTGAAGAGGCTTAGAGCAGGTGCAAAACTAGGGCTGCTCATTGTAGACACAAAGAAGATTTGTGGAGATCATTGGAGACAATAATGCATTGATGAAGCCATCATGAGGTAACTCAGAGGAGTTGATTGGGTATCATGCAGAGAAGTGGTGACACCTTCTAAGAGATCAAGGTTGTCATTGATAATGTAATGTGGAGACTACAATGAAGACTAAGTGAAGATTGGCAAGGCTCGTTGCAGAAGGTATTAGCAGCCGTGAAGAATCATCAAATCTATCTTAACGAATTGAAATTAGAGGTTGGAGCCTCATAGAGACAAGGTTGGTGCCTTGGAAGATAGGGTTGGAGCCCTTGAGGTTGGTGCCTCAGAATTGACAAGGTTGGAGCCTTGGAAGTCCAAGTCGGTGCTTGGAAAATACAGGTTAGAGCCTGGGAGATTTAAGAATGGTGTCTTCATCTAGGGTTGGAGCCCTACATATATTGTACTTGATTTATTGTAAAGAAGAAATTAATAAAATCATTTATTCTTATTGTTCATTTTTTTTTCTAAATATAAGTGATCTAACTGGTAAAAATAACAATTGAAAAGAAATACCGATTCACCCCCCTCTCAGTATTTCCAACAAGTTCTATATACTCAAGATCAAAATAGTCAATGGTATGTGGACAGTGGTTTCTCTAGACATATGACCAGAGACATAAAAAAAATTGTATCCTTGGATGAAAAGAAATCTGGAAATGTCACATTTGGCAATGATAAAGCGAGGAAAATTAGAGGAAAAGGAACTGTTCGTCTGAATAATGAAAGAGGAAAGGATTAGGATGTATTGTTTGTAGATGGTCTAAAGCACAATCTACTAAGTGTAATTCAAATGTGCGCCAAAGGTTGTCAGGTTCTCTTTAGAGCTCAAGATTATGAAATCGGGTCAATCACTACAAGAAAGACTTTTGTTAAAGGAGTTCGAACAGAGATTAATGTATATATCATGAAAGATGAGAGTGAAGGATGCTACATCAGTAAACTTGATGAATCTTAGCTATGGCATATAATATTGGTACATCTCAACTTTGATCACATCATTTAAGAAAAAGGAAAGCAATTAGAGATCTACCAACAATGAAGAAGCCTCAGAACACTATATGTAGGTCCTGCCAAATGGGTAAACAAACTCGAACATAATTCAAATTCAAAGACAAGATATCAAGAATTAAGCCTCTACAACTAGTTCACATGGATCTGTGCGGGCCTTCGAGAACATATGCACCAGGAGGAGAAAAATATATTGATGAATATTCAAGATTGACATGGGTGGAATTTCTCATATACAAGTCAGAAGCATTCAAAAATTTCAAAAGATTCAAGGCATTGGAAGAAAAAAAAACAGGGTGTAAAATAAAGTGCATCAGATCAGACAGATGAGGTGAATTCACATCATATGATTTTGTAGACCTATGTAATGAATTTTGGATAAAACAACAGTATATTGTTGCAGATACACCACAACATAATGGAGTTGCAGAGAGGAAAAATAGGTATGTTCAAAAAATAGCCAGAGTTATGATGCAAGAAAGAACATCTCTCAAACATATTGGGCAAAAGCATTGCATACATCGGTACATATCCTCAACAAGGCACATCTCATACCAAACTATGACAAGACACCATATGAACTGTGGCATGGGAAACCAGCATCAATCAATAATTTTAGAGTTTTCGGTAGTAAATGATTTATCAAAAATATTGATGAAAAACTAGGAAAGTATGATGCTAGATCTGATGAAAGAATATTTTTAGGATATTCATCAAAAAATAAGGGATACATGTGATATAATAAGAGACTGCATAATATTTTGGAATGCATCGATGTAAGATTCAATGAAGAATTACTGGATAAAACCAAAAGCACATGATTTATTAACCCTCCATATCATCATCATTATGACAATCAAGATAGTGAAGAGCAAGATGAAACATCAAAAGATACAAAGATGCACTCAAAAGGACCCTTAAGACACACTCAAAAGAATCATCCTAAAAATAAAATTATTGGAGACAATGGTGAAGGAGTTCAAACAAGAAGACAACTAGTAGAAAAGTATGACGAAGTTCATCTAGTTATGTTGTCACAAATAGAGCCAAATAAATTTGATGAGGCAAGACAAGACAAAAATTGGATAGATGCTATGAACTAAGAGCTAGACCAAAGTGAGAAAAGCAAGACTTTGGATCTAACACCAAGACTTGTTGGAAAGAATGTCATTGGCACAAAATGGGTATTCAAGAATAAGATGAATGAACAGGGTCAAGTGGTTAGAAACAAAGCCAGACTAGTATGTAAGGGGTACTCACAAGTAGAAGTTCTTGATTACGAAGAAAATTTTTCACCAATCACGAGAATGGAAGCAATTAGATGTTTTTGGCCTTCGCATGCTACAATGATTTCAACGTGTATCAAATGGAGGTGAAGTTTGCCTTCCTAAATGGTGACCTAGAGGAGGAAGTTTACATGGAACAACTTGAAGGTTTTCCATTATAAAATTAGCTTAACTACGTTTGCAGGTTAAATAAAGCACTATATGGTCTTAAACAAGCACCACGAGCATGGTATTATAGGTTGGAAAAGTACCTTCAGAAATAGGGGTTCAAGAGAGGAGGGATTGATAGTAATCTGTACATGAAGGCTAATGAAGATGAATTATTAATTGTGATTGTATATGTAGATGACATCATATTTGGAAGCAATAAAAATGGTCTGGTAAAATGATTTGCTGAAGAGATGAAGTCGGAGTTCGAGATGTCAATGATTGGAGAACTTACTTCAAATCCTACAGAAGGTCAAAGGCATATTTATTTCACAAGAAAAATATCTAAGAGATATGTTAAAAAGGTTCCAAATGGAATAATGTAAACCTATCTCAACCCCCATGAATACTGGATGCAAGCTATGTGCAGATGATGGATTGCCATATGTAGGTCAAAAAAATTACAGTTCAATGATAGAAAGTTTGTTATATCTGACAGCTTCTAGACCAGATATAATGTTGGCAGCCAGATTAGTGGCAAGATATCAATCAGCACCCAAACAAAGTCACTTGTTATAAACCAAGAGGATATTCAGTTACTTGAAAGTTACTACAAATTATGGACTATGGTACCCAAGATATAAGGACTTTACACTGACAACATATGCAGATGCAGATTGGACCAGCTGTGTCGACGACAGAAAAAGTACAAGTGGTGGTGTGTCCTATCTAGGAGAGAGTCTGGAGGAATGACTAAGAAAGAAACACACATTTCTTCTCTAGTCCATGGCTAAAGATGAATACATAATAGCTGCAGTTTGTTGCACACAGGTGATGTGGATGAAACAAAAACTTCAAGACATGAAAGTAAACTTCAGTGAGCCTATTCCTATCAAATGCGAAAATACAAGTGCAATAAGCATATCAAAAAATCTTGTGCTTAATTTGAATACCATCCCTATAAAATACCACTTTCTTAGAGAATAATTAGTTGAAAAGATAGTGAAAATAGAATACATCCCCACAAAGGAACAGATAGCAGACATATTCACAAAATCTCTTGTTGGCTTTGTTTACTGGGTAAAATAACACAAGTATTTTATTATCAATCCGGGTTTGTAAAACTTAGAAGCATCTCCAAAATATATAGATTTCAACTATAGTCAATTTTAGAAGATGAATTATTGAATTTAAAGGAAATGCATACTACAAATATAAAACTTAACTAAATAATTTCTAATTCAATATGTAATAAGCATAAGAAGAAGCTCCTAACTTAGGAGAACTTGGTTGACCTTCTCTATAATACTGCTTCATGAACAGAAATCAAAATCACTAATGAACAATAGCTCAAGATGCATAAAAGAATAATAGAAGATGCACCTAACTAAGGGTGTCCTTGTTGACCTTCTTTATTCATTCATCATTAATGCCATTGTAATAAAACTATAAATTCAGAAAATCACTTTAAACAAATGCATTTCTTTCTTCCTATCTCCTTCTTTGTGCTTATATTCTTCTGTCTTCCTCTCTCTTTCTCTCTACTTCTAATCTGATTTCTTCCTCTCTTTTTCTTTTCCATTCTCTTTGTTGTCTCTCATATTCAATTGTCTGTTCAAGAGTCATAAGTGGCATATTATATCCTTCTCCTTATTCAGTCATTTCATGTTCAGATATTTGTAATGTTTCAATATGAGGTTGATTTGGTGTTTCCTCAACTGTCTTAATATGTTCAAGGACAGGTTTTTCTAATTGTTCAACAACCGATTTTCTTGTTTCCATTTTTTTTCCTAGTAAAGGAGTTTATTTTGGTGATTTCTTTCTTTTTACCTCCATGGCCAACAAGGTTTGTCTTTCAATCAGAGTTAATATTTTTCCTGATCTCTGTTTTTCCTCTAACTCCTCTAGAGTTGGTCTTCCAGAAACTGGTGTTGCTAGTCCTGTGGATGGTTGAATTTGTTATTCATCAGTAATTTTTACTGTTTGAAGATGACTAAATGTTAGTACTAGATTTCTAAAAACAATATTCATGAATATTGTGAGTTTTAGGAATCTCACTGCCTTCATTATCCTTAGGATAAATTTTTCACTATTTTACTACTCTACCATGCCCTGGTCACCCTACCACTCCCAGAAGACCCATCTTGGGCTCATGCCACTCATCTTCACTATTTTTTACCACCTTTGACCTTAGCACTCATTTTGGCCTTGCCCGACCCCTCCATTTGCCATCTATGATCACCAACCAACCTATTTTTTTCCCATGTTCACCAGATACCTCAAGCATTAGTAGTCTCAAATTTCCTTTCTAGGCTCTTTAGATAAATCAAGATCATTAGTTTTGGGTCTGCAATGCATAAGTTTGTCAAAATCTCTGTTTTACACCTACAGACCCCAAGTCAATCTTTCAGCCAAAGACCAAGTTAAAAGAGCCTCCCACTAGGTCACCTAGGGTTTCATGGTCATAGGATTGTTTTGGTGTTCTAAAAATATTTGTTTTTCCTATGCCAAGAGGTTGCAATAAGCAAAAAGCACATGATTTATTAACCCTCCATATCATCATCATTATGACAATCAAGATAGTGAAGAGCAAGATGAAACATCAAAAGATACAAAGATGCACTCAAAAGGACCCTTAAGACACACTCAAAAGAATCATCCTAAAAATAAAATTATTGGAGACAATGGTGAAGGAGTTCAAACAAGAAGACAACTAGTAGAAAAGTATGACGAAGTTCATCTAGTTATGTTGTCACAAATAGAGCCAAATAAATTTGATGAGGCAAGACAAGACAAAAATTGGATAGATGCTATGAACTAAGAGCTAGACCAAAGTGAGAAAAGCAAGACTTGGGATCTAACACCAAGACTTGTTGGAAAGAATGTCATTGGCACAAAATGGGTATTCAAGAATAAGATGAATGAACAGGGTCAAGTGGTTAGAAACAAAGCCAGACTAGTATGTAAGGGGTACTCACAAGTAGAAGTTCTTGATTACGAAGAAAATTTTTCACCAATCACGAGAATGGAAGCAATTAGATGTTTTTGGCCTTCGCATGCTACAATGATTTCAACGTGTATCAAATGGAGAATTGGTGCCTTCCTAAATGGTGACCTAGAAAAGGAAGTTTACATGGAACAGCTTGGAAGGTTCCGTTATAAATTAACCTTCGTTTGCGAGGTTAAATAAAGCACTATATGGTCTTAAACAAGCACCACGAGCATGGTATTCTAGGTTGGAAAAGTACCTTCAGAAATAGGGGTTCAAGAGAGGAGGGATTGATAGTAATCTGTACATGAAGGCTAATGAAGATGAATTATTAATTGTGATTGTATATGTAGATGACATCATATTTGGAAGCAATAAAAATGGTCTGGTAAAATGATTTGCTGAAGAGATGAAGTCGGAGTTCGAGATGTCAATTATTGGAGAACTTACTTCAAATCCTACAGAAGGTCAAAGGCATATTTATTTCACAAGAAAAATATCTAAGAGATATGTTAAAAAGGTTCCAAATGGAATAACGTAAACCTATCTCAACCCCCATGACTACTGGATGCAAGCTATGTGCAAATGATGGATTGCCATATGTAGGTCAAAAAAATTACAGTTCAATGATAGAAAGTTTGTTATATCTGACAGCTTCTAGACCAGATATAATGTTGGCAGCCGGATTAGTGGCAAGATATCAATCAGCACCCAAACAAAGTCACTTGTTATAAACCAAGAGGATATTCAGTTACTTGAAAGTTACTACAAATTATGGACTATGGTATCCAAGATATAAGGACTTTACACTGACAACATATGCAGATGCAGATTGGGCCAGCTGTGTGGACGACAGAAAAAGTACAAGTGGTGGTGTGTCCTATCTAGGAGAGAGTCTGGAGGAATGACTAAGAAAGAAACACATTTCTTCTCTAGTCCATGGCTGAATATGAATACATAATAGCTGCAGTTTGTTGCACACAGGTGATGTGGATGAAACAAAAACTTCAAGACATGAAAGTAAACTTCAGTGAGCCTATTCCTATCAAATGCGAAAATACAAGTGCAATAAGCATATCAAAAAATCTTGTGCTTAATTCGAATACCATCCCTATAAAATACCACTTTCTTAGAGAATAATTAGTTGAAAAGATAGTGAAAATAGAATACATCCCCACAAAGTAACAGATAGCAGACATATTCACAAAATCTCTTGTTGGCTTTGTTTACTGGGTAAAATAACACAAGTATTTTATTATCAATCCGGGTTTGTAAAACTTAGAAGCATCTCCAAAATATATAGATTTCAACTATAGTCAATTTTAGAAGATGAATTATTGAATTTAAAGGAAATGCATACTACAAATATAAAACTTAACTAAATAATTTCTAATTCAATATGTAATAAGCATAAGAAGAAGCTCCTAACTTAGGAGAACTTGGTTGACCTTCTCTATAATACTGCTTCATGAACAGAAATCAAAATCACTAATGAACAATAGCTCAAGATGCATAAAAGAATAATAGAAGATGCTCCTAACTAAGGATGTCCTTGTTGTCCTTCTTTATTCATTCATCATTAATGCCATTGTAATAAAACTAGAAATTCAGAAAATCACTTTAAACAAATGCATTTCTTTCTTCCTATCTCCTTCTTTGTGCTTCTATTCTTCTGTCTTCCTCTCTCTTTCTCTCTACTTCTAATCTGATTTCTTCCTCTCTTTTTCTTTTCCATTCTCTTTGTTGTCTCTCATATTCAATTGTCTGTTCAAGAGTCATAAGTGGCATATTAGATCCTTCTCCTTATTCAGTCATTTCATGTTCAGATATTTGTAATGTTTCAATATGAGGTTGATTTGGTGTTTCCTCAACTGTCTTAATATGTTCAAGGACAGGTTTTTCTAATTGTTCAACAACCGATTTTCTTGTTTCCATTTTTTTTCCTAGGAAAGGAGTTTATTTTGGTGATTTATTTCTTTTTACCTTCAAGGCCAACAAGGTTTGTCTTTCAATTAGAGTTAATCTTTTTCCTGATCTCTGTTTTTCCTCTAACTCCTCCAGAGTTGGTCTTCCAGAAACTGGTGTTGTTAGTCCTGTGGATGGTTGAATTTGTTAGTCATCAGTAATTTTTACTGTTTGAAGATGAATAAATGTTAGTACTAGATTTCTAAAAACAATATTCATGAATATTGTGAGTTTTAGGAATCTCACTGCCTTCATTATCCTTAGGATAAATTTTTCACTATTTTACTACTCTACCATGCCCTGGTCACCCTACCACTCCCAGAAGACCCATCTTGGGCTCATGCCACTCATATTCACTATGTTTTACCACCTTTGACCTTAGCACTCCTTTTTGCCTTGCCCGACCCCTCCATTTGCCATCTATGATCACCAACCAACCTATTTTTTTCCCATGTTCACCGGATACCTCAAGCATTAGTAGTCTCAAATTGCCTTTCTAGGCTCTTTAGATAAATCAAGATCAGTAGTTTTGGGTCTGCAATGCATAAGTTTGTCAAAATCTCTTTTTTACACCTACAGACCCCAAGTCAATCTTTCAGCCAAAGACCAAGTTAAAAGAGCCTCCCACTAGGTCACCTAGGGTTTCATGGTCATAGGATTGTTTTGGTGTTCTAAAAATATTTGTTTTTCCTGTGCCAAGAGGTTGCAATAAAAGAGGAAGAAGGACATCACATGATTGTCCAAATGGATTAGAAAAACCTTCAAGGAAGGCCTCCTTCGTCAAAGCACAACTTCTGCAAAGGACAGCTACTCATCTTAAAACATTTCTGCAGGAATGATTGAGATGGCTATCAGCAGAAAGGAGGTAGGGTGAGAGGCCAACTCCTCACTAAAAGACATTCACAGCAAAGGAGAGACAACATGCCTAAGTTCAAAGAGAATCAGGGTTTTTAGGAACTAATTGGCTGAACAGTATTGTCAACCAAGAAGCCAATGCAGAAACCACAAGGATGGAGGTACATCAACACCACTGAGCATGAATTGAAGATTTATTAAAAACTAGAAATGAAACCTCCATGATGACAGTAGGGAGATAATTTAAATAGACTCTGAAGGTGGCCTCCAGGGTCTGCCAAGTTGGCAATGTTTCACTATCTCAAAAGGAGAGGATATGGCCAAGGGGAGATAATGACAAAGCATGATTGTGGTGACTGTGCAAGACAGATCTATTATACCTCTGGAAAATCAGTGAGAGGGGAAGAAATTGTTTAACTATCACCCACACGAAGAGATCTCAAAGGGGGTAAAGACATGAGTTCCAAACTTCATAATGCAGGCAAGAAACATTTTGACACTGATAGGGTAAAGGCAGGTCCCTCAAAAAAAAATTGTTTTAAAGAAATCGCCCTTACTAAATGAGTTTAAAGAGATCTGTTAGTTTTCAAATGACAGAGAGGGCAAGTTTTAAGGTTTGGATATGATAGAATGGGTAAGAACAGAGTGTTAAAACATCCAACAAGTCAAAGGAAATAAAATCCATCACATCAGTTACCTAAGAACAACAAAGAGGAAAGGTTGATATGAGAAGATATCGTTGTTTTGTTTTAAAGTCACCTCCTGCAAAAGAAAAAGGGATATCAGTGATAAATTGACAAGATGAAACTCAAAACATTAGCAAAAGTGGGTGTCTAGTTTTAATTTATTATTCCAAGGGTATTAAAGCACCTCATTCGTCACTCAAGCTCATTTGTCATTTGCTCAAAGAGTGACAAGTTTCCAAGGGAAGATTTAGGCAATTCTGGCAGAGTTCGAGCGGCAAGAACCCAGTGCTACGCTCCTGGAAAACCTTGTTGCATGTTTTTGTGCATTCCCCTTTGAAGTTTAAACAGAGCATCACGCACCTGTGTAAATTCGTTACATGTTTACCATCGTTCAGACCCGGCAGCGTGCAGAGGCTCGACTGGCCTGGGCACTGCGCACAGACCGCGTTTGCTCGTGAACCAAAACCTGTTAAAAGGCGTGCAGAGCTGACCTGACTGTCTCAGGCACTACGCGCCTGCACGTTTAGAAGGCTTGACTGCTCGTGCCGACTCTGCCACGTTGTGCATTTGCGCTACCCATCCAAACCACACGGAGATCGCCCGACAGGCCCCGCTGTTGCACTCTTGTGCTCCACCCAGGCGCTACATGCAGGGCCGTTCAGGCCAACCTGACAGCCATGCAGAAGACTTACTGCTCCACCCAGGCGCTACAGGCAGGGTCGTTCAGGCCGACCCGACAACGCGTGCAGGGGCTTGAATGATGTGCTCCTGTGCTACGCGTTTAGCCAGGAAGCCCTTCAAGCTGGTGCAAGCCTCCAAATGCGTCAAAGCTCCTCAAAACCTCTGCTTGGTGCCTCATGAAGATTGCTATAAAAGGTATTTAGATGCTCTACCCCCTCTCATGTTGTTTTAAAAGTTGAAACTTAGATATAAATGTAAAGAAAATAAAAACCCTAAAGGAAGAGAAAACCTAATCTCCCTGCTACCAACACTCTTGTTTCAAGGGCACCCATCTATCTACATACTGAAGGCACACTGAAATTGTTTTTCTAAGAAGCTACTCCTCTGCCAAAATAATATCTCCATCTGCAAAATTAGCCTCCACACTGCCAAGCCTTGACATCACTATCTCCTCACCATGCTACTCGCCCTCTTCATATCATTTCACAAGCAGTTTCAGGGTTTTGATTTCAAGCCAAGAGTAAAAGATAAAATGTCTAGAGAAGGCAGTAGTGATAGTGGCAAGGGAGGCCAAAGGCCTAGGGGACAACAAAGAAAGCGTGGAAGGGTAAACAGGTTTGAACCTTTGAACACCAAGGAGTTGACAGCCTCCCCCACAACAGTTGCATATTTCCAAGAGGTAGGATGTTTTGATTTCTGTGAAAGAGTACAAAGAGTACAAATTCACCCTGAGTTGACCAGACTTTTTATCCTCAACCTCCATGACCATCAAGTGCATCTAGCTGGGGTAAATTTTGAGCTATCCACCAATAAAATTGCTATGGCAACTAGGATACCTTGCATGGGAGAAAAATGGTTCAAGCAGGTGAATTTGGACCTGAGCCATTATCAACCTTTCTTGAAACCAAGATACCAAGTTGATTGAAAAACTATTTTTCCCTTTTCCCATTTGTTGGATAGATATGCCCCCTTAATGAAAGTCATCATGAAGTATTTTACATGCGAGGGGAGGTTTTCTAGACTTTGTTCCAACCATATAAGGCTGCTTATGCACTTCACTAGGGCCAAGCTACTACGTTTTCCCTATTACCTTTATAGAAGTATTGATAAGATGTCATACATTGTGCAAAAGAGGCCTCCTTCACAACAAATGCAGAGTCATTTTCACCATTCTCTTATCAAGATGATTGTGTTACATAAATTAGAGCAACAGGGTATCCCATGGGAAGTGTTCATCACCCATGATGTTTTCACAAATCCACAACCTCTTCTTCTGCAAATTTTACCCTCATCATCTCATCCACCTTCCTCCATTCCTCCATCACCCCTCACTGACCATGAATCACCCTCTCCACATGAATCCTCTCCTCAAGAAAACTTCTCGCCCTCACCTTCTCCTAAAGCATCAGAACAAGAATGGAATGATGAAGAACAAAAGGAGAACAGTGACAAAGAGGAAAATGACATTCAAGAGGAAGAAACAAATGATGAGGAAGAGGAAAATGACAGTCGAGAGGAAGAAACAAATGATGAGGAAGAGGAAAATGACAATCAAGAGGAAGAAACAAAAGACAGAGAAGAAGAAACAGAAACAAATGATGAGGAGGAAGAAAATGATGTTGAGGAGGATGATGATGAAGATCAAGAGACAGAGGCAGATTATGAAGACAAAGGCAGTGAGCAAAACAGTGAAGAGGAAGAAGAAGGCATTGAACAATGCAGTGATGAAGTGAAAAGCAGTGGTAAAGAGGATAATGACGAAGAGGATTGCAATGATGAAAATGAAAACAGTGAGGACATTACAGAAGACAATAAAGAGGTTGAGGAAAATGAGGATGAAAATGCGCAAAACAGTAATGAAGACACTGATGAAGACACCTCTGACAGTGACAAAACAGAAAATGATGATGACAATGATAATGTTGCAAACACAGATACAGAGGATAAAAATGATAAAGGTAATGACAAAACCATTATGACTGATAGCCCTAATAATAATGACAGCAGTGACTCTATGAACCAAAAAATCAGCCAAGAGGTTGATGACAGTAGTGGCAATCATGACAATAATGCTAGCATGGAGGAAAATGCAAGTGAATTTCAAGAGGGCATTCAAGAACACAATGCAGGAGACACAAATGCAGATACCATTGATGAAAAGAAAGGAAGTCTTGAGATCAGTCATGGTAAGTGCATTCTACTAAACAAATTTGAGTTTCTCCCTCTCACATATCAAAAAGGATCAAGGCTTGTGTTTGTTGCCTCCAAAGGGCAAGGGGCCATGCCATCATCCTCAGCTCAGCCACTAGACAAAGGGAAAAAAAAGGTAAAGGAATAAGAAGAAGGTCATGAAGTTGAGAGGGAATTTGAGATCATTCAGGTGGACAGTGATGAGGAGAATGAAACAAGGATCACAAACTTGCTCCTCCAGGACAGAAATGCACAAATTGAAGACCTCCAAGTACATTTGAATAGGGCCAAGAGTGTAAAATATGCCCTTGACTTGGATAACAGGCACCTAAGAGCACAAATTGCAATCTATGAAGCTAGAACCATCAAGGCCAAGAAAGAAGCCCAAAAGGCACAGGTGAAACTAGATGAGTTCATGGGCACTTATAAAGAGATTGAGGATGAGAAAGGAGAATCTAGGAGGATACCTATGTTGGAAATACTGAGAGGGGGGGGTGAATCAGTATTTATTTCAATTAGATCATTAGTTAATCTTCAATTATTATCAGTGTTTGTATAATGATAGCAGAAAACAAGAGGAACACAAATGCACACAGTTTTTAAGGTGGAAACCCACACCGGGACAAAAATCACCTAATGCTTTTCTAATAATTCTTTTCAACTCCAATTGAAAATAAAGCTCCAACTTCCTAGAATCTAGAAAATCATTCTTCTCCAGCTCCCATTGGATGGACGCTCCAACGCGCGAGATTCTTCAATAGTCAACTGAACGAATGCCTCAACACCCAATGAGCTACAACTCACCCTAGCACCACCCTACCACCCTATAGAAGAATAAAAATGAATGGACTCCCGTACCAGGGAAAATGGTCCACTTTACAGTGATATAGAATGATGTAGAAGAAAAATATATACTAGACCATAACCCCAACTTTGACACAACCTCCTAATGATGATCCTAGATCTCCCAACACTGCCTCTTCAACCCTTGGCAGATAGATACTAGTACAATTTGTACAATAATGTATTTACAATGACTAAGTACAATGATACCTTTACAATGATTGTATGCAGTGCTGCCCACTTGAAGACTTCATATGATAAAATTCTTGCTGCTGTTATGCACCTTGGTTGTTGCTCTTGTCATGCTACCCTCTGCTGCACCTTGCTTTGCTTTGCTACCGTAGAAAGTCTGGTCCTTTGCAACCCTTGACAACACATGATCTAGCTTTTTCTTGCCTTTTAGGAGCTCGATATTGAATCTTGTGTATCTTTGTTATTTCAAATCTTCAATATCTAATTTTGGTCCTGTAGTATTCCTCTGAGTCGTCTTTCCAATGCCATAGTTCTGACCCAATTTGGACTCTTCAAGAGAGAGTTATACCCAATTTCTCACACTGCCCTAATTATGGAATGTTTCAGCAGAGCGCACTTGTACAGAATTCCACGTGTCACTGTTTCTTCATTTGACTCTAACATTGATAAAGATAAAACTAAAGACTATGCACTATCTGCCACTTTTTACAGAATTCCAATCCGATACTCAGAGAGAGATTTATGGTGATTTTACCAAGGTCACTTCTTTGAGATGAAATTCAGGAGCCTGCAAAAACCCTTACTTCCACGGATCATATCTCCAAAAATGTTGTGCAAATTTATCTAAAATTTTTACTGGAGCTTCCTCAGTATTTCGGCTTCGCCTCATAAAAATTTCAGCTTCTGAGCCTTTGTAGAAAAAAAGTTAGAGCGAAAATTCCACGATGACCTGTTTCAGATGGCCAAATCCCATACATAAGGAGGAAATGAAGATCACAATTTATATGAATGCTTTAGTTGAGAGGGGATTCAACAAGTGAACGTGGGAGGGATCTTAGGAGCTTAAAAAATATTAATTATGAATTTTCAATGACCCATGCCCCAACCCCATGGGTTTTTAGCCCACTAACTGGGGGTACAAACTTCAAACATGAATATCTCTCAAACCGTGAAGAATTACATGGCGTGCCATATATCAACGGAAACATCTCGACAAGTAGAAACCATCAAAAGAATTATTGACCCAGAATATATTAATTTTTTAGGTCAAAATTCCCATGCAATATTGGGTTAGCCCCTGGTGCTGCTTGGGTTGACATCAATGACAACCGCTGATCAACAATCTCCCCCTTTGGCATTGATGGCAACACAAGTACTCCCCTTGCGATCATGACACCTCTTCCTACAACATTCTCTCCCCCTTTGACATCAATGGCAAAGGGTAACTCCCCCTGAAGCACAACCATCCTGCGGACCTGTACACACTTCCACTCGCGCTGACACGCAACCGTCCTGCAGACCTGTACACACTTCCACTCCCCCTGACACACAACTGTTCTGCAGACCTGTAATCTACTTCCACTCCCCCTTTATATTCTGAAAAAGGAAAATCTAATGAGAACTTGGGAGAATCCCAAGCTTTTGGTGAAGATATTCCAATGCTGGCGAATATTTAATATGTGATTCTTTTGGTGCTGCTTGGAATCTTGCTACTTGTCCAACTGCTTGCATAACATCTGGTCGGGAGGTTGTTACATATAGAAGACTACTAATCATAGATCTGTACAACCTTTGATCCACATCCTTAGATGAGTCGTCTATGCTCAATTTGCAACCAAGTAAAGACATCTCGAAATCACTTTGCACCTTTGTATCAAAATTCTTACTTAGTCGATCATCATTGCTACCAATTATTGTATCATCCTCTTTAGCTATTAGACATGCTTTAGTTGCTTCATCCAGAACATATATGTCGTTTGGAGCTCGACTTGCTGTAGCCACAATTTCACCATACACGCCTTTCCCGATTTCACATTTCGTGGAGTTGAATAGTATTGTGTGTCCTTGATCACACATTTGTCCAACACTGAGCAGATTGTGATTCATGTTTTCAACCAGTAGAACATTATTGGCTAGAGAATATTTGCTTCCGAGAGTGATAGTACCTGATCCTATAACATTTGAAGATCCATCATTTCCAAACGACATGGTTCCATCCTTCTTCTCTTTCAGAGATACAAATTTATTTCTATCTCCAGTCATATGCGTTGAGCAACCGCTATCAACATACCACACATCTTTGTTCTTTTGAGCCTTGAGAGCGAGAGCACAATTATCATTCTTCTTCTTCTTCCATGTTCGTTCATTAAGTGGCTTCGAAGATTCTTCTGGAGGATTTTCAAGTCTGCAGTCTTTGGCTATGTGTCCAAAGTTTCGACATTTGTAACATTCAATATTATTTCTTAAATGTTCAAATCTATTGATGTTTCGCGAAGCCCTGGGAGGTTCATATTTGACAGATCTCCTGGAATTCTATTCGTTCCTAGGGTACATGCGACATTCTACATCTTTATGACCAAATTTTCCACATGAATAACAATAGCCATAAAAAATATGTTGGTACCTGGATGGAAATTTTCGTCGAGGAATTGTCTTCCAAGGCTGTTCTTGCGAATATTTTCCAATGAAGTCTACATGCATATCATATCTCATAGGTTCATTGTATTTTGTTGTAGAAGGTCCTGCTTCTTCTTCTTTGTAACCGATGCCAGTTTTTTCATTGTAAGATCATTGATTGTTGATGAGTTCTTCCAATGCCCTTGAGTTGTTGGCATAGTTTTGGATAGTTTTTCCTTTCTTCACTTCCTCATGTAGCGAGACTACTTCGGCTTCTAATTCTTCCCTTTCTTGGTTGCTTTCTTCCAACTTCTTTTGAAGTGACTCTTCAATGCATTTGTGTTCTTCAACTTCAATTTTGAGACCTTGAACTTGTTCTTCAAGAGTTTTGGAACGGATCTTCTCCGCCTTGAGATCTTTTATAAGCTTGATTGCTTCCTCATAAAATTCGTCTATGGTCCATCCTTCTTCTTCATTGTTTTATACCTCTAGCTTATTGTGCTTGGGTTTATTGTGCTTGGCCATAAACAATACTCTCTCATTGGCTTCTTCTTCACTATCATTGTCTTCATCGGATGATGAGCTATCTTCTTTAGAGAGAAAGTTCCTTTCGGATCCTTGCTTGTTGAATTTCTTAAAGCCTTTCTTTCTTTTTGAGTTGCCATTACTTTTGTTTGGACATTTTGCTGCAAAATTCCCAACCTCATTACAGCTGAAACATATCAATGGAAGTTTACCTTTGAATTCTCCCTTACCAATTTGTAGTTTTCTCGTGAAGTAAGCATATTCTTCATCTGAAAGACTTTCTTCATCATCTCCCTTTTCTTCACACTTGCAAGTGCATGTCTTTTCAATTGAAGGTTGTTTATCCTTATTGGTTTTCTTAGATGCAACGAATGCAGTTTCTAGATGCAAAGTACCCTCTTCTTCATCAAGTCTCATTTCATATGCTATGAGAACTCCATGTAATTCTTCTTTGCTGAGTTTTTCCAGATTTGCACTGTATTCTAAGACCGATACCTTTAGGTTGAATCTCCCTGGTAACGTTCTAAGAATCTTCCGTATAATAGTCTTCTCGTCAACTGGCTTTCCCAATCCTTCTAGAGTATTTGTTATTTCATCAACGTATTGAAAGTATGCAGCAATGTTGCAATCTTCTTTCATTCTGAGTTGCTCAAATTTTGCTCTATAGATTTGAAGCTTTGCTTCTTTGACATTTGAGTCACCTGCATATATATTCTCAAGCTTGTCCCATAAATTTTTGGCGGTTTTACAACCCAACACCTTATGATAAGCAGATTCAATAAGTCCACTGATAATAATATTCTTTGCTTTTGCATCATTTACCAAATTATTATTACCTTGTTCATCCGCGGTTTATGTAAATCCATTTTGAACAGTGTCCCATACTTTGTAACCTTGCGCCAAGAGATAGACCTCCATTCTTCCTTTCCAGAGTGCATAATTATTTTCATTGAATAGAGGTACACCATTCTTGGTATGCTCCATGACCTCCTTCCAGCTGTTAAACTGCTATTGAAGGAACCAAGCTCCGATACCAATTGTTGGAAATACTGAGAGGGGGGGTGAATCAGTATTTCTTTCAATTAGAGCATTAGTTAATCTTCAATTATTATCAGTGTTTGTACAATGATAGCAGCAAACAAGAGGAACACAAATGCACACAGTTTTTAAGGTGGAAACCCACTCCGGGACAAAAACCACCTAATGATTTTCTAATAATTATTTTCAACTCCAATTGAAAATAAAGCTCCAACTTCCTAGAATCTAGAAAAGCATTCTTCTCCAGCTCCCACTGGATGGACGCTCCAACGCCCGAGATTCTTCAGCAGTCAACTGAATGAATGCCCCAACACCCAATGAGCTACAACTCACCCTAGCACCACCCTACCACCCTATAGAAGAATAAAAATGAATGGACTCCCGTACCAGGGAAAATGGTCCACTTTACAATGATATAGAATGATGTAGAAGAAGAAGATATACTATACCATAACCCCAACTTTGAAACCACCTCCTAATGATGATCCTAGATCTCCCAACACTGCCTCTTCAACCCTTGGCAGATAGATACTAGTACAATTTGTACAATAATGTATTTACAATGATTAAGTACAATGATACCTTTACAATGATTGTATGCAGTGCTGCCCACTTGAAGACTTCATATGACGAACTTCTTGCTGCTGTTATGCACCTTGATTGCTACTCTTGTCATGCTACCCTCTGCTGCACCTTACTTTGCTTTGCTGCCGTAGAAAGTCTGGTCCTTTGCAATCCTTGACAACACATGATCTAGCTTTTTCTTGCCTTCTAGGAGCTCGATATTGAATCTGGTGTATCTCTGTTATTTCAGATCTTCAATATCTGATTTTTGGTCCTATATTAGTCCTCTGAGTCATCTTTCCAATGCCATAGGTCTGACCCAATTTGGATCCTTCAAGAGAGAGTTATACCCAATTTCTCACACTGCCCTAATTATGGACTGTTTCAGCAGAGCGCACTTGTATGGCATGCCACGTGTCATTGTTTCTTCGTTTGCCTCTGAAATTGATAGAGAGAAAACTAAAGATTTTTCACTATCTACCACTAATTATGGAATTCCAATCCGATACTCAAAGAGAGAGTTATGACGATTTTACCAAGGTCACTTTTTTGAGATGAAATTCAGGAGCCTGCAAAAACCCTTACTTCCACAGATCATATCTCCAAAAATATTGCAGAACTTTATCTGAAATTTTTACTGGAGCTTCCTCAGGATTTTGGCTTCGCCTCATAAAATTTCAGCTTCTGAGCCTTCGTAGAAAAAAATTTAGAGTGAAAATTCCACGATGACCTGTTTTAGATGGCCAAATCCCATACATAAGGAGAAAATGAAGATCACAATTTATATGAATGCTTAAGTTGAGAGGGGCTTCAACAAGTGAACGTGGGAGGGATCTTAGGAGCTTAAAAAATATTAATTATGACTTTTCAATGACCCATGCCCCAACCCCATGGGTTTTTAGCCCACTAACTGGGGGTACAAACTTCAAACATGAATATCTCTCAAAACGTGAAGAATTACATGGTGTGCCATATATCAACAGAAACATCTCGACAAGTAGAAACCATCAAAAGAATTATTGACCCAGAATATATTAATTTGATTGGTCAAAATTCCCATGCAATATTGGGTTAGCCCCTGGTGCTACTTGGGTTGACATCAATGACAACATCTGATCAACAACCTATGACCATGGGGTTGAAGAAGGCATTGGAAAAGCAAAGGGAACAAGAATCAGCCCTAGCAAAACAACTCCCTCTTGATGAGCTTTTGGCCATCGAAATAGCACATGATTGGAAACCTTGGTTGGAAAAAGCCAACATACACTTGGAGGCTAAATTGAAGAAAGAAAATCAAGATCTTGACCTCCAAAGAAGGATGACCAAACATTATGCTCGGAGAAACCAAATTGCAAGGGTTAAACTCAAAAAGGCCCAAACCAAGATCCAAGCACTAAAAGAGGGAAAAGGCCAAGCTAACCTTGGAATCTTGGCACAAGCTTCTTTGCAAGTCTCTCAAAACCCATGAGGCACACATCCACCAATGTTGGGATAATTTTGACAATTTTTGGTTTTTTGCTAATTTTGAGGGCCAAGGGGGTAGCACACCCGGTGCTATGCTTTTTCTCAGAGAATCTTCAAGAGGAAAGGCTCACATTTTTGGAATCCTCATCTCTATTATAGCATTCTCACAATGTTTCATATTAATTGGAGTTTTTTGGGTCCTCCAAAAGGGTCAAAAACACCCTAATTTTCACCATTCTACCTACTTTTCAGGACATGTGCTGCAAATTTACCAGTCTTGGAATTTTTTCTTTTTGAACGGTTACAGAGGTCCAATGAGAGAAAAAAGGGTATATATGGAAAGTAGACTCAAAGGGCTTTCCAACGAGCCTTCACAGAGCCTATTCCAACATCAGGAAGGCCTTCAAAACATTGCTGCAAGTTGACCCATTTTTCCTGCTTGAGTGCTACGCCCTTGGCATGGAAATTCATCCTAAAACACAGTGTTGCGCCCTTAGCAGAGGAAAAGTCAACAGTGTACACTTGGAAAGTTTTAGGAGGCATGGCAGAGCCCAAATGTCAATTTCTTTGCTAAAAATGCCCGAAAAGATATTTTGTTTTAGATATTTTGTGCCCTGGGCCTTGCAAGGCCTCAAGGACAATAGTGACATTTCTTATTAGCCAATAGGCTTCTAGAGACTCTATTATTTTTTTCTCCTCCTTGCTTGTTAAAAGGAGCATTGAGGATTAATTTTTAATGTTGGCATTTGATGAGTTTTGAGAGAAATACATGGTTCTTTGAGGTTAAAGAGCAATTTGGTGTTGTGGAGCTTGTGGATGATTTGCTTTGATTGATGATGATGAAGGCTTGCTTGCAAGATCCCTGAGCTTGGTTTATGGTGATGTGTCTGTTCATTTTTTCTTGTTTATCATTGTGTCCATCCTTCTATGTTGCAATAGATCAAAAAATTATAGGCTAAGAATTGTTGTTTGAGGCACCTTAGTCCTTCCTGTTTAATAATGTCTTTATGTCTTCCTCTGCTGGGTTAGTTTAAGGAATTATTAGCTGCTCCTTATACCCACCTAAGCTCGTTTATTTCATCAATGGATTAATATGCTAGTTTGCAAATATGTTTTATGGCAAGTCCTGCTTATTTTATGTTATCTAAACTCTGTCTTGGAATCTCTCTTTGAAGTATTACTTGTTAGGTTAAGCCAAGGAGGTCTTGTTCTGATCTTGCCCTTTGTCCATGCCAATTATTTTGCCTCAAAGTTCTTTGTAGCTTGATCAATCATTTTTAGGAGTTCCCTCTTTGTTTATTAAAGTTATTTTGTTATCTTAAATGTTTTCTAAATCTTGAAGGTGTAATCACTAGGAGTTAAATGAGTTTCTCGCCTTCTATATTTCATTGGAATGTTTGTCTTGAATGTTTATTTGTTTAAGTATCATCATTGAGTTAATGTTTTGCCCTATCTAATTATTATTATCTTTTGCTTATCAGTATTTGAGACCTTCTTTTTTATGGGTATTTGACAAAGGATTCTTCACTGCCCTTTGCCCTACCTAGTTCACAAACTTAATGTCCATCTCACTTCATACATAACCTTAAAGATCCATTGACCACACTAGTCTTTCCCTGTGATGCATTCTGACTCATTGTTGAGATATCCATAACTTTCATAGTCTCCATAGCCCAAATTATTTGATGACCTCTCACTCCACCTATCCTACTTGATCATCTCACCCAACCAGAAAAAACAAAAAAACCCTACACTTAACAACTAGCCTAAAATCAACCATATAAAGAAAACAAGTTCACATCCATGCATACAATAGAGAGAGACTTATCTGAGTCCAGGAAGGCTAGGTCCTAGGACTCCAAAGACTGGTCTGATGTTACCCTGTGCATTTGGTCTACCAATCTTCTAAATCACGGGACCCTAACATAATGGCGATCACGGTGGGATTGAGTACATAGTAGCCTGTATATCACTTACAGACTCATTAGACCCTCAGTTAGACTTTGAAACTCCTGTGATTTGTAACCACCTCATCACTATCACCAACATAATGGCAATCACGATGGGACCTTCTGAGTAAGTAATAAGCATATACATCCGTAGGGAATTCAAAATCCCTTGTCAAAATAATATCCTTTGATTTGTAACCACCTCATCACTATCACCAACATAATGGTGATCATGATAGAACCTCTGAGTCGGTGACAATCTAAGTATCCCTTAGGACTTTAGAAACTCTTATCAAATCATAGAGAACTCAAACTGTCAGCCAAAGAGGAGAATCTGGTTGTTTCACCATCCTAGCAAAATGATGACCCAGCTGTAGTACACTCATAGAAACCTTATGGCTACTTGAAAGAAACTCAGAAAAACCCCAAAACATCCCTAGATTGGTTTTTTGTCAGTTATTGGTGGTGGACCATAAGCACACATCCTCAAAACAAACTAAAAACATCTCCACTAACCTCCAATAGGCCTACCACTTCACTAGTTCTTATTAGACTTCCCTAGGATTGTGTCGAATCAGCCTTGAGAATTTTAGAGGTCTATTCACACACTACATGAGCTTAGCAAACACTAAGAGAGGTAAAAAAATTTGAAAGCAGTCCAAAAAATTTCAGCCTCTCTAAATTTTGAGTTTGAAATCTGGCTTCACAAAGAATCAATATTAGATCTCATCCGGACCCAAACCCTCCTACTATAGTTGATGACCCAGAAAATATTTTGTGGCAAACTTCTAAAACTGGAAACTTAACTATTGTTAGGACCATTCATAAATCAAGCTTTGTACCTGAACATCTCACAGCCTTGCAAGATCCCTAGTTTGACTTGCACCATACAAGAAACCTTTTCAGAACCAAGTCACACAGTAGGATTGACCATACTGACCTTGAGCCCATAGATTTGCAGCAAAGTTCTAGTAGAGAAGCCTCTCCTTCCACCCCACCTGATTTCCAACTTCTCCACCACTTTGGCTCTTTCCATCCCAAATCTGCTCAAAATCAGTTCGCTGGTCCAAGTACTTCCACCACACCCATCCATACCATCGTTGTGCAAACCACCCCACTTCATCCTACACCTCCTCTCACAACCCTCCGCTTATTAATCCACCATTATCTCCTATCATGGTAGCTTGGTATGCCCCCTGGTTTTACCACAACCTTTGGTACCTTTGCGAAATGACTACCAGTCCATAATCCCTCACTTTACCGGGGCTGAATCTACCACTGTCCAACAGCATGTAGATAGAATAAATGATGCTTTTGACTACATGGAATTAGAAGAGGAAACCATGAAGATGAGGATGTTTGCCCAAAGCCTAGGAGGAGAAGCTAAGAAATGGTTTAAAGGCTTATCTCCTAACAACATACATGATCTCCCTTCCCTTTATCAGACATTCATCAAAAAATGGGAGAATAAGAAAAACCCCCTTCAAATCTTTTCAGAATATAAAAATCTTAAGAGAAATGTAGGGGAAAGTGTCCAAGATTATTGCACCAGTTTTAACAGTGTCTACAATGCTGTTGAGGAGGTAAATCCCCTCTGTGGACAGAGGCGATCCCTACTAGCCCAGCAGGGGTCTAGCAACAATCACGAAATGTTACGACGCAAGTTCCTAGTTACGAATCAAAGGACCAAAGATGGAGGCCTACCTGGAATCCAATGCTACGATCTGAAGAAGAGAGCGTTCCCATTCCTCAGCCTCGGCAGATCACGATCCTCCACGATCTCCGCGGATGGACACCTGCACATGCAAGAAACAAACAGATACAAGCATAAAATCTAGCATACGCAACTAAATATCAATCAGAAAGGATACTACTCATATTAACATAATCGAAAACAGAGTGGAACCATAATCGTAATCATTCATTAAATAACAATCGAAAGAGATTACAACCAATGTTCTGACGTCGTGATCTCCTTCGGATGGGTCTCCAGTCGTTCACGTCTCGCAAAGCTCGCCAGGGAAAGGGCAAACCTCTCCAGAGTCTCTCGACGATAGTCTCCTTACTTGAGTCGGCCTTTAGGGAACAAAGAGGGCTCTTACAGCACAAAGGCTCTTGAGAATTTGGAGATTCAAAGCTTAGGTACTTCAAGACTTTCAGCCCTTCAGCCCCTTCATCAATGGATGAAGGCTATATTTATAGAGGAGAGGAGGAGGTTGGGATCCCTACAATAGTGGAAGGGAGGCCTTATTTTTTGGGAGGTTCCCCATATGGTGGAAACAAGAGGCCAAAGGAGGAAGGTCGTGGTTATTCAGGCGAAACCACTCCTGATGACTCATCCACGAAGTTGTTGTAATCGAAACTTCGCCTCTTTTTTTAAAAAACTTTCCAAAAAAACGAGTGGCGCGGGGGGCATAGCGGTACGGAGCGCCCAATTGGCACGGGCTCGGTGTTAATTTTCCCCCATTGGCGCGAGTACATAACGGGCTACCGGCGCGAGGCAAAAACAGGTGTTTTTAGGGGTCTGCTCAAGAAATAATCAACAGAAGGAATGTTGTCCTCATGGAAAGGGATGCAATGATGGTATTTGCAAGGCATGACACTGCTTATTGGTCACAGAAATGAACCTGCAATGGGCGAGATGGGGATTGCAGAGATGGTGAAAAATTACTGTGTAACAAATGCCCCCTAAAGCATGAGGCCCGAGAGAGAGAGAGAGGGGTGAAATGCTTTACGAGAACGTGTCCAACTGAAAACTCCGCCGTCGAAAAACCTGTGTGAAGGAATACAACTGATATCTAAAATACATGATGTATATGTGGTATGGACGCAGCCATCCAAAACAGAGTATACAATAATCCAGATCCAAGGTATGGACGCAGCCATCCAGTAAGGATCGATAAATAGACTCAGGTATGGTCGCAGCCATCCAACGAGGATCAAATAAAATGACTCAGGTATGGTCGCAGCCATCCAATCAGTGAGTCATGTACATAATGATAATAATCCACAATCACAGCCTGGATTACAACAGACACAATCCAGGGTCTTGCGCTCCATCTCGACCCAAACAAAGTACAATTTCAAGCATGCGAATATGTGAGCTGAAGTCGAACATGCAAGAACATCGTCTGATTACCAGCCAATGATGAGAGTCGTTAACAGACGCGAGAGGAACCACCAATAATGACAATGGCCCTCAATGACTATAGGTACAATCTACAGCGTGTGAATCAATGAGCTGGTGTCGAACACCCATAGAATCACTCGATCGGAGGCCAATGACGAAATCCCCACGTCGAATGCGACGAACCTGCCATTGAGGCATGCAGGCTCCAAGGTACCATAAAGGAGTCTCTAGATCAACTTCCTGGATAATGAGCTGAAGTCGACAGGAAGTGACCTTGATCAAAGGTGGGCCATAATGTTTCCCACATCATCGACACAAGATAGAGGAACATGATGTTTTTGTTGTGAATCAGGATCGTATGAGAATCAGAGGAAGGTTGATATTCGCAGAGGCCAACTTCTCTTGAACATATAAACGGCATGACAATGGTCTTGGCAGTATTTGACATCAACGGATCAGAGGTCATGGTGATAAGGCAATGAGCAGAGGAGAGGTCAAAAAGGATTATCCAAACCCACGGAGGCAAAGTGAGGAAACGAGATGAGATGTCCCCAACCCGACACGAATGCAGACAAGTGCCATGTTCAAGAGCGACATACTGACGACGACAACGACGATGGTTCTATTTTTCCCCCACCATTTTTGGCGAGTACCTCTTTATTTTTACACAAGCTTGAAGAGGATACCATATGCTTGTCATATAAGTCCGCCCTTTGGGCGAATCCATCCTAGTACATTTAACGAGCCCTAGGAAGGAGGAACTCGGAGAACGTCATTTCGACTGAATCCAATGTCATCGGGTTTTAACGAGTCCGACAAAGGAAGAACTCGGCGTCTTTTCATGTTTAGAGAGTTTGGAAAGACAGCAGAAAATTAAACTCCAGCGGTCCCTTTTCGTAAATAGTTCCTCATATCCAAAAAGGTAGAAAACAATATCCAAGAAAACCTCCTAGTCGCGATAGGCTAGGGTATTCCTTTTTCGTAAATAATCTATCCCAGCCTGAAAAAGGGGTAAACGTATACTGGGTAGATGTCGTTTCGCAGCCACTTTAACGAGATCGAAACGACAAGGGACTCGGCAATCTTTTCATGTTTAGAGAGTCAGAAAAGAGCTGAAAGTTGACTCCTCCTAGAGGAACGAGTGGTATAAAGGGTAGCTACTGGTTCCGACAATGGTGGAATTGCTCAAAACAAGTATAGGTTAAGAGGCTGGCTAACAAGACCACTCATCGCAGCGGTTCCTCAGGAACGGGTAAAACAACCAAGTGAAGGCATATGATCGGCCAAACAGATAGTGACGATGGAGTGATAAAACCAAGGCTCATCTGGCAAAAACAGGCTAATAAAATGGCAATCACAAGAGGTAAAATGGGCAAGGTTTCATTTTTGCACAAGCTTGAAATCAGGAAACTCTGCTTGAAGTTGGTTTCATTTTTACACAAGCTTGAAACAAAGATAAACTATGCTTGAAGCCGGTTTCATTTTTACACAAGCTTGAAACGGAAACAAACTATGCTTGAAAAAGTAAGCATGCCCCCAGCATGGTGATTCAATTCGAGGTACATGCCCCCCAAGCTTCAGTCCATATGAAAGGAAGATGGAGTGAAGGTTCAAGTTACGAGATCAAGAGACAGACTCGACTGGGATTTTACGAGAAATTATCAAAGACTCGAATTGAACGGGAACGTGTTTCATTGTTTTAACGAGGTTGACACATTAAAAGAACTATCCTCAGACATCCTTGTTTCATTTTTTAAGGAGCTTGACACAAGACAAGGAACCATGCTCCAACAGACCTTGTTTCATTTTTTAAGGAGCTTGACACAGGAAAAGAACCATGCTCCGGGAACCTGGTTTCATTTTTTAAGGAGCTTGACACAGGAAAAGGAACTATGCTCCGACGACCTCATCATAATGAACAAGAATTCATCGCTTCCAAGAGTTCCACTCCTGATGGAAGGAAAACATCCTGGAATTCAGGACCCAATGCCCCCAGCACCTGATGCACAACGGCACCATCACTGAGCACAGGCACGGGGTAGGTAGCCACATAGTTGACCTGCGGTGGGGCAGATACAACTGGTGGATAAAAACCAGGAAGGGATGATGGCGGGCCAGTTGCCATATCAAGACCAAAGAACGAAAGCTGATCAATGGTCACAATCCGTCCTTCATGTGGAAAACAGACCACATGAAAAAGGGAGGAGACAAGCGCTCCCATGGCATAGGTGTAATCGCGCCCCAAGAGCAGATTGAAATCCAAGGGGCCTGGAACAACCATCATGTCCATATGGACATTTTTACCTCCCAAAGTAACAGGTAACATTGGAAGGATCCCTAAGGGTTGACTCGTTCTTCTGTTAAATGCCAACAGATTCTGCGTAACAGGCGTAAGCGGCGGTGAACCGAAAGCTTGCCAAGTAGTTCAGGATAGAACACTAACAGATGCGCCTTCGTCTATAATGGTGCTGGGTACGACCAGACCAAAAGCCTGTACTGTGATCTCAAAAGGCACATAAGACGGAAGGCGGTATCCTGCAAATCGACTCCAATCGAAGGAAGCGACCAAACTACTTGGAGGGGCTACCATCGAACCAAGATGGTCTTCCCTTGGTGTTACGGAATAAGAAGGAGCATCCTCCATGACCTCCATCTCTAAGGTGGGAGGGGTATCCTCCAGGATCTCCATCACGGGAGGTGGAGGAGCAACTTCTTGAGGTATAGGGACAAGAGAATCTTTCTCCAAGTTTGAGGAATCTGAAGAAACAAGAAGAACCTGAGGGATGTGAGATCCACTCTCGACGGAAAAGACCTGGTGCACCGTAGACGGGGCCAGCTCAACCGATCCCATGACCAATGGTTGGTCGGGAACGGATTCCTGAATTTGAATTTCCGAGGGAGCGGGATCGACTAAGGATGACTCTTGACCAATCGAGGAATCAACTACTGAAGGACTCACAGAAAGCTGTTTGTAACCAGCTGGGAGGCATGGTGTAGAAACAGTTGAGTTGTCTAAAATCCTCTTGGCTTCATCCATATACGGACAAAGGTGAATGGCATGGTGCCCTTCACACAACTTACAGGGATTGGTAATCTTACCCTGCTTCTTAAGAGTCTTACCAGCAGCAGCTGAAGACGTGCCCCCCACCTGACTCCCGGAAGCCAAAGGCAACGGTGGACGACCGCTGGACCATTCTTCAAGCACCTTGGGAATGCCAGGGCAGTCTCGAAGAAGATGGTCTCCCGTGCACAACATGCAAGGGAACTTGACTTTCCGCAGAGGGTTGGAAGGTTTATCAAGAGGAGATGTTTCGGAAGCGGTAGTGGCAGCTTTAGCCTCTCTTTTATCGGACTTCTTCTTCTTTGTCTTCTTCTTCTTCTTCTTAGCCACCTGGTTACTCGAATCTAGACTTTCGCCAGGCGAAGTAGAAGAGGAGGACGCAGAAACAGGCGTAGAAGGGGAGAGGTCCACCTTGGAATCAACATGATGTTGCTCAGGCGGAGGAACTGATTGAACAGTAGCCGAGATATTCGGGGCCACAGAGGTTGAAAACAACCAAACAGGCAACCCAACAGTTAACCCAGGAAGGGACAACGTTGCCATATAAGGAGCACCAACATTTCCAAAAGGAGGAAACGGACCAGGATTCCCATCGGAGGGGATTCCTTGGTTGGTGAACTCTGGAAAAGTTTCCATCATAAACGATCTTCAGAACAACACCCTAAGGAAACTAACTTTAACGAGAAATATTTCATGGGCAGTTAATTTTTAAAACATTGAAACAAAACTCTACCGTTTCATATTTTAAGAGTCAAGAAACAGGCAAAAGGTGACTCTATCACTTTCAGATTGGAAACAAGCGTGAAAGGACAAGCGCTTGATTACCTTTTCAAATTTGAAGAGTCAGAAAAGATCGAACTGACTACTCAGGAATGCTAGGCAAAGGGTGTACCAAATAACCGTGAACTGCAATATACACCTTGGTTTTAAAATGAAAGAGAAATCAACAAAGGACTTTCTGTACGTGCAGGCAATCTCCCCGGATGCTGTGTCCAGTGTATCACGGGTATAAGGCGACAGACTCGGCTTCTTATGGATAAAGGATAGCAACCTAGTGGGGTCTCCCTTTATATACGCGACGGTACGGGGAGCACAAGTCCGTACTAGTGTTGTCTAAAGCCAAGAGGCGAACGACAGCTACTAGGTTTAACGACGCCGGAACACGTCTCTAGCCTAGACCTCTAAATATTCGTTAATGTTTCAATGCTTCCTTAGGTAAATTGAGTAAATTTTAAAGTTTATCTTCAATTATGTTTTGGTTTCAGGCCCTACCGCATGTCATATGAAAATCTCCTATATGCAAAACTACATGAGAAAATAAATCTTTCAATTCGATGAATGATATCTAGTTAAGGGAAGAGCTTCAAACAATGATGCAACAAACAACAACACTGCAAACGAAATATTTTCCAAACTATATGACTTTCACTATTCGAAAGTAATTTAAAACATTCAACGAAGCGAATTATGCAATGTAATCTATGCAAAATTCTTTTTCCGAAAACTATGCAATTGTAATCTATGCACAATTTCCTTTTTCTTTTCAAATAATAAGAATGCACTCAATTCATTTTTCGATGAAATGAGAATCTACTTAATGCATGCTTTTAATGAAAGAGAATGCACTCAAAGCGATTTTTAGTTTTCAATCATTAAACAATGTGATTTAAGTTCAATGATAAATCTCAAAAAAGGCTTTTCAATGCAATGTGATTTAATGCATCTTAACAAAAAGAAAACTTTGAGACGAAAACTAAATAAACGCAAAGCTTCTTAATGAAGGATGAATGCAAAAGAGATGTAAATAAACACTAAGAATGCAATCATTGTTTCCAAACACTTTGTAACAAAATTCCTCAAAAGTTGACAAAACACAAAGAGGACTTCCAAAGAATGAGATCAAAACAAGGCATTCATTCCCTTTTACATCAAGTAATCATGGAAAGAAGACATTCCAAACAATGAGCAATGTAATCTATGCTCATACAGAGGAAAGTCCGGAAGGGAAAGACACACTGGTGAAGGATTTAGGGAAAAAATATCAAATTTCACACATCCTGAAATTGGCCCGACTTGTAGATTGACAACTAGCGCCAACTGGCGCGACTTGTACATTGAAAACTAGCGCCAATGGCCAATTTGCGCGGGTTGCTAACTGACAACAAGCGCCAACTCCTGAAAATGAAAAAAAAAAAAATCTCCCAACCAAGACCAGACTCACCACTTCAAGCAGAATCTAAAACAAACCCAGAAGAAAAATACTGACCAAAATAAACTTCCGAACAAGGGTAACCCTACCACCTACAGGAAATGGCGCGACTATCTGGCTGTAATCCGCGCCAGACAAGGAATGGCGTGAGTGATGGACTGGCAAACTGCGCCAACTGGCGCGACTGTCAGGCTAAAAACCGCGCCAATCAAGACAACCATTAAAAGGTGAAAATTCGGAAAAGCAGAGGTCAGATCTGATCCTCTGGGGTTGAACCAAAAGCCAAAACACAAGAAGAGCCAGCCCAAAAGACCAACCAAGCAAGGAAAACCACGAAACAATCAAAACGAGACAATTCAAGCGAGACAGTGAAATCTAGACGTCCCCAGCGGAGTCGCCAAATTTTTGAGGAGGTAAATCCCCTCTGCGGACAGAGGCGATCCCTACTAGCCCATCAAGGGTCTAGCAACAATCACGAAATGTTACGACGCAAGTTCCTAGTTACGAATCAAAGGACCAAAGATGGAGGCCTACCTGGAATCCAATGCTACGATCTGAAGAAGAGAGCGTTCCCGTTCCTCAGCCTCGGAAGATCACGATCCTCCACGATCTCCGCGGATGGACACCTACACATGCAAGAAACAAATAGATACAAGCATAAAATCTAGCATACGCAACTAAATATCAGTCAGAAAGGATACTACTCATATTAACATAATCGAAAACAGAGTGGAACCATAATCGTAATCATTCATTAAATAACAATCGAAAGAGATTACAACCAATGTTCTGACGTCGCGGTCTCCTTCGGATGGGTCTCCAGTCGTTCACATCTCGCAAAGCTCGCCAGGGAAAGGGCAAACCTCTCCAGAGTCTCTCGACGATAGTCTCCTTACTTGAGTCGGCCTTAAGGGAAGAAAGAGGGCTCTTACAGCACAAAGTCTCTTGGAAATTTGGAGATTCAAAGCTTAGGCACTTCAAGACTATCAGCCTTTCAACCCCTTCATCAATGGATGAAGGCTATATTTATAGAGGAGAGGAGGAGGTTGGGATCCCTACAATAGTGGAAGGGAGGCCTTATCCTTTGGGAGGTTCCCCATATGGTGGAAACAAGAGGCCAAAGGAGGAAGGCCGTGGTTATTCAGGCGAAACCACTCCTGATGACTCATCCACGAAGTTGTTGTAATCGAAACTTCGCCTCTTTTTTTAAAAAAATTTCCATAAACAGAGTGGCGTGGTGCTTAATCGTATTTAGCGCCAATCGGGCGCGGTTTAAGAGTTAATTTTTTCCCCATTGGCGCGCGGTACATATATTACCAGAGGCTATGCAAAAATAGGTGTGTTTAGAGTGTCCGCTTTGAAATAAATCAAGGTCAGGCGAATGTTGTCCTCATGGGTGCGGGGATGCAATGATGGATTTGCAAGGCATGACACCGCTTATTGGTCATAGAAAATGGGAACCCAACAAGAGGACTCGGGATTGGCAGGATGCTGACAAATTACTCGTGGTAACACTTCATCACACATTTGGAAGATTTTATTCCTAGGCCTGATCTTTTAAGGATTTCCAAAATAGCCCCCTGCTCTTTTGTTGCATTCCTGGTGACAATCTGAGCTGAAGAGGGCTCAGATGAAGAGGATGGGGGACATGACTTGGAAGGGGATGGATGAAGGAGAGAGTTAGGATGAGGGGAGGGGATGGATGCTTGAGGAGGATCCTCTTTAGAGGAGGCAAGGGAGGAGAAAGGATTGGGGGAGGTAAAAGGAGGATCAGGAGCAGAGGGAGGATTAAGAGGAGGGTCAGGGATATGAAGAGAAGTTAAGGAAGGTTCCTGGTGTGAATGAAAGGGGGGGTTAATAGATTGAGAGGGCTGGAGGCCATCTGAGGCACCACAGATCTTAGATTTTGGCGTTGTCTTTTTCTTTTTAATGATTTCCCATTGAGTTTCAGGATCTGTATTTTCAACTTCAATAAATTTTGCACGTCTATTAGTGAAATGACCGTATTGATGGCATACCTTACACTTGAAGGGGATTTTTTCATAGTCTAGTTGCTGTGTATGCATCCAGTTGTCCACTTTTACCTTGATCGCCTCCGGAAGTCATTTTCCCAGATCAACCTCAACACAAATTCTTGCACAGGCTTGCATGTTGTCCTTCGGCTCTTTTCTGTCAATAAAATTTCCTACGATATTACCAATCACCCTTACCAAATCGTCTCCCCAGTAGTGAAGAGGGAGGTGAGGGAGACAAACCCAAACTGGGACTGCATTGGGAACGTCGAGTTCTAGGTCGAAATCAGGAGTCCATTTTTTTAGATAAAGCCCTCTAGTGTCCATGAAGTATGGGCCATTCCTGAATATGAGATCCTTGTCCTCTTTGGTCTCAAAATGGAACGTATAATAGCTCCTGCCACATAATATGATTGAGATTTTCACATTAATCTTGTCCATCTAGTTGTGCTCTACCCATTCTACATAGTCTTCGGCGAGGGCCAGAGACCAATAAATTGCCCAATAAGGTTTTTCTCAGCAAGAGAGAGGGCAACAATTCGATGGATTGTAGGAGGAAGAGATACTTCCTGAATCCCATAAAAAATTTAACGAACTTAGATAT